>OZ004683.1:12594337-12956404 GCA_963924505.1 Agonopterix alstromeriana
TGGCGTCTGCACATGCGCACTTTGTGCAAACTGTCCATGACATTGCGTGTAGGGATGAAAGCCACACTTTGCATTTAACGTCATCTACATTTCGATACTTTTTATTGTTCGTTCTGTTATTTAAAATAGTATTGCAGCTAAAGAATGACTGAAAATGTGAATTTAGCGTTGTTTTTAAACTATTTTATGCACTGATAAGACACAATTTTTATGTAGTCAAATCCGACAGGTGCGCGCGCCTGACTGCATTCCTTTGCTCGGCACCCCTAAGGTATCCCTAGAAAGTATGAGGTGAGGTGGGGTATCTGATGTCAGAAGGGGGCGGGGAGTGACCGTTCTGTATGTAGAACTCAAAGAGATTATACCTAATAGAGTGAGCCATACTAATTGTAAAGTGTCCACTTTTTTTGACGTTTAGGTTTGAGTGTGTGGTGTCAAGTAGTATGGACAAAAGGCACCAAGTGACATATGGCGTTATGTTTCACATCCACTAGCTCAAAAAAAAGTGGACAGCCGCATAAACAAATATCTATAGTTCCATCTCCTTCTACTATTAAAGGTACGTCATAAGACAAAAGAGACTAACTACAATCGTAAATGTATGCGGACTCTATGGAGATCCTTCCTCTGAGGTAGAACTATATACTATTACCTATTCTGTGGCTAAGCATGTAGGATCCCATTGTAGGGCAAAGGCCTTCTCTCACGAACAAGGGTGAGGAGTAGACTATACTCCACGTGGTCCTAGGAACTTAGTAAGTAAGAATAAAATCCGGTCAAGTGTGAGTTGGGCTACTAGCGCACCGAGGATTACTTCTACGGTACCCGACTGGGTCGGTGCGCATTATACCGGGTGTGAGGAAAAGTATCACTAACCTTTAAACCACACACTCTACCCATCAAACTGAACAACTTTTACTATGGGAGCAAACCTGTCAGAACAAAAAAAAAATCTGCTGTCCCATACGTTTGAATCGAGTAGGTATTGCAGTTTAGTATGGGACAATGGGACATATCATATTTTTTTGTTCTGAAAGGTTTGCTCCCATAGTAAAAGTCGTTCAGTTTGATTGGTAGAGTATGTGGTTTAAAGGTTAATGATACTTTTCCTTACACCCTGTAATATACCTACCTATACTTCATTCCAAATAAGGACGACGAGATTTTCCGATTTCTATTTAGCTTTCTGGCTAATTGTGATTACCAAATGTAATAAATTTATTGGATACATAGATTATCCGACATATCTTGGACGTTACTAAAGCTGTTCTAAGAATAAGTTAGATGAAGTGTTTGAAATCTCTGTTTCTGTAATGCAAAATAGCCTTAAGGGTATATTACTGTTGGCGCGCTCCATACAAACGAAGTCTGGTGATATTTTAAATACTAACCAATTAAACTCAATGACATTTTGCAGAAACAATCTAGAAACAAATATCTATTGTATCGTGCCTGATTTTCCTTAAAATGTACAGTTTTAAAGTTACTGTGCTTAAAAGATTTCCATACAAATCTTAAATTAATCCGAGCATGGAAACTGTATCTATTAACGAAAATCGGACACGATACAAGCATAGAGATTTATTTCTAGATTGTTTATGCAAAATTTCATTGAGTTTAATTGGTTAGTATTGAAAATATCACCAGACTTCGTTTGTATGCAGCGCGCATTTACGCATTCGGAATAAACTTCTCTTAAAATTTCGTTGCTATTTTGAATGGAGTATACCTACCAGCACGCCAATGTAACCAAAATAAACAAGCAATTGAAGTTAATGAACAATCAATCGCAGTGTATCCAGCGAAACGATTGGGTCCGGAGTGCGGTCTGCAATGTAATGGTATGAGCTTTGATCTGCTGCGGTCGAATTACAATTACCGCTGCATTCCACTGACGTTTGATTAAACCGCACCGTTGGGACCTTTGAGATGTATTTAACTAAAGCACAACCCTGCCACAATACCAGTTGATTTTTTTTACCGTTCCGAACCTTTAAGGGTATATTACTGGTGGCGTGCTCCATACAAACCAAGTCTGTTTATATTTTCAATACTAACCGATTAAACTCAATGAAATTTTGCAGAAACAATCTAGGAACAAATATCTATGCTTGTATCGTGTCAGATTTTCGTTAAAATATACAGTTTCAATGCTAGGATTAATTTAAGATTTGTATGGAAATCTTTGTGGCACTGTAACTTTAAACCTATACATTTTGACGAAAATCTGACAAGATACAAGCATAGAGATTACTTTCTAGATTGTTTCTGAAAAATTTCACAGACTTTAATTGGTTAGTATTGAAAATATAACCACACTTCGTTTGTATGGAGCGCGCCAACAGTAATATACCCTTAAGGGGTTGCTTCAGACCATCAAACTAAAAAACTTTTACAATAAAGCCAACATCGAGAAAAAAATTAAGAAATCAAATGTTTCATACAAAACTGCAGTATGAACTCGACTCAAATGTATAGGATAGCTGATTTTTTTTCGCGATTTCGATGTTTATTTTATTTATTTTTATTTATATTTATATTTATTGCGATAAATTACATGTTTACAATAGATAATACATCATTGTTTCACAGTTTCAACATAATTTTACCCATGTTTTGGGTGTGGCAATTTTATACAGTTACAACATCGATAATAATGCATAATAAGAATATGTTACAAAATTAAATAATACAATGTCCATTGAAATTTTTACATCAAGATACACAATAGGAATGTAGGAAAATAATAAATCTGATTTTACTTAGTACATTACTTAATAGTTAATTAGTCATTGCATTATTGCACTGCATTGTTGGCTCATAGTGGAAGTTGTTCAGTTTGATGGTCTGAAGCACCCCTTAAAGTATTACTAACGTGTTTTGTTACACCCTGTAGAACGATCAGACTGAACTACTTTTACCATGGGAGCAAATTTCATCATCATCATCTCAGCCGATGGATGTCCACTGCTGAACATAGGCCTTCCCTAAGGATCGCCAAATTCGACATCCATGGGCTGAGATGATGATGAAATTTGCTCCCATATTGAAAAATTTTTTCTTCCAAATTTTTTTTTGCCATTTCGTCTTTGCTCCCATAGTTAATGTTAATCAGTTCGATGGACTGCATGACTCCTGAAAATGTGGGAAGTTTGTCAAAAATATGAAAATATAAGCTTTTTTCTCGTTACGATGACGGGGGCCAGTGCTGACGAAGTCGCAGGCAAAATCTAGTTATAATATGCTAAACTAGAGTTAATCCGCGACTTCGTCCGTACAAATTATATACTAGATTTTAAGTCAGATCATAAGCTATGGAACAAAAAAAGTTTCATCAAAATCGGATAAGTAGTTTCCGCGTAATGCTCGCACAAACAAACACACAAACAGACAAACAAAAATTTTATCAAAAACAGCCTCCTTCTGGCGCAGTCGGGTAAAAAAGGAAAGAGATGCGAGTAGGTAAGTTAGGTATTTTATTTGGAGACCTAAAAACCATGTCATCGTCTTTTTTTTGAAAATATCTTCAATGTACAGACACACTTTTGTTACAGTTTTATAATATGCTAAATTTGTACTTTGCATATTTGTTTTTCATAAAATATATTCTTGCTATTGTTTTATTCAGTTTAAAATTCAACGAAGTGAAGATAGATGGCTTTCTGAAGGACTCCGCGATCGAGGTTGATTGTTTTTTTACGATTTCGAAGCTGTTCCGATAGTTAAACGTCGTGCATTTTATAGTTTGAACCTGTGGTTCTCAACATTTTACGTTTATTCAGATTATAAACTGAAAGCTTGTGTACCTCAATTGCAAGAAATGACAATGGTAAAACATCGTGAGGAAACCTGCATGCTTCAATTTCGAGGCATGTATTGTATGTACTGTCCATTACAATTGGCGACGGGCTCACTCCCCGTCATACTGAACAGAGATACTAGTGAAACGTGGATGTTCTTGTGTTTCAGAATATCTCTGACTACCCCCTCGAGGAATATAGTCGTGAGCATATGCATGCACAATGGTAATTCATACTTCATTACAAAATCTACATCTACACTGAATATTATAAAGACATTTAATTGAAGTGACATTTTTTTTTTGCTGGAACAGTGTTAGTTACATCATAGAGAAAGGAGAATTTATCTCTATGGTTACATATTTATATCGTTGAATCTAAGTAAAATGATTGTATTGGTATTAATATTATTAAGTTAAAAGCCGTCTGGGAGATACAATTTTTATTTCTATGTGGCGTATCAATTTTTTTTAAATATGATTTCAGATAGTCTTTTTGTCATTAAACTGTGCCTACAGTTTAAAAGTCCCATTCATAATTACTTACCATCCTAAAAAAACTCCGTAAATTGACTGGACTATCCCTTAGGTTGAGAGCCACTGTTCTAAGCCATATATTAAAGTAGTGTAGTTTGCGACTTTATGTTGGCCTCATCTGGAACGAAGAGTCAGGTTCGGTCGAGTACTTGAAGTCTTAGAATTTATAATAAAACCGGTCAAGTGCGAGTCGGGCTACTCGCGGATCGAGGGTTCCGTACCACACCACCACACTACAAATTAATTTACAAAAATGTTTTGTTTTCTCCGGGACCTTTAGTTTTTATTATTTATTGTTATACTGTAGAGTTTGCTCTATTATCACACCAAGTTTGAAGCCTGTATGTATTACCATTTTTACGATAGAGTGAGAACAAAAAACGTTGATGAAATTAGTTACTGTATGAGGACCGCCCTTAATATTTAACTTTTTTTCATTTATATAATTTTTTAATAAATCCGCCGTAATAACGCACATTCTGTGAGAATTTGACCCTACTCGCACTTGACTCTAACAAAAATTTTCACTTTAAATATAAATAAATATGTTGGAAACTGTCACACAAATTATCTAGTCACATTTAAAGTACCAGAATCTAGCCTGGACTTGTATTATAATGACTAGACAACGATATAGAATACACATATAGATACAAACATCCATGACTCGGGTACAAATATTCATATTCATTATACAAATATTTGTCCCTTACGGGATTCGAACCCGCGATCTTCGGCACAGCAGGCAGGTTCACTACCGATTGTGCTATCAGGCCGTCAATTTCTCATAAAAACTTTAAAGCTTAATATTTCACTAACGGATCCCTAAATCCAAAAATGGTTTCCCCACACCCGCAATATTTTTAAAAGAGCTATCCAACGATACTCCACACCATGGAATAGACGAGAAAAAATAATTGCATCCCCACTTTTCGTTTAGGGGACGTACCCTACAAAAAATATTTTTCAAGATTTTATTTGACCACTTTGTCGGTGTGATTAATATGTATATCCATGTCAAATTACAGCTTTCTAGTACTAAGCGTCTCTGAGCTAAGCCGCGGACGGACAGACATGGCGAAACTATAAGGGTTCCTTGTTGACTACGGAACCCTAAAAACTGCTATGTTCTTCTTATAATATATTATATTTGTTGATTGTCTAAACTTTAGACCATCAAACTGAACAACCTTCACTATTGGAGGCAAAGAAATTAAATTTACAAAAAATCTGCTGTTTCATAAAAACTTTTGTACCTACTCGGCTCGAATGTATGGAATAAATTTTTAGGGTTCCGTACCCAAATGGTGCCAAAGGAACCCTATTACTAAGCCTACACTAACTGTAAAACTAAAGGACTGTTTATTTTGAACTGTAATAGATAGAACGAAAATCCCATACAATGAAAGAAGGATTAGATTTTTTTTAAACCGATCCGATGAAGCGCTCGTTGGCTTAGTGGAGCTTCGGGGTTGGAAACGATCACCGAAGTTAAGCAACGTTAGGTCCGGTCAGTCTTTGGATGGGTGACCGTTTAGTGGTATTTCGTCTCGAGCGTTTCCGTGCTTCGGAAGGCACGTTAAGCAGTTGGTCTCGGATAGTTCCGTCTGAAGACGTTGTAACTATTCGTAAAGGTCAGAGGCCTATTAAGACGGCTTGAAAATTCTCTGACAACAAGTTGACCACTAACTTGCCTCCACCAACACGCTCTGGGACCGCGTGATAGAGTGTGGCCCACTTAGTCGGGGAAATCTACGGATTTTTGTATGGAGTAGGTTGCAATAATTGCACTTTTGGTGAAAATTTGGAATATAGTAGATACATACCTGAAAAATATAAATTCTCAATAATCCCCGATTTTTTAAGTTGTATTATTGAATAATTAAGACATTTACAAAACATTAAATTTAGGTATGAACAAAAAATGGAAAACTGGTGATTTTGTACAGGATGGCTTCGTTCAATACGTTTTACTTATAACAATAATAATCCAGGTAGATATTTAATATTTTGTAAGTCTTCAAAAATTATAACCTCAAAACAAAATTATTTACTGTTTGTTTTTACACATTCAATTTGCCAATTGATAATTAACTGTCTCTATTGCTGGTATGCTGGTCGAAATATTTTTAGAAATAAGCTTGCCATTTGTACATTAATATCGATTTTTAAGGTATTTCTCAGGTTCCTGAGCCAATATAACCACGAAATCTCGACAAAAGTGTTACAAACTAACAGTAATATTATTTCAAACACAATTTACTAAAGTGTCTTAATTGCAATCTCGAACCTTATTTTTCCTAGACTAACTCCCTCTCACCCTTATTCGTGAGAGGAGGCCTTTGCCCTGCAGTGGGATTCTACAGGCTATTACTTAACTTACTTACTTAAACCGGTGTGTCGTTGGGTAGGTTTTGTCCAATGGAACAAAACTCTCATAGAAACTATACTTCATTCCAAATAAGGACGACGAGATTCCTATTTAGCTTTCTGGCCAATTCTGATTACCAAATGTAATTAATTTATTGGATACATATACTATCTGACATATCTTGGACTTTACTAAAGCTGTTTTAAGAATAAGTTAGAGGAAGTGTTTCAAATCTCTGTTTCTGTAATCTACACTAATATTATAAAGAGGAAAGATTTGTACCTATGTTTGTATGTTTGTATGTTTGTAATGAATAGGCTCAAAAAGTACTGGGCCGATTTAAAAAATTCTTTCACCAATAGAATGCTACATTCTTCCAATTTGACATAGGCTACATTTCATTTTGAAAAAAATTAGGGATCCTTGGTAAAATTTTAACAATTTAACCGAAGGTGTAGAAAAATGAGTCTTAAAATTTATTTGTCTACCCCGTGCGAAGCCGGGACGGGCTGCTAGTACAAAATAAACTTAAATTTCTTTGCTATTTTGAATGGAGTATAAATCGATATAATGCATCTGTCTCGAGATATTTGCGCTCAAAGTCAAAAATAGGGCTTACCCGATCATGGCCGGTTTTTTTACCTAACCATTGTGCAAAATCATTTTAAAGCATAAGAATTTTTAGCATAAGCAAATGCTCACAACTATATTCCCTGAGGGGGTCCTCAGAGATATCCTGAAACCTCAGAACATCCACGTTTCACCAGTAGTACTGAAACTCTGTCCAGTGTGACGGGGGGTGAGCCCGTCGCCACTTGTAATGGACAGTGGGTACAATACATGCCTCGAAATTGAAGCATGCAGGTTTCCTCACGATGTTTTCCTTCACCGAAAAGCCAGTGGTGTTACAAATCGTACATAAATTCCGAAAAACTCATTGGTATGAGTCGGCCTGGACGGGGATCGAACCATCGCCTCCTGCACGGCAGGCAAGGTAACTCGCCACTGGACCACCACGGCTTCACGGAGAATTTCTTATACGGATCATTTTCTATTTTTTCGCATCCCATTGCGGTATTTTTAGCTTTAACAAAGAGTAAACTTTTCTGATCAATCACTTGTGTTTATACAAAAGAAAAACTACGACTTTTATAAAGAAACTTTTTCATTTTATTTTTTCAATAAACAATAATGCAACGTGAGCTTAACAACAAGACATTACGTAGAGTACAGAACGTCTAGTGGAACGATAAAGTATTCTATACCAAGATCCGAGCGCAAAATTATGCACCTATTTGTTTGGTGAACGAAATATGATTTAAGTGAATGTTTGTTTATACAGAGGTTACAGAGATTCGGTACTACTAGTGAATGATGTTCTGAGTTTTCAGAATATCTCTGACTACCCCCTCGGGGAATATAGTCGTGAGCATATGCTTATGCTTATGCTTTATACAGAGGTTCATACAATTCCGCCGGGTTGCCTAGCAAAATCTTGCCGCAAGTGCATTTGCCATGACGATTTATGGTACAATTATTTCCACCGATCTGTTAGGGAAGTTAATGAGATGAAGGAGACCGATGTAAAGAACTGGTACAACTAGGGTTGTCACCTCTCAGTCTGCCGCAACTCCAGGGTTGCCAGGTTCAAAGATGTCATTTTTAACCCTTAGAGTTGCGAAGTTGTGGCAGAATGAGAGGTGTCAACCCTAGTTTTTCCAGTTCTTTAGATTGGTCTCCTTCAGATCGGTGGAAAAAATGGTACCATAAATCGTCATAGTAAAGGCAATTGCGGCAAGATTTTGCTAGGCAACCCGGCAGCGTTGTATGAACCCCTGTATAGACATTCACTTACAGTCGGGACAATTTAAAAAGCCACATTTGACATCTATTGATACTTCATCAATCATAACCTTGTAACGGCGGACATAGAATAATAGAATTTTTTTCGAAGTTAGAACTGTAAAATTGCTTTACTTTTTTTATTACGATTTATTGTAATAATGAACCATTCTAAACATAATAAACAATTTCTGTTCCAAAGAACTGAACGTCGTTACAATGTTGCGTCTGTGAACCCTTTTTCTTTTTTAACACTAGGGATGTAACCCAAAAAATCGATGTAAAACGCAGTTCCAACAAATCGCGATATTCACATATAATTGAAATCCGTATCGATTCATTCGCTTTTATCGATGTTTTTAAGCAGGTCACCTTACTATGAAGCTTAAATTGACAGATGTCAAATGTGGCTTATTACATTCTCCCGACTTTAAATCACATTTCATTCACCAAGAAAATAGGTGCATAATTTTGCGGTCGGATCTTGGACCATTCTATTGGCAAAGGGAAGATCTTCCGCAAGGCTAGGTTACAAGCCATATCCTTGTAGAGTGATTAAGTATCCTAAAAACAGGATGGATCAAATTACATTTAATACTGAGTCTTATGAAGAGTGAACTGCTGCTCAAAAGGTAAAAGGAAGATCTATTTCCCTCCAACTGGGAGGGTTGACAATTACAAATACATTTAAGACATCTCCATTTCTTTCAAGCACAGAGATCCATGGAGCGGGCCATGCTAAGTAGAGCCGGCTTAACCATATTTGGCGCCGAGATAAAAATCAAAAAAATTGAATTTTTCGGTCTCATTTTTCGCCCCAAGCTCTCTGAATTTGCTTCACGTGTTTGTTAAAACATCAATTTAATTCTTTTATTTATCTAAATTTTCTTGCAAATCGCAAGTTGCAACGGAACAAGCCGAATGTGCCGAAAGCTGCATGAGGCGTATTTGTAAACAAGATGCTACTATACTATACTACAACGTGTTAATGAATAAGCGCAAAATCTCATACACCCCATCTGATTTATAATAAAATAATTAGATTGAAACAATAACTTCATTATTTTGATAGTTAACATTTAGTTATTCGCATTTTAAGTTTTCAGGCAAGAATGATTTGTTATCATTTCGTCAATGAATGAAAGCGCCAGCGTGCTCGTGGATACATTTTAAAAATCTTGTTTTGGTAGTAAGTAGGATGAGTGTGCCTGTGCGGTGGGTTGAGATAGAGTTCAGTAAATTTTTAATTTTACAAACTAATTATTTAATATTTAAAAAAAAACCTATATTGAAAACATGATAATTCGATTCTGCTCTCGATTCTAAACAAACTACTTTCTAGTTTTGCGTTAATTCATTAACACGTTGTATATTCCCGTAGTCAGAGATATTCTGAAACCCTAGAAAATCCACGTTTCACTAGTACCGAAACTCTGTCCAGTGTGACGGGGAGTGAGCCCGTCGCCTTTTGTAAACAATATGAGCAATTTTCAAAACTAGCAGATTACTCATGGTATGTGTATAAGGCGATCGGCTTGCACCCCATAGATCCCTGCTCCCGGGTGCCACGCACCCCTTGCACCCTCGCTTAAGACGGTCCTGATGCTAAGAATCACCCTTCTTCGACGTTGGACCGAATAGCTCGCTTAACGTGGTGGTGGACAGGAAAATGTAGGCAATGGCGTATTCCTGTCTCGATCGCACTCACCCATAATCGCCCATCGTAAACAAGTGCGAATTGCAACATGCCTTGTAAATTTTTCCCATTTTTATTAATAAATGAATGGACTCTTGCTTTTTGATCAAAAACACAGCTGAGAAGGGATTGCGGAGCCTCGTGGCAAGCAAAAACGCGAACAGCGCAAACGCCACGCGAAAGGCAACCGCTCGCGGCAAAACTTGTAACGTGACTCCATTTTTCCCATTTGTGTGAAATTACACCTACAATACGACCGTGTAGACTGGACCTCCTGTCTCTACAGAGGGGGTTGAATCCCCCAAAGGGAGGGTGCGCCTGGGGGTGGGTCGCAAACAGCTGTGAAACTGAGTTAGTTCTCGCCATTAGCCGAGTGTGAGTCGATTGCGTTTGTCGTCTCACATTCGTGCGCCATACTTGTAGCATATTCGATTTGTACTGGAAATGTAGGTTTAGAATTTTATTTACCGGCTCTTGGTTTTTGAATTGGTTTACGTCGGATTCTGAGATTTTATTACCAGCCAGCGACTCGCTAGTTTTAAGAGGATATAATTCGGAGTGCGCTCCATATAAACGAAGTCTGGTTAAAAGTCTAAAGTCAAAAGTCAAAATTGTTTATTCAAAATAATATCACATAGAAAACTTTTTGATGTCATGTTTTTGAATCTACCACCGCGTCGGAAGGTGTTCCGTTGTAGAGAAGATGCGGCCAGAAACTCTACAACACACTTCTTTTAAACAAAACATAATATACAAAGTACAATTACATAAATTCAATATTAAATTAGAGTAACATTGTCAAGACCAGACATTTTGGTCATTCAAATAATCATCGAGTTTATAGTAACCTTTTTTACAGAGGACTTGTTTAACATGGGACTTAAACTTTTTGTCCGTTATATTTTCAATGCTAACCAATTCCAATTTTTTTTTAGACTCGATCTCGAAACCAATATCTGTGCTTTACATTTGTCAGATTTCCGTTAAAATATACACTATTAGGTATGGGTTTGTTTGTCCATACAGAGTGTAACATCAAAATGAACATCTTTCACATCAAGAAAAATTAAAAATCTGCTGTTTCACACAAAACTGCAGTACCTACTATACCTATACCTACTCGACTCAAATGTGAGTTTTTATTTTTTTCGATGTGGGTCATAGAGAAAGTTATTCAGTTTGACGGTCTGATCATTCCCTTAAAAAAGTGTCAGCATACTAAGAAGTACCATGTATAATTTCGCGCGTTATTAAAATTTGTCAACTGCGCAGGTACATCGGGGATCTTATAAATCTGGTACTAATGTAGGTAGATACTCTTTTCAAACCCAGGAAATACGCGCAATTCAGAGTAAGCGCCCAAAAAATGTTAATTTCATTCCAACCCTTTTTCGACCCCTAAACATAAATTCACGACGCGAGGATTCCGCGCCTACGCACCATAAATCAACTGACAACATCGAGATAGCGGCGACGTCACACAAATTAGCTGGCAACACCGAGGAGGTAACTGTCACAGGACTGGAGAGTGCTTGGCGCCATTGCTCTTGCTGAGTTTCGTCGTATTTGAAATTCATACAAAATTGGTTTTAGTGATATTTGTTACATAATTTCGTTCGGATTGTGTACCAAACAGTTGCGTAAAGCGACCGACGTAACAGGAATCTCAAATAAATACGATAACAGAACATAAGTTTTGGTTCAAGTTAACTCGTACATGGTCATTTTGGCGGCAACGCGCGAGCTTACGAAATCGACCACAGATTCATCGTCATCTATCATCCCATCATCAAAATAAAGAATATATAGAAAAAAATTACGAATGGCTCAAAAGGACTAGTATCCAGAGCCGTTATAGACATTATTAAAAAAATATATATATGTCACAGGACTTAGATTCAACATCTTTTGATAATGTTTAATACATAGAGTCCTTAATATTCAGACACTTTTTTAAGGGGATGATCAGACCGTCAAACTAAACAAATTTCTCTATGGCTGATTTTTTTTCGCAATTTCGAAGTTAAGAAAGTTGTTCTGTTTGATGGTCTGATCATCCTCTTAGGGCCCTTTATATTACACAACTTTCTTATTCATCATGTTTATCGGCTGAGATGATGATGATGCCGTTGCAGCACCAAACGCAAATGGCACGCATTGCTGAATTACTGCAGGTTATATAATATATAACGCTGCAACGGCATCATCATCATCTCAGCCGATAAACGTCCATTGCTTGACATAGGCCTCCTCTAAGGATCGCCACAACGATCGGTCTTGCGCTACCCTCATACAACGGGTTCCCCCGCCTTCACCAGGTCGTCGATCCACCTTGTGTGGGGCCTACCGACGCTGCGGTTTCCGGTCGCCACTCGAGAACTCTTCGGCGATCTGTTTTGTCAGAAATGTGTCCACCCATTGCCCCTTGAGTTTAGCAATTCTTCGGGCTATATCGGCTACCCTGGTTCTCCAGCGGGCCTCCTCATTTCTGATCTGATCGACATCGTAACGTAAGAGGCGACTTATCTTATAGACTAGTATTCAATCAATCAAATATACCTAGCATATTATAGCAGCAAAAAGAAGCTGTCGTGGTCCAGTGGCGAGTAATATGGTTCGATCCCTGTCCAGGTCGACTACCAATGAGTTTTTCAGAATTTCGAAATTTGCATGTTGCAATTTCGATGCATGTATTGTATCCACTGTCCATTACAAGTGGCGACGGGCTCATTCCCCGTCACACAGGACAGAGTTTCGGTACTAGTGAAACGTGGATGTTCTGTGGTTTCCGAATATCTCTGACTACCCCCTCTTTGGGAGAATACAGAGAGAAGATTCAACAGCATCTACCTACATAATGTTGTGAGTATTGTTTTCGTCACAAATAAATAATAAAAGCCCCACCCAAACATAACTGCACCCCAGCAGTTAACTACGTCTGCACAGTAATAGTAAAACGATAACATTTGACATAAAGCTATAGAAGTACCTTTTAGAGCTAAAGATAAGCGGTCTAGGTAAACACCCCCTGTGGTAGGGATGTCACGTTTGAGTTTTAAAAGCCGGACGCTACGAAATTGTATTTTAGTCATTTGTCGAATTCACACAGAGCGCCGGGAGTTTAGGTGGGTTCAGGTAGACCTCAGAAAGCTTCAAGAGTTTTGTCTACAGTGACGAAATATTGAATTTAACAAAGTGATATGGGAAGTGTATTGGCGTGACCTTTGCTAAGCAATTTACACCAATATTGACATGTTGACATTCTGATATTTTATTATCATTATTATGATGACGTAAGCTGACATTTATTTACTTACTAATGTATTATTATGGAACTTGTTTTCCAAAATAAATTGATTTAATCAACAAACAAAGCTGGTAAAAATAAGTTGCCCAGTTTTTGGGAGGTCTCTGTTTAAACGGATTCATACCATTAGCATTAGTGGCATTATGCACGCGTGTTTGCGTATGACAATTAACATCACATGCTTATCCGAAAGAGGAACATGTGCTCTTCATTGGGACGTAAAGCTGATCTGGAATATCCGTATCAATTTTCTATCATCACTATCCTAAACCTAACTAATATTATGTGAAAATGTTTAAAGTTAGTTTCTTCCAATTTCAACGGCAATTTGATAATTGCAGATAGGCTGTATAGCGTGACTTATGATACTTCTTATACTTAAATAGAAACACAATTCTACTTTGGGTAAGTTTGTTATAAACGGTTCTTCGTTTTTAGATACTCGTATAACAAGTAACAAAACCCGGATACCGGACGAACAAAAATAGCTTTTGGCAGCCCTGAGCAATAAACTTTAAAACTTAAAACGCCGCCGGCACTAAAACCCTGACCGTTCGTTCACATATCGTAAAGTGTGCTCCCTTTTCAAGAGGTTATGAAGTCTGGTCGATCTTCGATCGTAGGAAACGATAATACCTACATAAAACCTTCAGAAATGAAATTGGCACGATTTCAAAACCTTTTGTGGGCTACATTACATCGATCAGATAGATCGCAGGGTCGAGGCTAACCACCAGAAACACGGGTAGACTTCTGATTACTTGTATTCTTGTTCCAAGGGGGAGCCTGGTGATCTGAGATACAGGTCCATTTGCCCAGACGCCAGGCTCTTACAAAGATATTGGTGCCATAGAGATAGTTATTCAGTTTGATGGTCTGGTCATCCCCTTAAAAAGTGTGTGGGGACTTTCCACAGATGTCAAAACCCACAAGTTATAGCAACGAAGCTAACAGATGGCGCTATGGTCGCACTCGCAAATGTGTACGTAAGACAACTTGCGACGTCACATTAGTAATCCGTTAGCCGCTACACATAAGGTTCACAATCGTATACAAGACATGAATCGCGCAAGAGAAATAATCACAGAGATTCGATATATACAACGTGTTAATGAATTAACGCAAAACTAGAAAGTAGTTTGTTTAGAATCGAGAGCAGAATCGATTTATCATGGTTTCAATATAGGTTTTTTTTTTCAAAATATTAAAAAAAAAATCTAAAATTTAAAATTTACTGAACTTGATCTCAACCCTCCGCTCGGGCACTCTCAACATACTTAATACCAAAACAAGATTCTTAAAATGTATCCATGAGCACGTTAGCGCTTTCATGCATTGCTGAAATGATAACAAATCATTTTTGCCTGAAAACTTAAAAATTCGAATAACTTTAAATTTTGACTTTTAAAATAATGAAATTATTGTTTCAATCTAATTATTTTGTTATAAATGAGATTGGGTGTATGAGGTTTTGCGCTTATTCATTAACACGTTGTATACAAGGTCCAACTAAGATCTGTTGGACCACGGCCGGTCCCCAGGCTTCACACCTAGCCTGGCGGAAGATCTTACCTTTTCACCGGAGGAACCTTCCACATGAGGTCCTTCCTTCCTTCCCATAAGTGTCAGCATGTAAGTGACCCTATATTGTTTTTGCGCTCTGAAAAAGTCAATACAGGGTGTAAGGGAAACTGAAGAACTTTCACTATGGAGTCTACCACAGAAAACGTGAAAAAAATGTGCTGTCCCATACATTTGAGTCGAATAGGTACAGTAGTTTTATATAAAACAGCAGATTTTTTTCGCGTTTCCTGAAGTAGGCTCCAAAGTGAAAGTTGTTCAATTTGATGGTCTGAGTTCACCGTTTCAGTCTGCGTCCCTAACACTCTGTATAAGGCAAATTTTTACAAAATATTTTCGTGTTTTAAAGGCTTTTTGTCGGTTTATCGATACTCCATAAATAGGAATATAAGAGTTCGAGACAGTAAAATGTTTATTGCTTTGAAACATAAAAATGTCTTTCCATTTTCGCTACGAATTATTGCTCTGTGGAGTTTTAGGTTTGCTTTCTCATTTGTATCCTATAGCTATAGAATTAAGATTAAAGATTCTTTAAAAATTACGTAGTGCTACGTTACGCAACACACCCCCGCACCTGGCTTATTGCTCTGTGTGCAATTTGATATTTTAGATTTTTTCTACTCCAAGTTGAGTCCAAGCTATTCCAGGGAGAGCATTCGGGTTAGTGCTCTTCGTGGAATGATATTGACGATGCCCGAAGAAGGGATAACTATAGTAGCGTATCTACAGTTTGTGGGGCTGTTTGAAAAATCTGGATGGTGGCCCTCGGCCTACCAGTCAAAGCAAAGATTGATTTTTCCTCAACTTACATAGCAATACGATCTAAAACCTGAAGCTAGCAGAACAAGTTGAAGAAACTGCGCCTTGGTTCTTTGTTCGTTCATGTTCTAAAACCAGGAGGGATAATGAGCTAATTTTAAACATCCAAGATCAATCCTAATCCAATTTCAGTTCTAATCACATTGCAATCCAATTACTATTCAACTGTTTTTAATCGTATCGCGCTAAACTTGACTTATTTACTATGTGACTGATAGCCTTTAACGTCTGAGCGATCTGTCAAAACGGCTCTAACGATCGGGTGGATTGGACTCGCTTCTTTCCATGTCAAATGTTACATACAAAAAGCTCTTCTTTGCAATACTAATGGTTAAATTCTTGGGGTCAGGGATTCAGTAATGACTCAGCGAAAGTCGAAAACCAAGGCGCCAGGCAAGTCGAACCCAGCCGGCTCCCTGGCACCCCAGACTAAAAAACCTAAGACAAAGAACCTCAGAGAGCAGGTGCTGGGTAAAGCAGTGGAAACACCTGAGGCGGGCCCCGAAACACCAAATAGGGACAGCCCACCCCGAGTCCTCGAGGAGGTAGTCGTCTCTCCCTCCGTCCACAGCGAGGATACAAAGTCGGAGCTCTCCTTTGGCTCGGGGACCGCAAGCCGAGAAAGCTCCGTAAAAGCATCATTTACAGAACCTCTGAGAAGGAACCGATACCGATGGAGATGATAACAAAAGTAGCAAACGACTGTCTTCAACAGGCAAAAGAGGCACTCGAGAATGCGGCGGGAGTGCAGAAAGCCCTCTACGAGATTACCCTACCCTGGGGTCCCTTCAGGTTCGAGGGCCAGCCAGTAGTCACACCACTGGAAAACCAGTATAAAACATTTATCACATTTAAATACCAGACGCAATACTATAATAAAATCATGCTTCTCACTATTTTACTTCAATTAAGGTTTAATTTTTTGTACAAAGACCAAGTTACTTTGCGTCAGTCTGACCTTTGTAAGAGAATGTACATTAATTTCATTTTCCAGCTAAAAGCATTCTGTTAAAAGTTATTTCGCTCTCCTCTGGGGCTGCATTTTTGCTGACACCCTGTGTACATTGCAGCTGTAGTGAGGTTGTAACTAGGGTTGCCAAATTTTTTTAATGGATAAATCATACTCATTTGAAACCTTCCAAAAAATTACAGTTATAGCCATAAATTACTGGACGAAGTGTCCGTGATCAAAGGTATCCGAACCAAAACGTAAAAAGAGAACCAATTACGCGACAGTCTTCGTTTGATCGGCCAACGAACGTGCGGGCGCGCGGCGCGCACCGTGCCGCGATGGGGGAAAAGAATTTCAGCATTTTCCATGTTTTTACTCGTAGTTGGTTTATATTACTACACGTATTAAGGTTTTTGTATTTTAGGCCGAGATTCAGAGACGATTTTTAAGTCATTATTCGAACTCCCGTATGCCAAAATCCATACATTTTCGCCTTGCTTAGCTCGAGCTAAGACTAAAAAAATCGTCTCTGAATCTCGGCCTTAGTCTAGGACACTTTTTTTCAGTATTTTGTACTAGACCCGGCGTCCATAGTATTCTACGTCAATGGTTATAGCCTGTGAGATTCCACTGTAGGGCAAAGGCCTTCTTCCACGAATGATGAGGGGTTTGGGCCATACTCCGTTAAGTGGATTATTCAAAGTCAACGTATTTTCAAGCCGCCTGGGTATATAGTATAAGAGATAGACGTACTTTTTGGTATCATCAGCTGTAAGGCTGAATCAGTATTAAGGTGAAGAGCATTTCTGTGATGGGGAAGGTCTGCCTGCATAACTCCAGTTGATTTAGGAGTTCCAGCCGTTCAAAGGTCGGACCTTTGAAGGGCTGTATCTCTTAAACCGACTGACAGATCATGTCAGTCTTTGTACTGTTCACAAAGCTACAGTGCATATTACAATTATATCCTATGATCAGCCTTGTAGCTGATCGTTCATTTTATACTGACCTTTGAACGGCTGTAACTCCTAAACCGACTGGAGTTATGCAGGTAGACCTGGTCCATCCCCATCACAGAGATGCTCTACACCCTATGAATACTGAATCAGCCTTGCAGCTGATGATAACAAGAAGTACGTCTATCTCTTAAACTCTCTTATGCTTGAGATGAAATATCCGTAAAACGGTCACCAGTTCAAAAACTGTCCAAACTGGGCGTTTCAAAACTTGGGTATCTCTATCTATCTTGTATCACATATTACATATTGCTACACATTAAGTCGCGTTGAGGTTCTGTCATTGGGTGGTCGCGTGTCGCCACTCCCCGGCCTACAACGAAGCTCCAATGGTAGCACAAGATTGTTTTCTCCTAAAAACAAACCCTTGTAGACACCAAATATTTAAAAACAAGTACTTCATAAGCACTTAAATTATAACTGAATTGCGACGACAAAAATCTGACTTCATACAAACATAGAGATTAGTTTCTAGATTGTTTCTAAAAAATTTAATTGACTTTGATTGGTGAGTACTGAAAATATCACCAGACTTAGTTTGTATGCAGCGCGGATTTACGCATCCGGAATAATCTTCTCTTAACTGCGGAGGGCGTTGGGGAAATTCCAATAAGCCCATCAAACTATCGAATTGCCTCATTATTAATCCAATTACATCGAACAGTATCATAGCGACATCCAATACGAACATCAAATAGTAATTTAAATTAATTCCGCTGAATCGAACAATTGCCCGCCGTCCCTGTCGCTCGCAATTATGCTAATGCGAGTTAGAGCGAGACCATTAATATTCATACTTTAGTAATCGTTCAGTCTTCTACGTGAGTAACTTTGCAGTATCCGATTTACTACACACATAACTAAACTCACGATCATTTTCATTGGGTGTGGTCTTTGACTATTTATACAGGGACCAGCCTTGCGGTAGCATTTCCCCTCAGTCACGGTACGAGATCGATTGATCATGTGCATATACAATTTTATCCCTTATCACTAAACGAGTCAGCCTATAATTGCGAAAAAATGACTACAAACTTATCTCGTTTGTCAAAATCGCAAAAAAAAGTGCTGTTCCATCCAAAACTGCAATCCTACTCGACCATTGAAAAAGTTGTACAGTTCGATGGTCTGATCATTCTCTTACAGAACCATCAGCATATTAAGTTGGACTCTGTATACGTCCCACTGCTGGGCACAGGGCTACCCTCAGGGAGGGTGTATAGGCTTTGTAGTCCACCACGCGTGGACAATGCGGATTGGTAGACTGCACATACGCATCGGAATTTCTTCTTCAGCGTATGCAGGTTTCCTCACGATGTTTTCCTTCCGTTTGAGAGCAGTCGGTATTACGTACATAAGTTAGAAAAACTCATTGGTAATGGCTTGTCGTCCGCGCGGATTCGAACCCTCGTGAAATTCATATTTAGTTATACTTTTATGGCTTTCGAAAACTAGACCAATACTTAATAAATATCTAATTTTTTCACGACTTTCACATGAAAAGAATACCTTGAACTGATTAATTATGAAATACTGAGAAAAATGTTAACAAGAATTTTTTCAAAGTAATAAAGTAATTTTTTCAAGAAGAATAATTTTCAAAAGACTTTTCAATTTTTAAATATTTTTTGCTCGTAATAAAATTTATAGCTTGAGACTCGAATCTCCCGATTTAAAATAAAACAAAGTAACCTTTTCTTAAGGCGGTGAGGAATGATAAAGAACATAACTTCTCTGTGAACTACGTTACACAGGTAAAGTAAATGTAAAAATTAATAAAGTTGTTCAGTTTGATGGATGGAGTGTGTGGTTGGAAGGTTAATGATACTTTTCCTTACACCCTGTATGTGTAGGAATAGGCATGCATGCATATGCTCACGACTATATTCCCCGAAGGTGTATTCAGAGATATTCTGAAACCTCAGAACATCCACGTTTCACCAGTAGTACCGAAACTCTGTCCAATGTGACGAGGGGTGAGCCCGTCGCCACTTGTAATGGACAGTGGGTACATTACATGCCTCGAAATTGAAACATGCAGGTTTCCTCACGATGTTTTTCTTCACCGAAAAGCCAGTGGTGTTACAAATCGTACATAAATTCCGAAAAACTCATTAGTACGAGTCGGCCTGGACGGGGATCGAACCATCGCTTCCTGCACGGCAGGCAAGGTTACTCACCACTGGACCACCACTGCCAAAAATAAATAGTATCCAAATAAATTTTGTCAGTGGGCAGAATAGAGACCAACGCGGGTCAGACGACATTGCAAGGGTTGCGGGTCAGAGATGGATCAGATTGGCACAGGACCGTGAGGAGTGGCGCATTAAAAAGGCCTATGCCCAACAGTGGGTTGATAACGGCTGATTTGATTGAAATTAAATTACTGACCTGACCATCTAGCCACGGGGTGATTTCTACAACGTGTTAATAAATAAGCGCAAAACCTCATACACCCCAACTGATTTATAACAAAATACTTAGATTGATACAATAATTTCATTATTATGATGCTTAAAATTTAAAGTTATTAGCATTTTAAGTTTTGAGGCAAAAATGATTTGCTATCATTTCAGCAATAAATGAAAGCACTAACGTGCTCATGGATACATTTTGAGAATCTTGTTTTGGTAGTAAGTAGGGTGAGAGTGACCGAGCGGTGTTTTGAGATAGAGTTCAAAAATTTATAAATTTGACAAACAAATTATTTAATATTTTGAAAAAAAAACGTATGTTGAAATCATGATAATTCGATTCTGCTCTTGGTTGTAAACAAACTACTTTCTAGTTTTGCGTTAATTCATTAACACGTTGTATATTTGTCACACTTTTGTCATCATTTTAAATAGAATAGAGTAGTCCTTTGTCCTGGACTGGGATTTTAAATGATTTTTTCTTAAGCAATATAATTATGGACGAGTTATGCGTATAATTCTACTAACAAACTTTTCTGACACTCTTTGCGGGGGACGAGGAAGCATGGATCTTAGGATTTTATTCCATTACTATAGATTGTAATTTTGATTGTTAAAGATAGTCTCTTGTAAACCCTACACGAGACTAGTTTGAAGTTATTGTTCCGCAACTATAGGCTGTCTCGTTTAGTGATAAGGTATAAAATTGTATTGTGCACATGATTAATTGATCTCGTAACGTGGCAATGCTAACGCGAGGCTGGTCCCTAGTTATATAGGGTCCTTCTTAATATGCTGACACTTTTTTTAAGTGGATGATCAGACCGTCAAACTGAACTACTTTCTCTATAGCACCAACATCGAAATCACGAAAAAAAATCTACTCTTACATACAAAACTGCAAACTGACTCGAGCCAAATGTATGAGACAGCTGAGTATTTTTTTCGCGAATTCGATGTTGGTCCAATAGAGAAAGTTGTTCAGTTTGATGGTCTGATCATCCCCTTAAAAACTGTCAGCATATCAAGTTGGACCCTGTATATGCATGTAGCCTGTCGTGGATGTCCACTTTGTATTTTTATGGAATAAATTAGTATCATTTATATAATTGGCATAAATATATTTTTAAAGTAATGAGTTCAATACTTTGACTATTTATATGTGGACTGGTTACGCGTGTAATTCTACTTACAAACATTTCTGCCACTTTTTGCGGGGGGCGAGGTAACATGAAATCCACAGCTTTGGATTTTATTCCCCATAACTTTAGATTCTAATTTTGAATGTTAAAAATCATGAAAAGTAGTCTCGTGTGAACCCCAAGGTTCACTAATGTTTGTCCAAAAACTTTTTGGCAAATTATTACTTAACAAGCAACGTTTCATGTAATATTCATTTTACAAACACCTTGTTCCGCAAATTGATCATTTTACAAATAATCGCTTAACAAAAATATTTTTTGCAAAAGCTTGTCTTTACAAATGTACCTAATGTATTTTATTCTTTTATGTATTTTTCATGTAATATTGTTACTATTTTACAAAATCACGTATTAACAAAATAGATAGCTTATATAATATGGAATAAATATGGAACAGAAAATAACATTGATTTCAAACCAAAAGTCTGCATATTAGACTTTGAAAAAGCAGCTATCTTAAGCTTGCGATCAAATTTTGAAAACACAGTCCTGCACGGTTGCAATTTCCATTTGGGCCAAATAATTTACAGGTAAGTAAGTACTAAAGTTTTTTTTATTCTAAAAACAAAAATGGTTTCTGGCATCATTGTTGTCGCAAGTCAAACCTAACCTAACCTACTCATTTTACTTTGGATAGCCTAGTGAAGTCGGCTAAACTAGTTTAAAACGAGCGATTCGGTTCTGGCACTCGCCGGCCGCTGCCGCGGCACGCTCGCTCCGCTCGCTCGGCTCGTGCGGCGTGGTCGCAAGTCAAACCTAACCTAACCGACTTAATATATTTTACTTTGGATAGCCTAGTGGAGTCGGCTAAACTAGTTTAACACGAGCGATTCGGTTCTGGCACTCGCCGGCCGCTGCCGCGGCACGCTCGCTCCGCTCGCTCGGCTCGTGCGGCGTGGTCGCAAGTCAAACCTAACCTAACCGACTTATTATATTTTACTTTGGATTGGAAAACTATTAAGATCGTTAGCAATCCATTTGAAATTAAAATAGGCTGTTGTTAATTTTTACTTTTGTTGATTTATTAAAATTACGAATGATAATGATGTTTTTTTTTATTAATTATTTTGGTTGACATTAGTAAAATGTGTGCCTAATAATAATGCAACATGTCAAATAACGCAATACACCAAGTGTTGTTTGTTTAAATAACATGAATGATAAATGAATCGTTTGTCAAATGATATGTCGCAAAATGAAAATAAGTCAGGTGATTAGTTTAATACTTGAATAATTTGTAAAATCAGTAATTGTGTAAAGATGAAATAACGATTCATTTTTTTGCCAGTAGTTGGTTGTCAAGTAAACATTTGCAAATTGACTGTCGGTGAAATGACAGGACACCGAACCCCAAACGTTCTAAGTTCGAAGTTATTATTTCGCAATTATAGGCTGTCTCGTTTAGTGATAAGGTGTAAAATTGAATGTAATTGCACAAGATCAATTGTGCTTATACCGTGGCAGAGGGGAAATGCTACCGCAAGGCTAGTCCTTATAATAATTAGTCAAAGGTTCAATATTATTATTAAATAGAATAGAGTACTCCTTTGTCCTTTCCTGGGATACTAAATGTTTTTTTTTAATTCTTATACACGAGAGACTAAAAAACAGCTGTTCATCAAGAATATAATTAAAAACCAATCAATCATGTCTCGAGTCACAGGTGGCAGCGCCTACCCCACCCACTTAATTCAAATATTCAATATTCAATCAAAATATTCATTCTAGCGCAAAATAGTGCTCTATTTTTTGCCACATTTGATCGTAAATCAATTGACGTCAATTTTTATGTATTTTTTTCAGAAAGCTTTCACCAGTGAAACGTGTTGGCAATATTTTTGTTGAATATACCGTTGATTGCTGCAGACAGGTCCTCGTGTACGAAATTTTTGAAAAGCTTTTTGTTTCACCCCTTTTTACCCGACTGCGCCAGAAGGAGGGTTATGTTTTTCGAGCGTATGTATGTATGTTTGTACGTCTATTTCTTTGCCTCCTTGCTCCTACAGCCTAAACGGCTTGATAGATTTTAACGTTTGAGGTGTCATTAGATTCGTAAAAATTGTGAGAGTGACATAGGCTATATTATTTTAATATGGCGCCTGCGAAATAAAAAAGAGAGGGAGAATAAAACATTTGTTTTTCATTAAAATTACAATATGGGTATCAAATGATAGCTAGAGATCTGACGATTCCAAAAATATAATAATTATAGTACTTTTATGTTACCTTTTCGACACAAGACAAAAAAGTATGAAATAAACGAAATTATTAAGATAAACAAAAAACACGACTGCAAAAAACCCTTGGTTCCTTACCCAAAGGGTTTAAATAAAAGGGTAAGGGTATATTATACAGGTTGTAAGTGACAGCCTAGCAAATACTGAGACGGTGAATTCACACCATCAAACTAAACAACATTCGATATGGAGCCTACCTCAGGCGAAACGCGAAAAAAAATCAGTTTTCCCATACATTTGAGTCGGGTTGGTACAGCAGTATTGAATGGCACAGCAGATTTTTTTTCGCGTTTCCTGAGGTAGGATCTATAGTGAAAGTTGTTCAATTGTTGTATCGTGGAGGTGGAAAAGTTGAGCTCAATCATAAATCTTGCAGTACCGACACTCGTGAACTGTATTATTGACGTAGTCGAGCCAAAGTTAATTGTTGTTGGTCTAAATAATTTCTGTGTGGCAAAATTGTGGGCTAGTAAAATAAAAAAAGCGGACAGGTGGAAATTATAAGGGACTTTATACAGGATGTAAGTGACAGCCTAGCAAATATTGAAACGGTGAACTCAGAACATCAAACTGAACAACTTTCACTATGGAGCTTACCTCAGGAAAAGCGAAAATGATGAGCTGTTTTTTTTTCGCGGTCAAGGACAACAACTTTTTTTATAGTTATTATGTTGTCTGGTACGGAACCTCTCGGTGTGCGACTAGCCCGACTCGCACTTGACCGGTTTTATTTTGTATTTCTATCCAACTGACAGAGTTATTTTAACCATCCAATTTTTGTATAGAAAAACAATCGTTAAAGTTATTTTACACACCCAGGTTGACGCAAGTGGCGCTTAGCATAAGTCCTAGTTTCTGTCCCTCTGGGTGTTAGTGGGATCTGCTTTCTTTGTCCCTTTCCTCCACTTGACGATACTAAGCATTGTCGATAGAGACGCAACAATCTAATGTCCTTTTAAAAACATCCTAGGATTAAGATTGCCGTTTAAAATTGTACGACGTGTTCCGACGCGGTGGTAGCTTTAAAAAAGATTTGACGTTTGATAAGTGTGCTGTAAGCTCCTATATTGAATAAATTATATTGACTTTGACTTTGACTTTTGATGAAATTACTAACCTAAGTCTTACATTACAGAACACAAGCCGCCGGAAGAAAAAAATTAATTAAAACCCGGTCTAAAATTTTTAAATTTAGCGGTTACCGTTTTTTTCTATACTGTCATGTTCTGTACTGTCAGAAATAAAACGGTAACCTCGAAATGTAAAAATTTCAGACTATTTATTTTTCTTTTTTTTTCTTTCGACGGGTTGTGATCTTAAAGACTTAGGTTTTTATGTTAGTAATTTCGTACCTTACAACAATATCTAAACGGCAATCGGTACTCTTTTTGGTAATTAAAAAGTCCCGGGCTACAGAGCTATCCAAACCATCTGAGTTTTGCCATGCCACTAACGACAAAGCGAGTGAAACGTCAGCACAAAAGGATTGGGAGCAAACCTGTCAGAACAAACAAAAAACCTGCTGTTCCATGCATTTGAGTCGAATAGGCATTGCAGTTTAGTATGAACAGGTGATTTTTTTGCGCTGACTGGTTTGCTCCTGTGGTAAAAGTTGTTCAGTTTGATGGGTAGAGTGTGTGGTTACAGGCACATCCCAGGCCGATTCTCACCGATCCTAGCTACCCAATCCGCCGCGTAGCCCCAGCAACGTGCTATGCCGAGGTCCGTACCCCTCTGGGTGCCCCTGGGTCGGTTGCTTAAGAGAAGGTTATTCCGGATGCGTAAATGCGCGCTGCATACAAACGAAGTCAGGTGATATTTTCAATACTAACCAATTAAACTCAATGACATTTTGCAGAAACAATCTAGAAACAAATCTCTATGATTTTATCATGTCAGATTTTCGTTAAAATATACAGTTTCAATGCTAGGATTAATTTAAGATTTGTATGGAAATCTTTGAGGCACTGTCACTTTAAAACTGTACACTTTAAGGAAAATCTGACACGATACAAGCATAGAGATTTGTTTCTAGATTGTTTCTGCAAAATTTCATTGAGTTTAATCGGTTAGTATTGAAAATATCACCAGACTTCGTTTGTATGGAGCGCGCCAAATGTAATATACCCTTGGCTCGGTAGACCCGTCGTGGTCCCTCCAATAGTCCGCAGTAAAAAGCAGTAACTGCTCCCTGAGCAATGCTGTATTAGTCATTTCCAAAAAAAATAAAAATAGTGTGTGGTTTGAAAGTTAATGATTCTTTTCTATACACCCTGTATGTGTAGGAAAAGGCATGCATGCATATGCTCACGACTATATTCCCCGAGGATGTAGTCAGATATATTCTGAAACCTCAGAACATCCACGTTTCACTAGTATCGAAACTCTGTCCAGTGTGACGGGGAGCGAGCCCGTCGCCACTTGTAATGGACAGTGGGTACAATACATGCCTCGAAATTGAAGCATGTAGGTTTCCTCACGATGTTTTGTTGCGTAGGTACCTGTGATAATCCAATCTAATAAATGATCAAAATGCTTGTGTCTGAGGTCACTAGCTTATAGTTTATTTACTTTACTGTATAGTATTAATTATTTTATTAAATAGACTATGTATTTTGTATACATAACTTTAGCTTAAGAATTTATATTGTAATAGTTATTAAGAGAAGTTTATTCCGGATGCGTAAATGCGCGCTGCATACAAACGAAGTCTGGTGATATTTTCAATACTAACTAATTAAACTCAATGAAATTTTGCAGAAACAATCTAGGAACAAATCTCAATGCTTGTATCGTGTCAAATTTTCGTTAAAATATACAGTTTCAATGCTAGGATGATTTTAAGATTTGTATGAAAATCTTTGAGGCACTGTAACTTTAAAACTGTACACTTTAAGGAAAATCTGATACGATACAAGCATAGAGATTTGTTTCTAGATTGTTTCTGCAAAATTTCATTGAGTTTAATCGGTTAGTATTGAAAATATCACCAGACTTCGTTTGTATGGAGCGTGCCAACAGTAATATACCCTTAAATTCATTCATTTGGCTCGGTAGACCCGTCGTGGTCCCTCCAATAGTCCGCAGTAAAAAGCAGTAACTGCTCCCTGAGCAATGCTGTATTAATCATTACAAAAAAACAAAAAATAAATAAAGTGTGTGGTTTGAAGGTTAATGATACTTTTCCTTACACCCTGTATGTGTAGGAATAGGCATGCATGCATATGCTCACGACTATATTCCCCGAGGGTGTAGCCAGAGATATTCTGAAACCTCAGAACATCCACGTTTCACTAGTATCGAAACTCTGTCCAGTGTGACGGGGAGCGAGCCCGTCGCCACTTATAATGGACAGTGGGTACAATACATGCCTTGAAATTGAAGCATGCAGGTTTCCTCACGGTGTTTTGTTGCGTAGGTATATAATAATTAAATGTAATAAATGATCACTATCTTATAGTTTATTTACTTTACTGTATAGTATAAATTATTTCATTTAATAGACTATGTATTATTGTATGCATAACTTTAGCTTAAGAATTTATATTCTAATAGTTATTAAGTCGTGTTATGTTGTAGAGTTTCTGGCCGCATCTTCTCTGCAGCGACAACACGTTCCGACGCGGTGGTAGCTTTAAAAAAGATTTGACGTTTGATAAGTGTGCTTCAAGCTCCTATATTGAATAAATTATATTGACTTTGACTTTGAATTATTACCTATAAATATTCAATGAATGTTTCCAAAACAAATCGTGGAAATGCACCTAAAATAGGTACCCACTCGATATAGCTTCGGGTGGAGCTTTAGTGAAAGCTTTTAATTTAAATGTAATTCCTTTATTTGGAACGCTTTCGTCAGGTGATTGACGCGAACGCTCTTCTGGACAAAACATTATAGTACAGTAGCCCCGGGACTTTTTATTTACCAAAAAGATTACCGATTGTTTAGATATTGTTAAGGTACGAAATTACTATTATAAAACCTAAGTCTTATACAACGTGTTAATGAATAAGCGCAAAACCTCATACACCCCAACTGATTTATAGCAAAATAATTAGATTGAAATAATAATTTCATTATTTTGATAGTTAAATTTTAAAGTTATTCGCATTTTAAGTTTTGAAGCAAAAATTATTTGTTGTCATTTCAGCAATGAATGAAAGTGCTAACGTGCTCATGGATACATTATAAGAATCTTGTTTTGCTAGTAAATAGGGTGTGTGTGCCCTTGCGATGGGTTGAGATCAAGTTCAGTAAATTTTAAATTTTACAAACAAATTATTTAATATTTTGAAAAAAATTACCTATGTTGAAACCATGATAATTGGATTCTGCTCTCAATTCTAAACAATCTACTTTCTAGTTTTGCGTTAATTCATTAACACGTTTTATAGATGCAACCCCCCAACATGCATACGAGCAAGCAAGTAACAAACAAGCAAGCATGCATCAAGCAAGCAAGCATGCAGGCAAGCATTTTGGTGCTCTAACTGGTATCATGTTCCTGTCTTCTAATTATTACAGAAAACGTTACTGTGTTCTAGTTATACTATGGAAGAAGTTACTTCGACATTTTAAATCTTCGAACAAAGAAGATAGTTGTCAAATGAAAAAAAAAATTATTATGAAATTCTGATTTCAAATTTTCTGGAAAATGATACTCCTGTCAAGTCTTTATAAGGAGTAGTCATTAGAAAATTCTATAAACCGTTTTCGAATTACTGAAATTCGGTAAGATAGGTTACCATTCCACCTGCATGCAGTCGGACAAATGTTTAAAATATGGTCAAAGTCAAAGTCAATATAATTTATTCAATATAGGAGCTTACAGCACACTTATCAAACGTCAAATCTTTTTTAAAGCTACCACCGCGTCGGAACGTGTTGTCGCTGTAGAGAAGATGCGGCCAGAAACTCTACAACATAACACGACTTAATAACTATTACAATATAAATTCTTAAGCTAAAGTTATGTATACAATAATACATAGTCTATTTAATAAAATAATTGATACTATACAGTAAAGTAAATAAACTATAAGCTAGTCGAGCTTAAGTTACATACTAATTACAAAAGTCATCTTAATTAGTTTATTGATCAAGGCAGCGCCCCCTTCTCCACATTCCGTACGCAAGGACTAATTATAGACGAAACGCATTCACAATACTTAGTTGTGACGGCTTCAACGAATTAAGCACAGAGCATAACTTTGACCTATTCCTCACGAGCAAGGCAACCGTTAAACGCACAATTGCACAAGCTTACTTTGGCAACGTTGGCAACACCAGTGACGGTTAGTAATAAATGGAGGAGTTTGCTTGGCGCCATTGCTCTTGTTGTGTTTCGTTGTATTTGAAATTCGTAAAAAATTGGTTTTAGTGATATTTGTGACATCATTTCGTGCGGATTGTGTACCAAACAGTTGCGTAAAGCGACCGATGTAACAGGAATCTCAAATAAATACGATAACAGAACATAAGTTTTGGTTCAAGTTAACTCGTACATGGTCATTTTGGCGGCAACGCGCGAGCTTACGAAATCGACCATAGATTCATCGTCATCTATCATCCCATCATCAAAATAAAGAATATAAAGAAAAAAAATGAATGGCTCAAAAGGACTAGTATCCAGAGCCGTTAAAGACATTAAAAAAAAATGATAATTATAAGTTAACATTAATATATATTTTGCAATTTATCTGTATATCAAATGAGACGTGTGGTATGTATTGTAATTTTAGTCTTAGCTTTTGCTTTTTAAATGCGGAGATTTTTTAAATGGCGTTTAGATTTGTATAAGAACGTTTATCAAAATGTAATGCTGTAAATCTTCCTAAAATAAATATAATAAAATAAAATAAAAATTATACAATAGTC
Organism: Agonopterix alstromeriana; assembly: GCA_963924505.1. Classification (NCBI taxonomy): domain Eukaryota; kingdom Metazoa; phylum Arthropoda; class Insecta; order Lepidoptera; family Depressariidae; genus Agonopterix; species Agonopterix alstromeriana. The sequence goes on from OZ004683.1 coordinate 12,623,986, forward strand.
AAAATTATTAATTATACTACAACATTTTTTTTTTTTTCATTTGATGGTCTGAATTCACCGTTTCAGTATTTGCTAGGCTGTCACTTACACCCTGTATACGTATAATAACCTACCTACATTAATAGTATCGTCAGTTTATCAAAGTAATAACGAACTCCGAACAAAAAGTTTCTTATGAGTGATCGTTCCAGAAAAGAATTTAATTATTCTATTGATTGTGAATACAAGTAGATAGTCTTACTAGAGCCTCCAATCTCGCATACCTTTGCGGGATCTCGGTATAAGCGAGATCTAAAATTTTGCATGGTGCGGGATCTCGGTATAACGGGATCCCGCATTTTATGATAAAAGTGGTGAAAAGTAACTAGTAATTCAAATATAACATGCTTTAGTTTAGAATAACTTTGCAAACAAACGAAACGAAAGATGTCGAGAAGAACATACATACATACATACATATACTCACGCCTGTGTCCCATTGGGGTAGGTAGAGAGAATTGATCGCCATCGGCTACGATCCTGACATACCTCTTTTGCCTCTTCCACAGTCATAAGTCGATTCATACACGCTCATCGGTTTCGGATACATTTGAGGGCTATGCTCGGAGTTTCCCTGCGAGATCGAATTAGAAATGAAGAGATCCGCAGAAGAACCAGAGTAGCTGACATAGCCCTAAGAATTGCTAAACTAAAGTGGCAGTGGGTGGGGCACATTGCTCGCAGAACCGATGGCCGATGGGGCCGAAAAGTTCTCGAGTGGCGACCGCGTACCGGAAAGCGCAGCGTGAGTAGGCCCCCCACACGGTAGACCGACGACCTGGTGATGGCGGCGGGAAACCGTTGGATGAGGGCAGCGCAGGACCGGTCGTTGTGGCGATCCTTGGGGGAGGACTATATCGAGATGATGATGATGATTAGGAATAGTTATGATTACAATAAGCTAAGAATTAGGAGATCATAATTTCTTACTTATAAACTCGTAACAACGTTGGTAGCAGGAAGCTGGAAATAGGTATGTTGGTAACAACGGCAAGTCTGCAACGTCGCTGTTCATAGATAAACTTAAGAAAAAAAACAGAAATTTGTCTATGATACAGAACAGTAACGCCATAGAACATTATAAGAGGGGTTAGAAGTGCAAAGTAGGCGTGGAACGTGTCGCCACAGGTTATGCAATGATTTGCATAACACCATAAGGCGCGCGGCGTGGTGCGAGCGAGAGGGCATGAGTAGTTGTAGCAGCGTGAGCGGGAAGACAAGTGGCAACAGCCGTCTCCGAAGCAAAATCGCTACTTTGCATTTCTAACCCCTCTTATAATCTTCTGTGAGTAACGCCGACGTTATACTAAGTTTAAGTTATTCCGGGCTTATTAGTAGATATTTTGCTTATCCTTAGTTCATTCTTGGTGTAACAATTTATACCACGTTTATTTGTACCACAGCTTGAGTTTATTACTAACCCAGGTTGTTGTGTAACTTAGTTTAATAACCACAAAGCTTGGACTTGAGTCCCATCGAATTCGCAAAGAGAATGGAATCACTTAGTGGAATCACTTCTTAAAACTAAAAGATAGCTACTAAACGTTTAAACAAAGAACACACTGCATTCACCCCGTTCACTTTTAAAAATAAAGAAAGTTTTAAATTAATTTAAAAGTGTTCGGTTTTCAAACATTGTTCGATTGTTTTTAATAAAAAAGAAAACGGAAAGAAAAACAATTGTAGTTGTTTGTAGGTGTGCCGAGGGCCGGCATGGCGCGTCTACTCGCGAGGCAAAGGAACATGGTGACATTCAGCCAACCCTTGCGGTACTGAGTGATAGGAGGAGCGTTTGTGGAGGAACTACTGTGGAAGGTTCCTCCGGTGAAAAGGGAAGATCCTTCACCAGGCTAGGTGTGAAGCCTGGGGACCGGCCGTGGTTCAACAATCCGCGAGTTTCAAACTAGTCAAATTAACAACTTTTTATCAAACGTCAAAACGCGTGCTTTTTATGAAATATTGTACTAAAAATTTAATCTCTGTGATTATTTCTCTTGCGATGTGCGAAACCGGAGCAAGTCGTTAGTTGATGATAAATGTGAGCTACAACTGCACGCTTAAAAAATAGTTGGTACTTGTAGCGGGGTTCCTAACTAACCCAAAAGGGGTTAAACATCTAAATTATGATCATTCCCCTATCCCCAACCCATTAGTTAAATAGTTTTGTGGCAACACTATTGAACGAGCAACACTGTGTTGCTACCATCATTCACTAATAAATTCTCTCACTCACTCATCTACATGCCGTGACGAGCAACTTTTATATTTTGTACCAACCGATAAGTTACATAATTTATAATTACTGTAGTAACGTCCAATATAAGAATTTGAACTCAAGATCGTCGTATCATTTCCATCACATACTACACCCTCCAAACTAGCCGACAAGCAACTGTCCCAACGGATATCGGACGGGAGGCGAGCACCACGCGCGCCCCCGCCAAAGTTTAACACAAGTAGAAAGGAACAAGATGTTGATGATATAAATGACAATGTAAATGATACTCTTCGACAAGTTCTGAACTGGTTCAGTGTTAATAATCTTGCATTAAATGCAAAGAAAACTAATTTATTCAATTCACTCTACCAAACGTTATTAATACTGAAAATCAAATAACTTTAGATAATGATATATTACAGTTCACAAATAATACTGTATTATTAGGGATAAAGATTGACTCGAAGCTGCAATGGGGTCCACATATAGAAACCCTAGCGGGTAGGCTGAGCTCGGCAGCGAATGCAGTTCGAAAAATTAGACAGCTTACCGATATAGCTACTGCGAGACTGGTGTACTTCAGATACTTCCATAGTATCATGTCTTATGGTATTTTGCTGTGGGGCCGTGCTACAGGGGTTGAGTCTGTCTTTATCCTTCAAAAGCGGGCAATTCGAGCCATTTATAATCTGCGTTGTCGAGATTCACTACGAGATCTTTTCAAAGATATCAATATTCTGACTTTCTACAGTCAAAAATTTGTCTCTCTTTCCCACAAACAGTGACGTTCATAATTACAATACAAGAAATAAAAATAAATTAGTATTCCCACATTTTCGACTTAGTAAGGTCAACACATCTTTCATGGGGCACTGTATACGTTATTATAATAAGATACCAGAGAATATTCTTAACTTGACGGACAAAAAGTTTAAGTCCCATGTTAAATAAGTCCTCTGTAAAAAAGGTTACTATAAACTCGATGATTATTTGAATGACCAAAATGTCTGGTCTTGACAATGTTACTCTATGTAAATGTAATTGTACTTTGTATATTTTGTTTTGTTTAAAAGAAGTGTGTTGTAGAGTTTCTGGCCGCATATTCTCTACAACGGAACACCTTCCGACGCGGTGGTAGATTCAAAAACATGACGTCAAAAAGTTATCTATGTGATATTATTTTGAATAAACAATTTTGACTTTGACTTTGACCCGCTGCCGCCCATCACCCCGCCCGCAGTGTAACTCGGACACCGACACCGTGTGACGTCAGTGTTATGTACTTAACCCTCCCATCACTTAGACTTGTCTCTTATGACGTCACACCTGGATTATGTTTACATTTTATTTGTGTAAGGTTTTCAGTGCAGGGCGGTTAGGTGTTATTATGTATAGTATCAATTATTTTATTAAATAGACTATGTATTATTGTATACATAACTTTAGCTTAAGAATTTATATTGTAATAGTTATTAAGTCGTGTTATGTTTTAGAGTTTCTGGCCGCATCTTCTCTACAGCGACAACACGTTCCGACGCGGTGGTAGCTTTAAAAAAGATTTGACGTTTGATAAGTGTGCTATAAGCTCCTATATTGAATAAATTATATTGACTTTGACTTTATGATTTTTGTGTACATAGGTCGTCAAGGTGTTACAAAAATACAAATAAACATTTATTGTTTTTATTATACTATCAAACTGAAAAACGTTCACTGTAGAGACAACATCGAAATCGCGAAAAATAAATTGGATGTTTCATACATATAGGGTCCTTCTTAATATGCTGACACTTTTTTTAAGAGGATGTACAGACCATCAAACTGAATAACTTTCTGTATGGGAACAATGTCAAAATCGCGAAAATAAAATCAGCTGTTCCATACTAAACTGAAGTCTTACTGGACCCAATTGTATGGGACAGCTGATTTCTTTATCGCGATTTCGACATTGGTCCCACAGAGAAAGTTGTTCAGTTTGATGGTATGAATATCCTCTTAAAAACTGTCAGCATCTTACGTTGAACCCTGTATAAAACTGGTCCTATCTACTAGACTATGTATGGAACAGTGGATTTCTTTTCGCAAATTTCGATGTTGGCTCCACAGTGAAAGTTGTTCAGTTTGATGGTCTAAACCACCCCCATAAATGTTTATTTGTATTTTTGTAACACCTGACATGGACTATTGATCGATTTGTGTAGATAGAAGTATTATTAAGTGTGTGATTGCAATAAATATATGAATATGAATATGAGTATTATTGTATTCATGATGATGAACAACTTTTGGGAACATTTGGGAAATCAATCAAACATCCTTTATAAGCATATGCTCACGACTATATTCCCCGAGGGGGTAGTCAGAGATATTCTGAAACCTCAGAACATCCACGTTTCACCAGTAGTACCGAAACTCTGTTCAGTGTGACGGAGGGTGAGCCCGTCGCCACTTATAATGGACAGTGGGTACAATACATGCCTCGAAACTGAAGCATGCAGGTTTCCTCACGATGTTTTCCTTCACCGAAAAGCCAGTGGTGTATTTGTTGTATAAAATATAATTTATACAAAAAAAAAAAAAACAATGTGATAAAAACTAAACAAAACGATTTCTACAAATTAACTTTTTATACACCTATTTTATACCTAACTAGCAGCCCGTCCCGGCTTCGCACGGGGTAGACAAATAAATTTCAAGACTCATTTTTCTACACCTTCGGTTACATTGTTCAAATTTTACCAAGGATCCCTAATTTTTTTAAAAATGAAATGTAGCCTATGTCAAATTGGAAGAATGTAGCATTCTATTGGTGAAAGAATTTTTTAAATCGGCCCAGTACTTTTTGAGCCTATTCATTACAAACATACAAACATACAAAAATAGGTACAAATCTTTCCTCTTTATAATATTAGTGTAGATAACCTTTGACTAATTATTATAAGGACTAGCCTTGCGGTAGCATTTCCCCTCTGCCACGGTATAAGCACAATTGATCTTGTGCATTTACATTCAATTTTACACCTTATCACTAAACGAGACAGCCTATAATTGCGAAATAATAACTTCGAACTTAGAACGTTTGGGGTTCACACGAGACTACTTTTCATGATTTTTAACATTCTAAATTAGAATCTAAAGTTATGGGAAATAAAATCCAAAGCTGCGGATTTGATGTTACCTCGCCCCCCGCAAAAAGTGGCAGAAATGTTTGTTAGTAGAATTACACGCGTAACCAGTCCACATATAAATAGTCAAAGCTAATAACGAAATCAGCCTCATTGCACTGATTGCTCTTTCCTATAATCACACTACCTATAAATACATTTCCATTAAAACTCACCCACTTTGATATAAAATTAAATATCTTCACTCTCCAGTCATGTAGTTAATTACCTGAAACAAAAGACATAAATAATCAATTATCGATCGTAAGATTTTATACCTATACAACGTGTTAATGAATAAGCGCAAAACCTCATACACCCCAACTGATTTATAACAAAATAATTAGATTGAAACAATAATTTCAGTATTTTGATAGTTAAAATTTAAAGTTATTCGCATTTTAAGTTTTCAGTCAAAAATGATTTTTTATCATTTCAGCAATGAATGAAAGCGCTAGCATGCTCGTGGATACATTTTAAGAATCTTGTTTTGGTAGTAAGTAGGGTGAGTGTGCCTGTGTGGTGGATTGAGATCGAGTTCAGTAAATTTTAAATTTTACAAACAAATTATTTAATATTTTGAAAAAAATTACCTGTGTTGAAACCATGATAATTCTATTCTGGTCTCCATTCTAAACAAACTACTTTCTAGTTTTGCGTTTATTCATTAACACGTTGTATGTCTCAAATTACAAACAGAAAGAAATCTAAAGTGTCAGTACAACGTTTAACATTTAAATTCATAGCAATATAAACTTTATGAAGCAAGTAATAAGCGCCCCAGGTGTATACTATTACAGTCAAGACAAAGTCTCACGTAGTTTAATAAAGGTGTCACCTTATCTTATTAGCGACTGATGTAGAGTCACCACGCGGCGGGGTATAACTGGGACAGAGTGAAATACAGCGCTCTTTTTATTAAGCTGAAGGGTTATGGTTATTCTTTAGGTAAATGAGGATCATTTTGCATTGGAAATTCAAGTAATTTCCAATGCAAAATGATCCTCATCTTCTCATATCATCTATCGTCATATCTCTTTTCTGAGACAAAATATAAAAAATTATAAAAAAATATCTTAGGATTCGACCAAACATTGATTTTTCAAGAGTAACTTTATACAAGGAACAATTTTACTCTTAGGCCGAGATTCAGAGACGATTTTTAAGTCATAGTTCGAACTCCCGTGTGTCAAAATCCATACATTTTCGCACAGAACATTATAAGAGGGGTTAGAAGTGTAAAGTAGGCGTGGAACGTGTCGTCACAGGTTATGCAATGATTTGCATAACACCATAAGGCGCGCGGTGTGGTGCGAGCGAGAGGGCATGAGTAATTGTCGCAGCGTGAGCGGGAAGACAAGTGGCGACAGCCGTCTCCGAAGCAAAAGCGCCACTTTGCATTTCGAACCCCTCTTATACACCTATTTGCATTTATATTGTTTATATTGCTATTTGTGCATTTTCGCCATGCTTAGCTCGAGCTTAGACTAAAAAAATCGTTTCTGAATCTCAGCCTTAGTATTTAGTCCGAAATAACTTCATTTGTGTTCTACCACACTAAACCTAGACTAAAGTTTATTCTCGAATGAATGTAGTGAACGAATGTATAATTAATCTAAAGAAAGAGTTGTCTGTCTCTCTCTTCCGTCTCTCTACCCTTATTCGTGAGAGGAGGCCTTTGTCCTGGAGAGCAATCACGCTAAATAAATCTCAACTGAACCGTGATTGGACCGCGTGCAAACTACTTTTAACACATTCGGTATTGCGCTATTCATTTCACAGCCGTTAGAGCCGTTTTGACAGATCGCTCAGACGTTAAAGGTTGTCAGTCCCATAGTAAATAAATCAAGTTTAGCGTTACATGGAACTCAGCTCAGTTGAATAGTAATACGATCGCAATGTTATTAGAACTGAAATTGGATTAGGATTGAACTTGGATGTTTTAAATTAGCGCAATCGCCCTCCTGTAGGCCATAACTTTTCTATAGTTATACATACATACATACATATTCTCACGCCTCTCTCCCACTGGAGTAGGCAGAGACAACGGAACGCCTCCTGCTACGATCCTGACAAACCTCTCTAGCTTCCTCCAAATTCATTAGTCCTTTCATGCATGCTCGTCGGTTTCGGGTAGATCCGACCAGTGTATCCGAATATGTAAATATTAGGTGATTGAACCGTGATTGGACTACGTACGAACCATAACTTTTGACACATTTGGTATTGCGCTAATCGCGGTACTGCTCTTGACAGCCGTTTCTCAACTTCGATGTTTTAACTTAGCGCAATCGGGCTCCAGGCCCTTTTTAAGTACGTCGCCAATTTGGTCCATATAAATATGTCTATCTACAGTTATGAATAATCTTAAATATTACATTTTAATTAGGTATAACTGTTTTAATTTGATTATAAGACTAGAGTTTACCCGCGACTGCGTCCACACAAATTATATACCAGATTTTAAGTCAGATCATAAGCTATCAAACAGAAAGTTTCATCAAAATAGGTTCAGTAGTTTTTACGTAATGCTGTTACAAACAAAGAAACAGACAGACTAAAATTCTAAAAAAGGTTGATTTGGAGTCCGGGAAACCTAAAAACCATATCGTAATCTTTTCATGTAAATTTCTTCAATGTACAGACACACTTTTGTTACAGTTTTATAATAGTTAAGATAAGATTCACTTTCAGCATGTTTATGATTTTTTAGTAGTCGGTTAGCTAGTCAAAGTCAAAGTCAAAGTCAATAGAATTTATTCAATATAGGAGCTTGCAGCACACTTATCCAACGTCTTATAATCTTGGGCCTATTTTGTAGCTGGTCACCCTACTGCCAAAATGAAAGAATTTGGAAGCGACAATAGTTTGGGCACGTGCTGGGAGATACAATGTCCACATGTATTATTGTATTATACTCACTTAGTGAAGTTACATAATTAAACTTAGGTATATTTAATCTGTGCTACTGCGACTGTATAATATTTTGGAATATGAATTTAATTATATTTATTTAATTTTATGACCTAATAATCTACATACAGGTTCCTTCTTAATATGCTGTCCCTTTTTTAAGGGGATGATCAGACCGTCAAACTGAAAAATTTTCTCTATAGGTCTAACATGTAAATGTATGGGATAGCAGATTTTTTTTTGCGATTTCAATGTTTTTCCCATAGTGAAAGTTGTTCAGTTTGATGGTCTGATCATCCCCTTAAAAAGTGTCAGCATATTAAAAAGGGCCCTGTATATTTTTCTGGATTAAAACAACGACTATTTCATGCCTTAAAAATCAACCAAAAACAGGTCGATTTGGAAGATCCTGCCCTTAAATTGCGACCTTGCGAAAATTTGCCTACAAAATGCACATTTTGAACGATTTTAATTAATGCCTACAATGCATTTTACGAGCATTTCTTCCGCAATATAAAGTGCGTACAAATGCGTCCACAGTTATTTCCGAAATGTCAGTTTGTGTAAAAGCAAGGACAGTACGCGTATTTAACTAGTGGTTTAACTTCCTTGTAAATCCTAAATGTCACTATGTTGGGATTTCTGTTTTCAAAATGTTCACAGTGGCGTAGCGTGGGTTACTGTCGCCCGGGGCCTTTAACTATTTATATGTGCACTAGTTACGCGTGTAATTCTACTAACAAACATTTCTGCCACTTTTTGCGGGGAGCGAGGTAACATGAAATCCGCAACTTTGGATTTTATTCCCCATAACTTTAGATTCTAATTTTGAATGTTAAAAATACCCCAAACGTTCTAAGTTCGAAGTTATTATTTCGCAATTATAGGCTGTCTCGTTTAGTGATAAGGTGTAAAATTGAATGTAAATGCACAAGATCAATTGTGCTTATACCGTGGCAGAGGGGAAATGCTACCGCAAGGCTAGTCCTTATAATAATTAGTCAAAGCCCGGGGCATAGACCGATTTTGCCGCCTCCTTATCTTACCTACAAAAAAAATAACGGAGCCAGCGAAGCGAGCTCGAAATTTTTTTGCACTACTATTACGGTTGTGGTCAGACATCTTTTGGTTTATCCATGCAAAAATAGAAACTTAGAGCGACTTTTCTCCTCAATACGAATCGGTTAGAGCCAGAGCTGTTTACGTACAAAACATGTGCAAAGTAACCAAAGTAAAAGCTGTAGATGGAGCGAAGCAAGCTCAAAATTTTGAGCACTTCGTCTTAGCTGTGAAGCAGTTGTCAGAACGCTTTATAAGGATTATGAGTAGGCACAGTAACTAAATTCTCACTGAGCCCAGCTACCCAATCCGCCGCGTAGCCCCAGCAACGTCCTATGCTGAGGTCCGTACCCCCCTGGGGTGCCCCTAGGTCGGTTGCTTAAGTTCATTCAATTGGCTCGGTGACCCTTCTGGTCCCTTCAATAGTCCGCAGTAAAAAGTAGTAAATGCTCCCTGAGCAACGCTGTAAAAGTCATTTAAAAAAACAAAAAAAAAAACGGTACCTAAACCAGAATCTTAGAACGAGCGAAGCGAGCTGCGTTATGAATTGGTTATAGACAGAGCTCAGTCAATCTATTTTTCCCGAATTTACCGCCCCTAGTAAAGTGTCGCCCGGGGCATTTGCCCCCCTCGCTACGCTACTGAATGTTCATCGAATCAAAGTTGAACAACGCCGGTGCAGGCAGGTTTTTATAACAAGTATTTAGTATGGAAAGTACATAGGGTTTTAGGGTTCCGTTGTCAAACAAGGAACCCTTATACTTTCGTCCATTCCGTCTGTCTGTCCGTCCGTCTGTGTGTCTGCATGCCTCAATAACTCGCTCATTTTTGCACCTATTGAATCGAAATTTGGCATGAAGACAAATAACAGTAACCCAAAAACGAAAATGTAGTAGTTATGAAAAAACTAATTTATTTCGACCCCCCCCCCCCCCATCCTATTTAACGAAGAATTGTTCTCTAATACAAACTAGATGGCGTTGCACGAAAATAAATCGCCCTATCATTATGTTATAAACAGATTTAAAACATTTTTTTTTTGATATCACCCCTTTAAGTAATGCAACTGTTTACCCTGTATACAACGTGTTATTTAATTAACGCAAAACTAGAAAGTAGTTTTTTTAGAATCGCGAGCAGAATCGAATTATATTATAACAGCTTATTCATTAACACGTTGTATTTAGTCCCTTAAAATTTCGTCCTGTCCGCTTGTTTATTTTTCGAGCCCACAATTTTGCCATACAAATTATTTAGACCAACAACAATCAACTTTGTCTCGACTATACGTCAATAATAAAGTTCACGAGTGTCGATACTGCAAGATTTATGATTGAGCTCAACTTTTCCACCTCCACGATCTAAAAACCTCAGATAATAAGAAACCAGTAGCCTCCTGAAATGAGGGCACAATTCCAACAGAAAATTGAAAGTCTCTTACAAAAACTCTTACACAGCCACAATAAGTACGGAAATTGCTTGTATTGTTGGACTTGCGGACTTTGTTCCCCAGAAAATTAACAGGAAGTTCGAAGAAAAAACTCTTATTCCGATGTCCTAAGAACGGAAATGGTTTATATTGCGGGATATGGAAGGGAAATATGTGAAGATTGCAGGGCGCGGGCATTGTTTGCGCCGGGCTTATATTGCACTGACATAATGATAATAAAGGAATAGTTGGCGAAATGAAAGCGATCATTCTAATCATATTTTATACCTATACTCCATTCAAAATAACAACGAAATTTTAAGGCTATTAATTGCATTACAGAAACAGAGATTTGAAACACTTACTCTCACTTATTCTTAGAACAGCTTTAGTAACGTCCAAGATATGGATAGTATATGTATCCAATAAATTAATTACATTTGGGAATCAGAATTGGCCAGAAAGCTAAATAGGCATCGGAAGATCTCGTCGTCCTTATTTGGAATGAAGTATACTACAAGTACATACAGTAGTACCAGCGCCCGTGGCATGGTTCCTCGATAAACATTATATCGCGCCTGCTAACTCGTTCATTCGCGCGCAAAAGAAAAGGAGCTAGGGCGCGATAGCGCTTTATCGCGCCATCATGCCGCGGGAGCAGGTTTAAAGGAATATAATTCGCAGCGTGCTCCATACAAACGAAGTCTGGTGATATTTTCAATACTAACTAATTAAAGCCAATGATTTTTTTATGAAACAATCTAGAAACTAATCTCTATGCTTGTATGAAGTCAGATTTTCGTTAAAATGTATAGTTTTTAAGTTACAGTGCCTCAAAGATTTCCATACAAATCTTAAATTAATCCTAGCATTTCTGAGCAATGTACCCTGAATTGTCAATCAAAAATGTCATTAGTCCCAAGAATCATGAAATTTTCACAAAATCAACTTTTTTGACTTGTGCCTTTGTTGTATTCAGTCAGCGAAATAGGTATCATTGAAAAATTCAATGTGGATAATTAAAATGATTAAATCACTAGAGTTTACCCGCGACTTCGTCCGCACAAATTAAATACCAGATTTTAAGTCAGATGATAAGCTATCAAACAAAAAAAGTTTCATCAAAATCGGTTCAGTAGTTTTTGCGTGATGCTGTTACAAACATACAAACAAACAGACAGACACAAATTCTAAAAAAGGTTGATTTGTAGTCCGGCAAACCTAAAAACCATATCGTAATCTTTTTCATGTAAATATCTTCAATGTACAGACACACTTTTATTACAGTTTTATAATAGTATGTATGTATGTATATGCTCACGACTATATTCCCCGAGGGGGTAGTCAGAGATGTTCTGAAACCTCAGAACATCCACGCTTCACCAGTAGTACCGAATCTCTGTCCAGTGTGACGGGGGGTGAGCCCGTCGCCACTTATAATGAACAGTGGGTACAATACATGCCTCGAAATTGAAGCATGCAGGTTTCCTCACGATGTTTTCCTTCACCGAAAAGCCAATGGTGTTACAAATCGTACATAAATTCCGAAAAACTAATTGGTACGAGTCGGCCTGGACGGGGATAGAACCATCGCCTCCTGCACGGCAGGCAAGGCTACTCGCCACTGGACCACCACGGCAATAATTTTATAATAGTTAAGAAGATTAATCATTATGTAGACGTCTGACCCATTTTTAGAACAGGGATTCGAACCCAGAACTTCCGATGTCCGTTGTGATAACCATCACGCCACCCCATCGATAAGGGTAGGTATTCAGTTACAGGATATGGTAACAATAACCGTAAACCCACCCCTTTATTATCACTATCGTCGGTCACACAATTTACCCCAAATTAGGGGTAATTTGCCGTTTATTAGAGACCTTGATCTGGACAAAAGAATAAAAAGTAAGAGATCTTGTCAGCTGATAAATGTGGTACGATTTCAGCTCCCTTTATTAGGTAACGAGCCGTGCTGCATGGCTAGCATGCCACCCAGGACAAAGCGTTTACACGAGAAAAACGTCATGCGCGCTCTTTTTGGCATACGTAAAATAATAAAGATGGAGGAACATCTAGATTTATATCGTTTTCTCGGGGGTGGCATGCGAGGCCTACTGGTCCAGTAGCGAGTAACCTTGCCTGCCGTGCAGGAGGCGATGGTTCGATCCCCGTCCAGACCGACTCGTACCAATGAGTTTTTCGGAATTTATGTACGATTTGTAACACCACCGGCTTTTCGGTGAAAGAAAACATCGTGAGGAAACCTGCATGCTTCAATTTCGAGGCATGTATTGTACCCACTGTCCATTACGTGGCGACGGGCTCACCCCCCGTCACACTGGACAGAGTTTTGGTATACTACTGGTAAACCGTGGATGTTCTGAGGTTTCAGAATATCTCTGACTACCCCCTCGGGGAATATAGTCGTCAGCATATGCTATGCTTTATTAGGTAAAGTTTTACAAAAATGATCTCAATTGTGTGAGCTGTTGTGCTGTTCCCTCGACCACTTTCAATTCAATTCAATTCAATCATACTTTATTGCACACCAAAACAGAACATACATTTGAATAAGGGCATTTTTTAGAAAAGATGTACAAGTGATGCACCGGAAATTACCGGAACTTTTTGAGATTTTGTTGTTTTTTAGACTTCCGTAGTCAACAAGGAACCCTTATAGTTTCCAAGTCCGTCTGTCTGTCCGTCTGTCCGTGGGTTAGCTCAGAGACGCTTAGTACTAGAAAGCTGTAATTTGACGAGGGTATCCATATTTATGACGCCGACAAAGTGATAAAACAAAATCTTGAAAAATATTTTATTTAGGGTACCTCGAAAAGGGGGGATGCATTTTTTTTTCTCTATTTTTGATAGAGTCAAGTGTCGTCGTCGTCGTCCCCCTGCCAGCTAAACGGTTGTTTCTGGATACGTACCCTACCCTGCTTGTGGCCCGACACGCACTTGGCTGGTTTTTTTTAATTCATCTTTATTGGTTAATAAATTAACATGATCTACTAAAAGCATCGCATGGTGCAGTCAATTAAATATTAAAGTGATCTCATGCAGGTAATTTTCTGCATTCAACGATTTTTTTTTTATCATACTAGTTTTTTGGAGATCCGTACTTCGACGAGAAACCCCACATCGTCCAGTCCACAGAATATTATAAGAGGGATTAGAAGTGCGACACGATCACGCCTACTTTAGGCGTGATCGTAACAAAGTGTCGTGCAAGTGAACAATATACAGTTCTGTGAAATATGATGGTGTATGGGTCGTAAACAGGAAAAGTGTTCCGTCATTTGTAGCGCAGCAACGCGGTCGGTTCACCTCTTTCCTGTGGACTTCTCTCCGTTTCCTTCGTCTTTCGGGTGTCTCCAAAAACTCCAAAGAAGCGTCAAAACGTCGAACACCAACGTTTTAATTGATATAAATAAGATAATTTTATTAAAAGACATCGGCTGTATGGGATATATAACCCTTTGCCTTGAATTGAACCAAAAAAAAAAAAATCCGGAACCCTACAACATGCAAGGCCCAACACAAACTTGGCTAGTTTTTATCTAGCATCAACAATATGACGTAGTTTAGGTTCGATTATTGGAAATCAATGCTTTTGCTTATAAACTTTGAGTTAATTTTCCTTTATCTAGCATGGATTATGGATAACCGACATAGACTTTAGAATCACGCGATATCATTGTTGTAAGTAATTGGATTAATTGTTGTGTTGTTTTGCAATAGAACATGTGTTTTTAATTCTGTTGTTCTGTATTTTATACAGGGTCCTTCTTAATATGCTGACAGTTGTAAGAGGATGATCAGACCATCTAACTGAACAACTTACTCTATGGGACCAACATCGAAATCGCGAAAAAAAATTTGCTGTCCCATACATTTGGCTCAAGTAGGTTTGCTGTTTTGAATGATTTTTTTTTTGCGATGTTGGTGGCATCGAGAAAGTTTGACGGTCTAATCATCCCCTTTAACATGTGTCAGCATATTAAGATACATTTTAACGAAAATCTGACAAGATACAAGCATAGAGATTACTTTCTAGGTTGTTTCTGAAAAATTTCACTGACTTTAATTGGTTAGTATTGAAAATATAACCAGACTGCGTTTGTATGGAGCGCGCTCCGAATTACATTCCCTATAAATTTTAAATCTAATTTCGTTTGTTTTTAACGCGCCAAAACGGTAATATCCTCTTAAGCATGAGAAAGCGCAAGCGCTTGGTTTACTCTTGCTTTCAAATGACATTGAAACTGCATTCAATCAAAAAAACTTTCGATCATAAACGAGTTTACGCCGTGCAGGGGCAATGACCAGTGTGATATGAACGCAAACAATATTATCTGTTATACCTATACCTACAACAATCTACATAAATAAAACCGGTCAAGTGCGAGTCGGGCTACTCGTGAACCGAGAGTTCCGTGCCACACCACCACACAACATATTAACTTTTAAAAAAAAGTTCTGTTTTCTCCGGGACCTATAGCGCGAGACCGACTCACACTTGGCCGATTTTTATTATTTGTTGTTATACTGTAGAGTTTGCTCTATAACCACACCAAGTTTGACGCTTGCATGTATTACCGTTTTTCCGATAGAGCGAGAAGAAAAAACGTTTATAAAATCTAGTTTCTTGTATGAGCCTTAATTTTTTTTTTGTCATTTTAATTATTTTTAACAAATCCGCCGTAATAAACGTAAACTAAATAAACGGACGGACGGACAGACGGACTTAATATTAGGGTCCCGTTTTCACCCTTTGGGTATGGAATCCTAAAAACAAAACTGTTATCTATATTTAGCGTTCCGTAGTCCAGATTATTATTTATTTATTTATTTATTATTATTACATAGGTTACAGTGAACACTTATAACAATGAATCCCGCAAAACCAATTGCTCGGTTTGTCTGTGGGAGCTACAATCACGCTCAAGCTATTTTAACTGCTTATTTTGTCTATTTAGGTACATCGAACGTTGCAATACAATAATTGTACCTGTCATTATACATTTTGGTAGTTTCTTAGTTTATTATTCGGGGTTCGTCCGTCAATTTCGTTTACCTGAATTTTTATTACATTTAGCGGCCGGGCTGACCTTGACAAGGGTCGAAAAACATAAACCATCTGGAAATATCACTACTATTTTAAATAAATAAATATTATACAGGGTGTAAGTGACAGCCAAGCAAATACTGAAACGGTGAACTCATACCATCAATATAATAGAAAGAGATACGTGACGCGAGGCAATAGAACCGTTTTTGGGGATCTTATCGCAGGGTAAAAAATCGATTTCTGTGAATAATTGTGACTCTAAAGTGAAATCGTAGACAATTTTCACGTTAGATTCAGAATTAACTACAGAACTCGAATTTTTACCCTGCCGATAATCTCCTGAAAACCTCCAAAAACGGTTTCATTTGACTTCTCATAACTTCATGAATGGATCCCTCCAAATGGACAATGAGTACAGCTTAACATAAAACTGTTAAAGGTTTAAAAATATTATTGTGAAAGTAATCAAAACGAAACTCTAATTATATTAGCTCGCGGTCTGAGCCCCGTCTAGCTGCCAGAAATGTGAACGCCAACTACTTTCCCCAACTGCCCTGGAACACTGTCTTGCCCTCACTCCCCTGTCCTCCTGTCCTGGCTACAGGCAAAACCCAGGCCGCATCTCACCGGTCCCCACTTCCCAATCCGCCGAGTAGCCCCAGCAACGAACTATTCCTAGTTCCGTCCCCATGCTTGGTGCTCTTGGTTGCTTAAGTTCATTCATGGTCCCTTAAATTTTGCGCAGTACCAATAAGCAGTAGCTGCTGAATGAGCAACGCTATACAACGTATTAATGAATAAGCGCAAAACCTCATACACCCCAACTGATTTACAACAAAATAATTGGATTGCAAAAATAATTTCATTATTTTGATAGTTATTCCCATTTTAAGTTTTGAGACAAAAATGATTTGTTATTATTTCAGCAATGAATGAAAGCGCTAACGTGTTCATGGATACATTTTTAGAATCTTGTTTTAGTAGTAAGTAGGGTGAGTATACCTGTGCGATGGGTTGAGATCGAGTTCAGTAAATTTTAAATTTGACAAACAAATTAATTAACATTTTGAAAAAAATAACCTTTGTTGAAACCATGATCATTCGATTCTGCTGTCGATTCTAAACAAACTACTTTCTAGTTTTGCGTTAATTCATTAACACGTTGTATATAACATTTATAGAAACAAAAGAATAGCCACGGGGTGCACAATAAAGCATTGCCATCGGTACATTTTCGCGATTTGTACAATTCCTGTCTTATTATATTTGTACACAATTTTGTTTAACAGAATTGGCAATTGCTGATTGGTAGACTTCACATACACATCGGAATTTCTTCTTCAGCGTATGCAGGTTTCCTCACGATGTTTTCCTTCACCGTTTAGAACAGTCTTCATTAAGTACATGAGTTAGAAAAACTAGGATTTGAAGCCTGACCCTCATGATTGTGTCCATACCTCCAGAACGCGCTCTCAAAAATTTCAAGTCTAGGCAGAACTAATGATTCAGACGTTTTCATACAAAACAGGAAACGATAAATAACGGGTTTTATTTAACTGTAACGTATACATATATTATGTTATTTAACCATAATTGTGGAGGTCGTATTTTTTAATCTTATAGTTTCGTTATTAGTTTCACCGAACTTTTAAGACCTTATTTTGTAACCGAACAATCGAAAGTAGACGGTATTTTAAATAATTAATAAGTATATGCACATAATTACTTTGACTATTTATATGTGGACTGGTTACGCGTGTAATTCTACTAACAAACATTTCTGCCACTTTTTGCGGGGGGCGAGGTAATATGAAATCCGCAACTTTGGATTTTATTCCCCATAACTTTAGATTCTAATTTTAAATGTTAATAATCATGAAAAGTAGTCTCGTGTGAACCCCAAACGTTCTAAGTTCGAAGTTATTATTTCGCAATTATAGGCTGTCTCGTTTAGTGATAAGGTGTAAAATTGAATGTAAATGCACAAGATCAATTGTGCTTATACCGTGGCAGAGGGGAAATGCTACCGCAAGGCTAGTCCTTATAATAATTAGTCAAAGCATAATTACTATTGTATTTTTGTGTATGGTGTGAATAAAATGTATTTCATCGTTCTTTATTTTGAATAAATTCAGGTAACAAGAAATAATGTTTTTCAAAAATGGTTCGAACCTTTTTTGTATGAAGTAGCCTACCTACTCTCTGACAAGTCCTACCTACTTAATAATAAAAAGTCGATGAATATTTACTTTTAAGGTTTCAATTTAAAATGTAGAATTTTTTTTTATTTTCAAACATAAATATCTCAGAATGTACCTACTTATACTTACATACAGGGCCCTTCTTAATATGCTGACACTTTTTTAAGGGGATGATCAGACCATCAAACTGAACAGCTTTATCTATGGGCCCAACATCGAAATCACGAAAAAAAATCAGCTGCCTACGGTGGCATGCGAGGCCTACTCGAAAACGATAAAAATCGAGATGTGCCTCCATCTTTATTATTTTACGTATGCCTATTGCCCAACTATGACTAAATAAAAATAAAATAATAATGTATTTATTTGCACAAAAGAAAATCAGTACGGAAATCAAATAGAAAACTGCAAACCTGCTCGACCCGAATGTACGCACGGCGACAGATCAACCTACCCATAGTTGGACCTTATATCCATGAACATAGAGTTCAACTATGTGTAGGTCGATCTGTCGCCGTGTGTACTGAGACAGCTGATTTATTCGCTTATTCTAAAGGTCCGTTAGAGAATGTTGTTCAGATGTTCTGATCATCCCCTTAAACACTTTCAGCTAATTTAGATAAATAAACTACATTCTTAAACATAACGTTGGTAGTTGTAGCAATGTTACTGACCACCCCGAAAGGGAATTACAGTCGTGAGTTTATGTAAGTATGTAAATACTATTTTTAAATAGCTACTTTGTTAATTGTTACTAAAAGCATAAGTCTTTCACGTCATTCTCATGCTAAAATAATTGAGTGTTATCTACCAAAGGGATAGGCAGAGACTACAGCTATCTGACAAACTTCATTTCCTTCTAGAATGCATATAAGAAGCGACACATTAATTAGTCACTTCACTTTTATGCTTCCGGGTATATTATTTTTACCTGACCTTTTCTAGTGTATCACCTTTAGGGTTCCGCAGTCAAACAAGGAATCCATTCTGTCTGTCGCTCTCGCTCTCTTTTGCACCGAAATCGAAATTTGGCGTGAAGACAGATAACAGTAGCCCCTCCCCCGACCATCCAAGTCAAAAATAGGGCGTGTACAAATTTCTCTTAGATAAAATAAACAGGTTAAAAAAAACTTTTTCTACTTATACAATGGTTACGGAACCCTATCATGGGCGAGTCCGACACTCTCTTGGCCGGTTTTTATCAATGTATTTTATTTGGTGAGTAACTATAATATAAATCGCACGCGTCCATCCGTCATTAATTCAATTCCAAATGACTAAACCATTCTATACTGTTGTTATCGGTTCGGTCTTTACCTGCTATAAATAAAAGAAATCGTACACAAGACGTAAATTGAGACCTTGAAATCGAAATGCAATTTCCTACAATTTAATACAAGAACAACGGATTATTCCGTGAACCGTTCAAGCGACGTAATTGGAAACAAACCGCATCCACGCTCCGTTTACATCAACGTTCTGCTCCTTAAATACAAAACGAAACAAGTTCTGTGGCCAGTCGGCAACATGACGTCTAAAGCACCTTACACCTACCACATACTCCTCGTTTCTCTCGCCATCATCTCCGGCTGCATAATAAGGCTACCACTAACGTTGCACCGTCACACGAAGAGATCCCTGGGCTATCCACGAGACTCTCTCCTCAACTTCACCGAGCTAACAACGAAGTATGGATATTCGACGGAAGAGCACACTGCTGTCACCGATGATGGATACCTATTAAAAATCTTCAGGGTTCAAGGGAAGAACTGTGAGAAGAAGAAACCGCCCGTTGTCCTGATGCATGGTCTTCTGCAGAGCGCTGATGTGTGGCTCGATGCTGGCCCAGGAGCTGCGCTTGCTTACCTCCTCGCTGATGACTGCCACGATCTCTGGGTCGGAAATCAACGAGGCAACTATTACTCCCGAACTCATCTCCACCTCGATCCCGACAGAGATGCCAAGTTCTGGCACTTCTCCGTAGACGAAATAGGACTTTATGACATACCAGCTACGATTGATTACGTGTTAAAGAAAACTGAAGCCGAGAAATTGAACTACATTGGTTATTCTCAAGGTTCCGGGACTTATTTCATCATGTGTTCTGAAAGACCTGGTTATTGTGATAAAGCGAATGTGTTGATCGGTTTAGCTCCAGCAGCCAGGCAGACTCATACAAAATCAGTTCCTTATAGAACGTTAATGAAAACTATTGATACGACGAGGTCTATTTTAAGCTTCACCGGGATCCAAGAAGTGTTTTCCAAAGGAGCTTTTAGCCAAGAGTTCATGGGATTCCTGTGCCAATTACCGATGATGTCTAACGGACTTTGTAATACCATCGAAGCTTTATTCGACTCCAATCATCCTGGATCAATAACTAACGAAACAACGAGAGTGCTGTTCAGTCATTTTCCAGCTGGAACTTCGGTCCAGAACCTGGCTCGGTACGGCCAGAGTATGAAAAGTCAGAAGTTCGAGAAGTTTAATTATGGGAAGGATGAAAATATGAAGATTTATAAGAGTGAGATTCCTCCGGAATATAACCTCAGTGCTGTGACTGTACCAGTTATGATTTTATATGGGAAGAATGACTATTTGGTTGATCCTAAAGATGTGAGATGGCTGTTGAGGAGGTTGCCTAATGTGTTGGAAGCTCAGGAGGTGAAAGATCCGCTTTGGAACCATTTGGATGTGCCATACAGCCAGTATACCAGTGAACTTATTTATCCAAAAATTAGTGAATATTTAAATAAATTTAGTAAGTAAAGATTATTATGTGTTTTTTTGTGTATTCTCTAAAGTGACAGGTGGTAATTAGTGAAAGTGTTGGATTTTTTCGCTCAAGTAGGTACTAATTTTATAGCGTATTATACAACGTGTTAATGAATAAGCGCAAAACCTCATACACCCCAACTGATTTATAACAAAATCATCCTAATTAAGATTGAAACAATAATTTCATTATTTTATTAGTTAGTTATTCGTATTTCAAGTTTTGAGGCAAAAATTTGTTATCATTTCAGCGATGAATGACAGCGCTAACATACTCATGGATACATTTTAAGAATCTTGTTTTGGTAGTAAGTAGGGTGAGAGTGCCCGAGCGGTGGGTAGCGATCGAGTTGAGTAAATTTTAAATTTTACAAACAAATTATTTAATATTTTGAAAAAAATTACCTATGTTGCAACCACGATAATTGGATTCTGCTCTCGATTCTAAACAAACTACTTTCTAGTTTTGCGTTAATTCATTAGCACGTTGTATACTCAGAAACTTCACGGCCTTTAATACCTTTCGGGTGGGACAGAAACATTGCTATAACTACCATTTTTTTAAACATGCAGTTGTAGTAAGACTTACCTCATCTCATCTCGCTCATCCTTCATCCCTGACTTAATTTAAGGCTCATCCACCCGGAAACACGACTCGCCATACTAATCAATGTGAACAAGCGCGTAGCTATAAAAAAATGAGATGAGCTTTGGAATGAAAAATGAAAAAATATTTCACGACTATATTCCTCGAGGGGGTAGTCAGAGATATTCTGAAACCTCAGAACATCCACGTTTCACCAGTAGTACCGAAACTCTGTCTAGTGTGACACATAATGAACAGTGGATACAATACATGCCTCGTAATTTAAGCAAAAAAATGGTTACAACTGGAAAGAAGAGGTGACTTTAGATTCCTTTTTCTTCAATTTTATTAATTAAAATAGATTTTGAGAAAAACCAAATCACTTCTCATGTCCTGTAGATTGTCCAGTTTTGTTATCTTCTTGAAAAGTGTTAAAGTTAATGTGTAAAATGGTTACAAAGTTACCCAAATATACGGTAAAATCGGGCGGTAGAGTCTTAAGAGAAGTTTATTCCGAATGAGTAAATGCGCGATGCATACAAACAAAGTCTGGTGATATTTTCAATACTAACCAATTAAAGTCAATGGAATTTTTCTGAAACAATCTAGAAGCTAATCTCTATGCTTGTATGAAGTCAGATTTTCGTTAACATTTATACAGTTTTAGTACTAGGATTAATTTAAGGTTTGTATGGAAATCTATGAGGCACTATAACTTTAAAACTATACATTTTAACGAAAATATAACTTCATACAACCATAGAAATTAGTTTTTAGATTGTTTCAGAAAAATTTCTTTGACTTTAATTAGTTAGTATTGAAAATATCGCCAGACTTCTTTTGTATGGAGCACGCTCCGAATTATATTCCCTTAAGATATTTATCCCACTGCAGGGCAAAGGATCTGTGGGCTGTAATCTATCCCTGAATGATAAAAAAATGGTTTTAATTTACTAGCCAAGTTACCATCTTAACTATTATAAAACTGTAACAGAAGCGTGTCTGTATATTGAAGATATTTACATGAAAAAGATTACGATATGGTTTTTAGGTATCCCGGACTCCAAATCAACCTGTTTTAGAATTTTTGTCTGTCTGTTTGTTTGGTTGTTTGTTTGTATGTTTGTAACAGCATCACGCAAAAACTACTGAAGCGATTTTGATGAAACTTTTTTTGTTTGATAGTTTATGATCTGACTTAAAATCAATCTGGTATACAGGGTCAAAATTAATATGCTGACAGTTTTTTAAGAGGACGATCAGACCATCAAACTGAACAACATTCTAAATGGGACCAATGTCGAACCCGCGAAAATCTGCTGTTCCATACTAAACTGAAATCTTACTCAACCCAATTGTATGGGATTTTTTACTGATTTTTTTTTCGCAATTTCGACCATGGTCCCATAGAGAAAGTTGTTCAGTTTGATGGTCTGATCATCCCCTTTAAAAAGTGTCAGCATATTAAGAAGGACCCTATATAATTTGTGCGGACGAAGTCGCGGGTAAACTCTAGTTTTAATATAAGTATATTCAATACATTGTATACGAAAGAAGAAATAGGTACAAAGTCAAAGTCAAAGTCAATATAATTTATTCAATATAGGAGCTTGCAGCACACTTATCAAACGTCAAATCTTTTTTAAAGCTACCACCGCGTCGGAACTTGTTGTCGCTCTAGAGAAGATGCGGCCAGAAACTCTACAACATAACACGACTTAATAACTATTACAATATAAATTCTTAAGCTAAAGTTATGTATACAATAATACATAGTCTATCTAAAAAGATAAAAATATAATATGTGACATTTAAATGTAGCAGGAAATGTTAGTATATTAATGGAAAAATTCTAGATTGGCTAGATGTTTAACTCTAACTACCTATATAGATGACTAGGAAAAATCTATCTATAATATATTCCAATGGAATAGTCACAATGCCGTGGTGCCCCAGTGGCGAGTAACCTTGCCGTGCAGGAGGCGATGGTTCGATCCCGGTCCAGACCGACTCGTACCAATGAGTTTTTCGGAATTTATGTACGATTTGTAACACCACTGGCTTTTCGGTGAAGGAAAACATCGTGAGGAAACCTGCATGCTTCAATTTCGAGGCATGTGAAGATAATTAAATGAAAAAGATTACGAAAAGGGGTATAGGTATCCCGGACTCCAAAACAACCTTTTTTTCTAGAATTTTTGTCCGTCTGTTTGTTTGTTTGCTTGTTTTTAACAGCATCACGCAAAAACTACTGAACCGATTTTAATGAAACTTTTTTTGTTTGATAGCTTGTCATCTGACTTAAAATCTATTTGTGCGGACGAAGTCGCGGGTAAACTCTATAAGAAATAACATTGTAACTCACTTCTGAATTTTGCAGGAGAGCACGTCTAAGATTAATTTGTTTACCTCGACTAACTAAGCCCTAACTTCGTTTTGTATGGAGCGCCGTAGAAATTACATCCTCTTAAGGGAATATTATTCGGAGGGAGCTCCATACAAACGAAGTCTGGTGATATTTTCAATATTAACCAATTAAAGTCAATTAAATTTTTCAGAAACTATCTAGTAACTAATAATCTCTATGCTTGTATCGTGCCAGATTTTCCTTAACATTTACAGTTTTAAAGTTACAGTGCCTCAAAGTTTTCCGTACAAATCTTAAATTAATCCTAGCATTGAAACTGTAAATTTTAACGAAAATCAGACATGATACAAGCATAGAGATTTGTTTCTAGATTGTTTCTGCAAAATTTCATTGAGGTTAATTGGTTAGTATTGAAAATATCAACAGACTTCGTTTGTATGCTGCGCACATTTACGCATTCGGAATAAACTTCTCGTAAGTTTATGTTTTTGTTAAATTTACTTGGTAGGTAAGTATTGGATATCCCTACCTAGGTTTTTTGGAATTTATGTACGATTTGTAACACCATTGGCTTTTCGGTGAAGGAAAATATCGTGAGGAAACCTACATGCTTCAATTTCGAGGCATGTGTTGAACCCACTGTCCATTATAAGTGGCGACGGACTCACCCCCCGTCACACTGGACAGAGTTTCAGTACTGCTGGTGAAACGTGGATGTTCTGAGGTTTCAGAATATAGTCGTGACCATATGCTTATGCTAAGATTTTATTTAATTTGGCTTTAGATCCAAAGTTTTATTGACATGTTAAGACAATGGTATTGAAGTAATATAGTGCAGGTATCTTTGTCATGTTTGCGGTCTATAACCACACATTAACTGTTCACTTGTGCGTTGCAAATAATTATCGTCACGGTTCGACGAATAGGGGACGAGCAGTGAAGAAACTGGTCATCGGGGTCTGTTAACCCTAGGTCTATTATTACCTAGAATGCAACCAGTTCTACTCGTTTCGTTCGATAGCTCCTTGCGGAGTGAGAGAAATACCTAGGGAGTTTTAATAACCGTTTTTTGCCAACGCTACGAACGTCTGTAAACCGTGCTTACGTCCGGTCGTCAGTTACCTATGTAAGACTCTTCTATCTAACAGCAAGTTATAAAATACTAGCAGCCCGTCCCGGCTTCGCACGGGGTAGACAAATAAATTTTAAGACTCATTTTTCTACACCTTCGGTTACATTGTTCAAATTTTACCAAGGATCCCCAATTTTTTTCAAAATGAAATGTAGCCTATGTCAAATTGGAAGAATGTAGCATTCTACTGGTGAAAGAATTTTTTAAATCGGCCCAGTACTTTTTGAGCCTATTCATTACAAACATACAAACATACAAAAATACAAAAATAGGTACAAATCTTTCCTCTTTATAATATTAGTGTAGATCAGCTACATGCAAAGCAGGTACCTCATCTACTCGATTCCAATATAGGGTACTTCTTAATATGCTGACACTTTTTAAGGGGATGATCAGACCGCCAAACTGAACAACTTTTTGTAAAAAAAATCAGCTGTCCCATACATTTGGCTCGAGTAGGTTCACAGTTTTGTATGTGACAGCAGATTTTTTTTTTGGTATTTCGATGTTGGTGCCATAGAGAAAGTTGTTCAGTTTGACGGTCTGATCATTCCCTTAAAAAAGTATCAGCATATTAAGAAGGACCCTGTGTACACATACTACATACGCAGTCAGGGTGATCATAAACATCTGAGCAGTTTAAGAAAAAGATCGTATTCTGTTATAATATATCATAACCGTTTTTTGCCGACGCTACATACGGCTGTAAACCGGGCTTACGTCCGGTCCTCAGATACCTATGTAAGACTCTTCTATCTAACAGCAAGTTTGAAAGTAGCACCTATGAGGTTAAGAGAAGTTTTCCGAATGCGTACATGCGCGCTGCATGCAAAAGAAATCTGGAGATATTCAAAAATTAAAAAAAAAAAATGTTTAATTCAAAATAATATTACATGGATAGCTTTCTGACGTCATTTTTGAATCTACCACCGCGTCGGAAGGTGTTCCGTTGTAGAGAAGATGCGGCCAGAAACTCTACAACACACTTCTTTAAAAAAAAACAAAAAATACAAAGTACACTTACAAAATACAAAATTGAATTACATAGTGTAACATTGTCAAGACCAGACATTTTGGTCATTATATTTTTGTTAAAATATAAAGTTTTGATGTTAGGATTAATTTAAGATTTGTATGGAGATCTTTGAGGCACTGCAACTTTAAAACTATACATGACAGGTATTTCTTACTCCGGGTTCGACGCCTATTTAAGGGCCTATGTCGAAAAATAATTGAAGCGAAATGGGGGTGTGATAGCTTATATTACTGCCTGATGCGAGAGAAAGAGATGGGGCGGCGCGCGCGCCTGACACGACGCAAACGTAAAACAAACTTTATTTAATTTTGATTGTACTATTTATGTAAGTTCATTTCTGCTCTAATCACAATTTATAAAATGACAATTTCTTTTTTTAAATCAAGTCTCGTGTTTCTATTATTCACCGTTTAGCAGTTCCAAGCGTGTATCGATAAAGACGGAGGCTACTTTGGCTTATTTTTTTATCGAGAAAATGTCTCTTAATCGTGTTTTGGCTCTAATCAAAACATCAATTAAATGTTCAATTTACACTTATACGCAAATCATACTCCTACTGTTAGTACTTCATGATATATGATGCTTTGAAGAATCCTATTTTTTTCACATATCCTCTTAAAGGCGGCCACAAACATGTGGAATTATTCCGGATGCAATGTTTTCATATAGAATTGCCCTCTATATGAAAACGTAATTTTTTTAAATTCCGGAAGTATCAATTCCTATACAAAATCTGAATTCTAATTCGGAATACCGTATGTGTGTGGCAGGCGTAAAGACCTCTAAATCGGCCTAGGCAGTTCACGTCCTGTGGGAAGACTTTCTTGAGGGAACAAACGAGTAGGCCGACGCTGGCGCTAGAACCAACCCGTTGTGGCGTCGGTTCATAAACATCTATAGCTCCGGCATAAACACCGTCTCAACATCAAGGTCCGGGTTCAAATACGCGCGTCATATCAATGAGTTTTTCTAGCATATGTACGTAATACCGATTGCTCTTAAATAATCAAGAATAACATGGGGGAAACATATTAAAAGTTTGATTTGTGAAAATGGATATTCCACTATCCATTTTCACAAATCAAACAACTATCCATTAACATAGGCGAACTTTGACTATTTATATGTGGACTGGTTACGCGTGTAATTCTACTAACAAACATTTCTGCCACTTTTTGCGGGGGGCGAGATAACATGAAATCCGCAACTTTGTATTTTATTCCCCATAACTTTAGATTCTAATTTTGAATGTTAAAAATCATGAAAAGTAGTCTCGTGTGAACCCCAAACGTTCTAAGTTCTAAGTTATTATTTCGCAATTATAGGCTGTCTCGTTTAGTGATAAGGTGTAAAATTGAATGTAAATGCACAAGATCAATTGTGCTTATACTGTGGCAGAGGGGAAATGCTACCGCAAGGCTAGTCCTTATAATAATTAGTCAAAGTAGGCGAAGTGCTCTCTAGCTATGACACTGGGGCACTGAGCAAAGTTTGTGCACACTGCTTGTGACATGTGGACCATATACAACTATTTGTTACCATTTCGACGTATCAGTACCAGTTCTCTGACGTATCACTTCATTTCTGATGTGATCTCTCAGAGAAACAACGAGCATAGCTCTCTCCATAGCTCGCTGTGCGACCTTGAACTGATGAACTAGTCCTATCGTCAGGGTCCAAGTTTCCGCACCATAGGTCATTACTGGCAGGATGCACTGATTGAACACCTTTGTTTTGAGGCATTGTGGTAGAGCCGAGGAAAATATTTGACGGAGTTTCCCGAAAGCAGCCCATCCCAGTTTGATGCGCCTAGCGGCCTCCTTGTCGAAGTTGTTTCTACCTAGTCTTATAGTCTGTCCAAGGTAGACATAGTCTTGCACAACCTTTGACTAATTATTATATGGACTGGTTACGCGTGTAATTCTACTTGCAAACATTTCTGCCACTTTTTGCGGGGGGCGAGGTAAGATGAAATCCGCAACTTTGGATTTTATTCCCCATTACTTTAGATTCTAATTTTGAATGTTAAAAATCATGAAAATTAGTCTCATGTGAACCCCAAACGTTCTAAGTTCGAATATATTATTTCGCAATTATAGGCTGTCTCGTTTAGTGATAAGGTGTAAAATTGAATGTCAATGCACAAGATCAATTGTGCTTATACCGTGGCAGAGGGGAAATGCTACCGCTAGGCTAGTCCTTATAATAATTAGTCAAAGTGCACAACTTCTGTCGCCGCCTCACCGACTATCTATATTATATTTTATTGTATCTATACCTATATGTATTCTATATCGTTGTCTAGTCATCATAATACAAGTCCAGGCTAGATTTAAATGTGACTAGATAATTTGTGTAAAAAAAATTTGGTCGACGTGTAATGTTACTAGATGTGTAGTAATGTTACTAAATTTTTATAGGAACATTAAAGCACAGCGACTGAACTGGTAACAAATGGTTGTATATTTTTAGTCATTTCTGAAACATTAAGCAAGTATATTCTTATCGTCAGAGAGAACAACTTTCACTATAGGGCTTTGAACTCGCTATAAAATATCTGATACATGCAAAACAGGTACCTCATCTACTCGATTCCAATATAGGTTCCTTCTTAATATGCTGACACTTTTTTAAGGGGATGATCAGACCGTCAAACTGAACAACTTTTTGTAAACAAAAATCAGCTATCCCATACATTTGGCTCGAGTAGGTTCACAGTTTTGTAGTGCAGATTTTTTTTTTGGTATTTCGATGTTGGTGCCATAGAGAAAGTCGTTCAGTTTGACGGTCTGATCATTCCCTTAAAAAATGTATCAGCATATTAAGAAGGACCCTGTGTACACATACTACATACGCAGTCAGCGTGATCATAAACATCTGAGCAGTTTAAGAAAAAGACAGTATTCTGTTATAATATACTAGCAGCCCGTCCCGGCTTCGCACGGGGTAGACAAATAAATTTTAAGACTCATTTTTCTACACCTTCGGTTACATTGTTCAAATTTTACCAAGGATCCCTAATTTTTTTCAAAATGAAATGTAGCCTATGTCAAATTGGAAGAATGTAGCATTCTATTGGTGAAAGAATTTTTTAAATCGGCCCAGTACTTTTTGAGCCTATTCATTACAAACATACAAACATACAAAAATAGGTACAAATCTTTCCTCTTTATAATATTAGTGTAGATGTAGATTTCAATTTTAAATAACATTGTAAAGGAGATATCGGCACGCCTTATAGAGACCACTGGTGATAAGAGGGCTGGCAGTTACCTACGTCAGCGCATAAGCTTGGCGATTCAGAGGGGGAATGCTGCCAGCGTTCTTGGAACCGTCCCTCGGCGAGAGGCTTTGGAGGAGGTTTACAGGTTGTAGGTCCCCCCTCCCCCCTTTTTTTTAAATTTGTTTTTTGTTTGTATAGGAATTTGACGAAGCTTGTTACAGATATACGGGATGTATTTATTGACGAAACGTGTTGTGGATCAGAGTGGTGTATTTCCTTTCACGAAGCCTGTTGTGGATGTGAGCTTTGACTAATTATTATAAGGACTAGCCTTGTGGTAGGATTTCCCCTCTGCCACGGTATAAGCACAATTGATCTTGTGCATTTACATTCAATTTTACACCTTATCACTAAACAAGACAGCCTGTAATTGCGAAATAATAACTTCGAACTTAGAACGTTTGGGGTTCACACGAGACTACTTTTCATGATTTTTAACATTCAAAATTAGAATCTAAAGTTATGGGGAATAAAATCCAAAGTTGCGGAATTCATGTTACCTCGCCCCCCGTAAAAAGTGGCAGAAATGTTTGTTAGTAGAATTACACGCGTAACCAGTCCACACATAAATAGTCAAAGGATGTGAGTATTGTATTACCTTTGTCGAAACCTGTTGTGGATACGCACATTGTATTTTTTCTATAAATTTTGAATTTGAATAAACATTGTAAAGAAATTATCGAAAATTAGCTGTTGAGATATTTATGATACAATACACATTTAGATATAATTGGTAACATTTACTGTAGTGAATTAATTCAAAATTATCACTGCTCAGAAATATTTGACCACCTTGTATGCTACGATATATCTGATGGTGACTGTACATACAAAACAGGTAGTACCTCATCTACTCGATTCAAATATATGAAACGGCAAGTTCATTTGTTGTTCAGTTTGACGACGTATGGTTAAAGTTTCCGACTATTTAAATATTCATCCGGTAGAGCCGACTCTATACTATACGGGGTCATTCTAAATAAGGTGACAGTTTTTAAAGGGGATCAGACCGTCAAACTGAACAACTTTCTCTATGGCACCAACAACTAAATGACGAGAAAGAATCATCAGTTCCATACAAAACTGTAATCCTACTTGAACAAAATGTAGTCAAAGTCAATATAATTTATTCAATATAGGAGCACACTTATCAAACGTCAAATCTTTTTTTAATGCTACCACACCGCGTCGGAACTTATTGTCGCTGTAGAGAAGATGCGGCCAGAAACTCTACAACATAACACGACTTAATAACTATTACAATATAAATTCTTAAGCTAAAGTTATGTATACAATAATACATAGTCTATTTAATAAAACAATTGATACTATACAGTAAAGTAAATAAACTATAAGCTAGTGACCTCAGACCCAAGTATTTTGATCATTTAAATAATCATCCAGTTTATAATATGCTTTTTAGACAGCTGATTCATTTATCGCTATTTTGATGTTGGTCCCATAGAGAAAGTTGTTCAGTATTATGTTCTGATCATCCTCTATTTATTTTTGTCTTTTGCTATTTTTTTTGTACCTTTCGAAGTTTACTGAGGGCATGTACGACGTGTTACATAATATAATTCGGAGCGCTCTCCATACGAACGAAGTCTGGTGATAGTTTCAATACTAACCAATTAAAGTCAATGACATTTTTCAGAAATAATCCAGAAACTAATCTCTATGTTTGTATGAAGTCATATTTTCGTTCAAATGTAAAGTTTAAGTTACAGTGCCTCAAAGATTTCAATACAAATCTTAAATTAATCCTAGCAATAAAACTGTATATTTTAACGAAAATCTGACTTCATACAAACATAGAGATTAGTTAACAGATTGTTTCTGAAAAATGTCATTGACTTTTATTGGTTAGTGTTGAAAATATCACCAGACTTCGTTTGTATGCAGCGCGTATTTACGCATCCAAAAACTAACATCTCACTTTTCATACAAATCGGTCGCTTAAGTTTTCGAGATTGAATGAGAATTCTAAAAAAACGTTGGCATCAAAATATCTCTAAAAGTTGTAGAAAAGATTCTTTGCACACTAAAGACGCAAGTCAGTTTATTCACATGTTATTCAAATTCCGAAATTTAAACAAAAAATATAATAAGTAATTAAAATTTGTCTGTAGATAAAAACAACTTTGGTATGTTATAAAAAACAACACGCCAAATACTTTTAACTAATTATTTTAATAGTAAAAACCGGTTTTTAATTAGTTTGATGGTTCTTTACACCCTGTATATTTTGACCATGAGTGCGATTTTTTTAAAGTCACACGTGCTTTTTAAAGTCATCAGTAGAAAAGTTCAAAATGACTATGGAGATATCATTCGATCATGATTTTGAACGTGTGACTTTCAAAAATCGCACTTCAAATAAACTTTGTCCACGCATCACGTAAAAACTACTGAGCCAATTTGGATGGAGTTTAAGAAAAACTGCTTTTCTTGGAATAGGTACTATGCAGGGTCCTTTTTAATATGCTGACACTTTTTTATAGATGTGATCAGACCACAAAACTGAACAACTTTCTCTATGGGACCAACATCGATATCGCGAAAAAAATTTCAGCCGTCCCATACATTTAGCTCGAGTAAGTTAGCAGTTTTGGATGGAACAAATGATTTTTTTTCGAGATTTCGATGTTGGTGCCATAGAGAAAGTTGTTCAGTTTGATGGTCTGATCATCTCCTTAAAAAAGTGTCAGCATATTAAAAGGACCCTATACTATACAACAGTTTAGTATGGAACAGCAGTTTTTTTTTTACGCTGACAGGTTTGCTCCCATAGTAAAAGTTGTTCAGTTTGATGGGTAGAGTATGTGGTTTAAAGGTTAAAGTACTTACTACATACATACATACTTTTCCTTACAGTATAGTAGTTCCTCCTGTATAGTAAAACTACAAATAGCAAATCCGGGCCAAGTTGGTGTCGGGCTCGTGCTAAGGATCTCGGAGATTCGTTTTTTTGGTGGTAAATATGTTCTTATAGATTCTTTATTATACACAAAGACAACATAATTATGATAAATTATAAGTCGTGAAATATCTGTCATCGATGTTGATACGGAATCCTCGTTACGCGAGTCCAATCCGCACTTAACCGGTTTTTTTATTTCATCACAATCGGCTCTCTCAATCAGAAGAAGCAAATTAATTTTTTACGGTATTTATCTGCGTGTAGGTACATACCTACGTGTTATAGTAAATACGTTCAAGTTTTAAACTAACGAGTCAAGTTCAAGGTTAAAACATTGCGTGTAACTAATTATAATTATAATATATTCGTCTGCGTCGAATGGAACCATTCTGTGACGGTTGCTTGACATAATTACATAACTTAGTCGTTTGGTCCCAAGTGCGAAGTGGTCCCGGGAGATACTTGCACGCGGGGTCACGCTTACACCTATATTCCCAGAGAGGGTTAACATTTTAAGGCGCAATAGTAGCACGAAATACCTTGGAGGCATCTTTTAATTTTCAATTTTCGACTAGATTTATACAAATTAAAGATTGAAAAAGTCGGGCGGCGAGCGGGATTCGAACCCACGACCAGCGTATCCGGGGCATGCTCTAATCCAACCAATCCATCCAATTTTTAATCTACAGGTATATCATCGTCTTTAAGGGACGTCAGTCATCGTGGCCTGCGGGGCGCCGACAGCTCTGTTGGAGTGGAGCATGCCCCGGATAGGCAGGTCGTGGGTTCGAATCCCGCTCGCCGCCCGACTTTTTAAATCTTTAATTTGATTAAGTTAACATGGCATACATGTAGAATCAATAAATTCGATTAGATTATTTTATACAATTTACCGAAACCAAAGTCATACCTCAGGACTCTTAGAAACTATCCAAGAATACTGAGGTATGACTTTGTGGTATCTAGTGAAATCATAAATTGAATACACGATTGGAATTACTTCACTCGATAGAAAACCGTCACAAAGATGACGTATTTTCATGTATTTTTCTCGTTTTAGAAGAACTTAAAATAGTTTCCGATTTTTGGTACTTATACTCACATATTCATCATTAGTTTATCTAGTGAAATCTTTAAAAATATATAAAAAGTACTTTTGTTAATTCTTTTTAATCGAAAATACGGCACACGCACGCACTTTTCGGAGGGCTGGGCAATCGCTTTTCTCATAGAAAATATTCGTCTGAACCTATGGTCCCTTAAGAGAAGTTTATTCCGAATGCGTAAATGCGCGCTGCATACAGACGAAGTCTGGTGATATTTTCAATATTAACCAATTAAAGTCAATGCCATTTTTCAGAAACAATCTAGAAACTAATATCTATGTTCGTATGAAGTCAGATTTTCGTTTGACTAAAAGAGGGGTTGGACGCTGTTTTATATTCAAAGTATTCATTACCTGCACGTCTAGCATGATTTCTCTACTTACACGCGACTCAGCTTTTTCCCATACTACAAGTCGCGACAAGCGCGACTTTCGCTTTCCGAAAAGCGAGGGAACAGGTAATTTTCTATGCCGCGAAGGCGCGTCGCGCGCGTGTAGAGAAATCATACTAGACGTGCTGAGACGCAATGTCACCAAGTAAAGGTTCAAGATTATCCTGATGATAACTGGCTGACCTTTCTCCAAAAATGCAACGTGAAAGAAATGTTTTCCTTTATTTGCAGCCTTAACCTTTCCAAAAATGTTTATGGTCATAATAATATCAAGCAGTTTTTGAGCCCAATTTCAGTGTTATAGGTGCATAATAACAGTAAACAATTTTGATGAAAAGAATCAAATTTCATTGATAATAACTTGACATTTCGCTATTTTAGTGCCATACAAATGACAATATCGTCGGCTTATCTCAAGAAGTCATTAACTACTATTTTGTAACTCGAGAAAACACATCATTGGATAAATTTAAAAACACAAAACAAATAAATGTAGGTAGGTAAATTAAAAATTAAAAATATATAGAACTTATAACTAACTTAACCTAAAATATGGTGCAGGTCTGGGCCGCGCGGGAGGGTAGCCAAGATGCTGGCAGCGTTTCCTCGCTGAACGGCTAAGCTGATCCGTTGAGCGAGGAAAGCGCCAGCCCCGGTCGAGTCTACCAGGCGCTTTGACAGATCTTTAAAAAGCGCCTGGGCGCCGGGACCCCACGGTCCAAGGGTTTCGACACCGAATGCCATGAATTTGTATTGGGTGCCGATACCCTTGTATTTCTCCTCTTTTGCCTTTTCGGCAGATTCCGCCGCCGAGCCCACTCTTTTGCTCGTTCCCCATAGATGGGACGGGGCCAGAGTGTCCACACAGGTGGCATCCCACACCAGCACCCGACCCATCTTCCAGGGGACGAGAGACATCCCGTCTGGTCTCTTGCCATCTTCCCGTACAATACCAAACACATAATTAGTTTTGACATTATGTTTTTACCCGACTGCGCCAGAAGGAGGGTTATGTTTTTCGAGCGTATGTATGTATGTATGTATGTTTGTATGTCTATTTCTTTGGCACGGCCTACAGCCTAAACGGCTTGATGGATTTTAACGTTTGAGGTGTCATTAGATTCGTAAAAATTGTACTAGTGACATAGGCTATATTATTTTAATGTGGCGTCTGCGAAATAAAAAAGGGAGGGAGAATAAACAATTTTTTTTTCATTAAAATTACAATATGGGTATCAAATGAAAGCTAGTGATCTGACAATTCCAAAAATATAAATAATATAATATTTTTATTTTACCGTTTCGACACAATACTAAAAAGTATGAAATAAACTAAATTATTAAGAACAACAAAAAACCCGACTTCATAAAAACCCGATTAACTGAAAAGAGAAAAACAAGCTCTATAATCACTAATCAGCTATAAAAGCTTTATATGAGCTTATATAATTTGAATGTTATTAGGTAGGTATTGCAGGCGGGGACAAACCAATAACCATCCCAAAATCGTCTTTGTCCCCGTTTGCGATACCTACCTAATAAAATTCAAATTATATTAGCTCAAATAAAGCTTTTATAGCTGATTAGTGATTATAGAGCTTGTTTTTCTCTTTTCAGTTAATTGTCTGTAGTGTTATGGACTTTATGCATAGGTTACCTGTATCACACGTTGGTTCAATAAATATTTTGTATTTTTGTATTTTTATTGTAAGGCGAAATTTGAAGTACTATCCAGGTGATAATGATCTTTGTTTATAATAGTACTCGTCGCGGTGAACTCTGTAGTATGGTCAGCTGTATTTAGTGACTTTTTGACTTTAATGACTTCTTGCGATAAGCCGACGATATGCTGCATGCAGGGGTAAGCTTAGCCGTGTGGCGGTGGCGAATAATCTAAGTAACTCAATATAAACCTTATAGTACGTAGCATACCGTCGTTTTTGTCGTAAAGGAGAATCGCCTCCAGGTGATGTCGCCTGTTGGCGCGGGCGTAATTCTCCAAACGATGCCATGCTACGTATTATAAGGTTCATAATTGTGTTACTTTGACTATCAGCCACCGCCACACGTCTCTTCTGTATAAACCGCGCCTAAGATGGTTCGGTCACATAGAGAGAATGAATGAAAGAAGACTTACGAATGAAAAGACAATGCCAGGTTTCCAAGGAAACGTAGGCTACCAGTACACATATCGTCGTTGATAAATACTTCAATTAGTCACATGTCGGATGGGGAAATTTTTTCAAGAAAAACGTTGTATTTCAAATTTCATATTCATTTATTGCCATAAATTGTATGTACATAGATAGGTGGTAACATAACTTTCTTAGTTCAATTACAATTTTACCCTTGCGGGTGTAGCAAACATGACGATAACACAATGATTTATTGAACTTAATTAATAAGGAATATGTAATTCATGATTCAGCTTGCTTGCAATAGCCCAGCCAACAATACTAATAATAATGTCATTCAATGAGATTAGACGCAGAAGACACAAAACAAAATAAGATATTTTACAATTATTTTACAATAAAATTATAGGCCATTAATTAATAAGTATGTCATTCAATTTAATAGTAATAGATTAGATTTACAATAAGATTATAATTAGATATGTCATTGATAAGGAGATAATAGTTACAAATTTACATTAGGATTTGATAGACTAGATAGATCTATAGAATATTAGTTTGTCACGTGATTAAATTAATTGTCATTATAATTAATCTTAAATGTTTCAAAAAATTCACCTAAATTGTATGGACAGTTTCCCCAAGCACCACAGCTGACCGACTTGACAAATAACAAATTGCAATTTTTTGCATATCATTAACGCGCTTAAGAGAAGTATCAACGACGATATGGAAATGCTAGTTAGTAATGTCATTCATTAAAATGGTAAAGGAAAAGGTTTATAAAAAATTCGTGATTTGCAGTTCAACTATGCGAATTTACCTATATTTTATATGTAGTTTTACCTGTTTTCGGGATCCTTAATTTAATAAATATTAAGTAGGCGTATAGCGTGAGCTCATGTAAGTAGGTGTGACCAAAACTTATTTACATTATCTCGAATAAAGTGTCAATCACTTTTTCTTTCAAGTTCAAACAAAATCTTCGCGATCACGAGACTTCGCAGCGTTTTTTCTACTCAAGAAGATTATCACAGCGTCACCTACTTTTGGAAATCGCTAATGTGATAACTTGGTAAGATAAGGTAAGGAGAGGGCGATTATGCACCTTAAAGCAACACCGCTCCCGTCACCGACCGGGGGGGCGACGCCTTTGCGTATTTCTCCAGTTTTCTGCCGTTTTTGGGGGCACGGAGGGGGGGTGGGGGGGGACCGCATCGAAACCTTTTGAGTACACACCATAGATGTAATAGACCTCAGAGCAAAGACAATAGACTGATAAAAATTTTGAGCTTGAAAAATATCTTCTTGGTTGGTAGTTATCGATACATTACGATATTTATAAACCGGTGTGAAGTTAGTAACCAAAAGTAGTAGCTTACTGCTCCCGTCTGACACATTTAGACGCATAATGTGAACTCTACTACTACGTTTTTAGTCTAAACCTCACACAGCCGCAAAGAGTAGTAATAATTACGACTCCATGACCAGAATTTAGCTACAAATTATTTTGGTACCGAAATTTCGGATTTAGTTTTATAGGTAGAAATTAAAAGTATTGACTAAATAATCTATCACAAAAATTTGTTATAATACAAATACAATAGAAGTACAATTTTATCGTTAAGATCTGCATTGATGGAACATCCCTATGCATTCACTTGGCGAATGCATAGGCAGGCATATGCAGATCCGACACAGAACATTATAAGAGGGGTGTCTATGCGTAGACACAGCTCTGAAGATTGCTGGACGAGGATTGCAGGCAGAGAAATGAAGCGAATGCAGCTGCTTTTGAATTATAATAACGTATAATCAAATACTAAATAGTACAAAAGTTCTTAATTTTAGAAACTTTCTAATTACTAAACGTGGTGCGCGCGTATGAGATTGAAGGGCAAGTGAAGGACGCGTCGGCTGCCTCCTCCAGCTCTCGAGCTAAAACCGTCGCTCATTGGCCGATGATCACGCGATAAACCTTCGCCATTGGGTCTGCGTTACGTGACGTGATGCGAAGGACATCGAAGGAATCGAATACAATTACTCATGCCCTCTCGCTTGCACCACGCCGCGCGCCTTATGGTGTTATGCAAATCATTGCTTAACCTGTGGCGACACGTTTCACGCCTACTTTGCACTTCTAACCCCTCTTATAAAGTTCTATGAGATCCGACCAAACAGTTTTGTTTCGCGCAGTAGTACGTAGTAACTTATTATTAATCTGTGGCATATGCCCATCGGGGCTTGTACTTTGACAGAGGGGAAAGTTTGCGTATGGCGTCTCCCCCCGGGAGTGACGAGAGCAGTGTTGCTTTAAGTTATGCGCAGACTACTAAACTGTTTTTGTTGACTAATCGACAACTACAGTAGGTAGGTACTCTACTTTGACTAAATATTATAAGGACTAGCCTTGCGGTAGCATTTCCACTCTGCCACGGTATAAGCACCTTATCACTAAACGAGACAGCCTATAATTGCGAAATAATAACTTCGAACTTAGAACGTTTGGGGTTCACACGAGACTACTTTTCATGATTTTTAACATTTAAAATTAGAATCTAAAGTTAAGGGGAATACAATACAAAGTTGCGGATTTCATGTTACCTCGCCCCCCGCAAAAAGTGGCAGAAATGTTTGTTAGTAGAATTATACGCGTAACCAGTCCACATATAAATAGTCAAAGGTACTCTACAATGAACTATTTAATTATGTTGATTCATTCATGCCGGAAACGATAAAAGTACAAAGTTTAACACTTTATGCCTTAGGTTTGGGTTCAATTATACATAGATTAAAAATAACACGCCGATAGGCAACTGAAATGAAATGTATTTATTGTCACAGGATATTCTAAACTTGCCAGACAAAACGTTGAAGTCCCATGTTAAGCAAGTCCTCTATAAAAACTTGATCATTATGATTGAATGACCAAAATGTATATGGACAATCTACCACTATGTAATTTAACATCGTATTTGTTATTGTAATTTGTTTAAAATATGTATGTTGTAGAGTTTTTGGGCGCATCTTCTCTACAACGGAACACCTTCCGACGCGGTGGTATAGAGTCAAAATTACGTCAGAAACTAAGAGGAAGGATCTCCATAGAGTCCGCATAAATTTACGATTGTAGTTAGTCTCTTTTGTCTTATGACATACCTTTAATAGTAGAAGGAGATGGAACTATAGATATTTGTTTATGCGGCTGTCCACTTTTTTTTGAGCTAGTGTGTGTGAAAAGTGACTGTAAACATAAGGCCATATGTCACTCGGTGCCTTTTGTCCATACTACTTGACACAACACACTCAAACCTAAACGTCAAAAAAAGTGGACACTTTACAATTGGTATGGCTCACTCTAGTCTTAAAGAGAGATCCTTCCTCTTAGGTCAGAAAGCTCTATGTGATATTGTTTTGAATAAAAGTTTTGAGTTTGAGAGCACAACACGTTTTACTACATACCTATAACCAGACTTCGTTTGTACGGAGCGCGCACCGAATTATATCCCCTTGAGTTTATTAGAGAGCTGGAATTGGCTCTCTAATAGCCATGATTTTTTTTCTTATTGTTGTCTCCCGTTTGCAATGGAGTCGGATATCTCTTTTTCCTACTCCTCCTATATTCTTTGATTAATTTATTGCGGGTTCCGCTACAGATTAGAGTCATCCCCTGGGCTCGCTGGACTTCAATGTCTAGTGTTGTAAATGGTCGCCGCTGTTGATCCTGGTTTACCTTTGACTATTTATATGTGGACTGGTTACGCGTGTAATTCTACTAACAAACATTTCTGCCACTTTTTGCGGGGGGCGAGGTAACATGAAATCCGCAACTTTGAATTTTATTCCCCATAACTTTAGATTCTAGTTTTGATAGTTAAAAATCATGAAAAGTAGTCTCGTGTGAACCCCAAACGTTCTAAGTTCGAAGTTATTATTTCGCAATTATAGGCTGTCTCGTTTAGTGATAAGGTGTAAAATTGAATGTAAATGCACAAGATCAATTGTGCTTATACCGTGGCAGAGGGGAAATGCTACCGCAAGGCTAGTCCTTATAATAATTAGTCAAAGTGGTTTACAGGAAATACAGCGGTAGGAATGTGTGGTGGGCCTAAGACCGATAAAAAAAGACTCCACTGACTAAAAATGTAATGTCAATGAGTTGAAGACGTAGATAGGTTACAAAAACCATCAACGAACAATAAAGTTACTTGTTTTTGCCGTATACCTAATTGTTTTTCGTTCTGTTCAAGGACGGATGGATTGAAAACTGGTACTGCTACAGTTTTTAAAACAAATAAAACCGGTCAAGTGCGAGTCGGGCAACTCGCGCACCGAAGGTTCCGTACCACACAACACAAAATATAAATTTAAAAAAAAATCTCCTTGACTGTTAGCGCGAGACCGACTCACACTTGGATGGTTTTTATTATTTGTTGTTATACTGTAGAGTTTGCTCTATAAT
The DNA here is from genome assembly GCA_963924505.1 of Agonopterix alstromeriana. Lineage (NCBI taxonomy): Eukaryota > Metazoa > Arthropoda > Insecta > Lepidoptera > Depressariidae > Agonopterix > Agonopterix alstromeriana. Next base: position 12,664,280 of record OZ004683.1, read on the forward strand.
CACACCAATTTTGACGCTTGTATGTATAACCGTTTTTACAATAGAGCGAGAAGAAAAAACGTAGATAAAAACCAGTTTCTTGTTGAGAACCCCCCTTAATTTTTAAGTTTTTGATATTTTTATTATTTTTTATCAAATCTGCTGTAATAACGTATAATCTGTGAAAATATCAACTATCTAGCTATTACGGTTCAAAAGTTACAGCCCTAAATAAGACAGACGGACGGACAAGGTAGGCTTTGTAATAGGGTAGGGAAAGCATATTATAAACTGGATGATTATTTAAATGCTTGGGTCTGAGGTCACTAGCTTATAGTTTATTTACTTTACTGTATAGTATCAATTATTTTATTAAATAGACTATGTATTATTGTGTACATAACTTTAGCTTAAGAATTTATATTGTAATAGTTATTAAGTCGTGTTATGTTGTAGAGTTTCTGGCCGCATCTTCTCTACAGCGACAACACGTTCCGACGCGGTGGTAGCTTTAAAAAAAGATTTGACGTTTGATAAGTGTGCTTCAAGCTCCTATATTGAATACATTATATTGACTTTGACTTTGACTTTGGTCCCGTTTTCACCCTTTGGGTGCGGAACCCTAAAAACATGTGCTTGTCAATTAGAAGCTTGGAGGGTTCCTTTGTAAGCTTGTTATATAAAATTAAACTAAAAATGCAAATTAGGTTCCACTAACTTAATTTCGCGTACACCACATGCGAGTTAAATTTTCTGCTACTTAGTTCTGTTTTCTAAGGCTACGAAGACTCTATCACTTTTTAGCGATAAGAGCGTCTTAATTGTACTTACTTGTAATTCTTTATCTTTATTCAAATACTAGAGTTGACCCGCGACTTCGTCCGTAAAAGTTATATACCAGATTTTAAGTCAGATCACAAGCTATCAAACAAAAATAGTTTCATCTAAATCGGTTCAGTGGTTTTTGCGTGATGCTGTTACAAACATACAGACAAACAGACAGACAAACAGACAGACAAACAGGCAGACAAACAGACTGATAAAAATTCTAAAGAAGGTTGATTTGGAGTCCGGGATACCTAAAACAATATCGTAATCTTTTTCATGTAAATATCTTCAATGTACAGAAACACTTTTTTTACAGTTTTATAATAGTTAAGATTATCACTAGCTCGGCGGTGAACCTGCCTGCCTAAGGAAACCTGCATACCCGAGAATGAAAAAAAAGTGTTAGTATGTTTGTGTAAAATATGGGTGAGCTTGGGGCGAACGCAATATACCAGCAATGGTCGCAGTGTTACATAAAGACCCTTGCTTGCAATAGCCCAGTCAACAATCTAAACTATTATAAAACTGTAATAGATGTGTGTCTGTACATTGACGATATTTACATGAAAAAGATATCCCAGACTCCAAATCAAACTTTTTTAGAACTTTTGTCCGTTTGTTTGTTTGTATGTTCGTTTGTATGTTTGTAACAGCATGGTAAAAAGTACTGAACCGATTTTGATGAAACTTTTTTTGTTTGATAGCTTTTAATCTGACTTAAAATCTGGTATATAATTTGTACGGACGAAGTAGCGGGTAAACTCTAGTAATTTTAAGTTTTTTTTAAGAATAAGATATATTTCATATCGTCGATTAATATACGAATAATATAGATTTTTTAATACCACGATCAAGGCTTCCTTGTTTGAAAACGGAATCTTAAGAAATCAAGAAAACAAGTTTAAAAATACAGAGTCATTAAACTAGGTTCTTATTTTAACTCAAAATAAACCAGACCTTGTACTTCACGACCTTAAAAACATACATATTAATGGTAAATTGTATGAAGTAAACATTATGATTCCGTCTTTCACAGGCCCTTGAAGTCAGATGAGAAGGAAACAGCAGTTTAAATAACTTTAGAATGAATATAGGATATGACGTAGGTAACAGGCGACAGGTTTATCGTTTATCAAGTAATGGGCAATAGTATTCACAGTAATTAGTCAAATTATAAAATAAAATTATAAATAGTCAACAAGTCGTGGTGGTCCGGTGGCGAGTAACCTTGCCTGCCGTGCAGGAGGCGATGCGTCCAGGCCAACTCGTACCAATGAGTTTTTCGGAATTTATGTACGATTTGTAACACCACTGGCTTTTCGGTGAAGGAAAACATCGTGAGGAAACCTGCATGTTTCAATGTCGAGGCATGTATTGCACCCACTGTCACACTAGACAGAGTTTCGGTACTAATGGTGAAACGTTGATGTTCTGAGGTTTCAGAATATCTCTGACTACCCCCTCGGGGAATATAGTCGTGAGCATATGTTTATGCTTATGCTAAACGATATTCACATATAATTCGATTCACGTATGTTTGAAATCCGTATCCACTCATTCACTTTAATCGATGTTTTTGAGCAGGTCACCTCACTACGAATTTAAGACTGTTCTCCGAACGACGTTTCGCCGTGGGACGGTTCGCCGACAGAACGATTCGTTTTTGGATGTTTCACCTAAACGATGTTTCGCCATGGGCCGGTTCGCGGACAGACCGATTCGTTTTGGAAGTTTCACCTAAACGATGTTTCGCCATGGGCCGTTTCGCCGACAGAACGATTCGTTTTTGGAAGTTTCACCTAAACGATGTTTCGCCATGGGCCGGTTCGCCGACAGAACGATTCGTTTTTGGAAGTTTCACCTTCAAGACGTTTCACCATAGGACTTTTCGGAATATTTCTTTTTCTTTTTATCATTAATTTAATTAGTAATATTCAATACTTATGCATTTCATTTAAAATAAAAAATTAAAAAAAAGGAAATAAGGAAGCTAAAACTGACAGAGGTCAAATGTGACCTATTAAATTATTGGCCCGACTTTAGTCCCGGGTTAACCAGCAAAATGACTGGGCTAATGAAAGAATAGAACGTCTCAGATAAATGGAGGGATGCACAGGGTTGTCACAACACAACACAATAGACTTCCTTCCGGACCCTTTACCTACGATAAAACCTTAAAAACTAACTCCCAAGACATCCTGTTTGAATTAATAATTATTTGGCTTCCAGCTTTTTTTTAGGGCTCCGTAGTCAAACAAAGAACCCTTTTACTTTCGTCCATTCTGTCTGTATGTCCCGCCTCAATAACTCGCTCATTTTTGCACCTATTGAATCGAAATTTGGCATGAAGATAGATAACAGTAACCCAGAAACAGAAATGTAGTAGTTATAAAGAAACCAATATTTTTCGACCCCCATACAACGACAGAAGGGTTGGAAAAAATTTGTCATCGATATAATGCATTGACGTAGAATATGGACGCCGGGTCTAGTACAAAATACTGGAATAAAGTGTCCGAGACTAAAATACACAAACCTAAGTACTTATAGTAATATAAACCAAACAGTGAAAATGCTGAAATTCTTTTCCGTCCCACTCCCCCATCGGGGCACGGCGCGCGCGCACACGCGTCGGCCGATCAAACGAAGTCTGTTGCGTAATTAGTTCTCTTTTTTACGTTTTCGTTCTCTTTTTATTCGGACACTTTTGAGCGCGGACCCTCCGTCCAGTAGTGGTAAGTCAATGATATAATGCTTCTGTCTCGAGATATCTGCGCTCAAAGTCAAAAACAGGGCGGGCTCCTCGTGGCAAGCTCGAAGCGAACGAAATACAGCTCGTGAACAAACGCGACTTCCCTTTCAGCTTTATTCATCGCAACAAAAGAAACAATAGCCCGCTAGTTCAACGACCCTGTGACGTCATAATCAGGGTTGACACTAGATTTTTTAAAATTATTTAGCCATTTCCATTAAATTATACAAAATTGACTCACAGGCCATACAGGTATAAAAAAAATCGGAAACAAACTAAACTACGTTTTTTCTTATTATTAATCGCGTAATTTTAACATAGGTCGATTTTTTTGATTCACAACAAGTATTTTTTCACTTCTTGACGTCATGTTTTTGAATCTACCACCGCGTCGGAAGGTGTTCCGTAGTAGAGAAGATGCGGCCAGAAACTCTACAACATACTTCTTTTAAACAAAACAAAATATACAAAGTACAATTACATAAATTCGATATTAAATAACATAGTGTAACATTGTCAAGACCAGACATGACTTGCTCGACTGAATCGTTACGAGACTGAATATAGCGGTTTTTATGTTACTCTTCTACGATTTTCCGAATCAAACAGAGCTTTTCAGTTCAAAAATTTTTTAATTTTGCTTTGTATCCACGATACACGAGAGTCCAGGATACATAGAGGCTACAAATAGCCACCCAATTATAAAATTTTTGTATCCAATGGGTAACTTGCACCAAAATTGTAATGAGAAATTATCTGAATAATTCAATAATAATAGTTGTGAATAGAACTTAACTGAAAGATTTATTCTAAAGTTTTTATTTTTTACGAAATATTTCAATGATACGAGTATGATCCGAACGTAATTTGAAACACCAATCAGCGCAAATTGACGAAGCGATTAGCAACTTGAGTGCGATAGAAGAGTACGGCAACATTATATTATAGCGCATGATTTGTGATGAGCTTTATGCGTTATGAAAAGGAGTGACGTCACGTCATAGCAAAGTCACTTCTGATTTGCAATAAATAAATGATTTGTGCATATTTTACCATGTCAGCCTTAAGGGAATGTAATTCGGAGCGCGCTCGATACAAACGAAGTCTGGTGATATTTTCAATACTAAACAATTAATGTCAGTAAAATTTTTCAGAAACAATCTAGAAACTAATCTCTATGCTTGTATGGAGTCCGATTTTCGTTAAAATGCATAGTTTTAAAGTTACAGTGCTTCAAAGATTTCCATACAAATATTAAATTAATCCTGGCATTAAAACTATATATTTTAACGAAAATCTGACTTCATACAAGCATAGACATTAGGTTCTAGATTGTTTCTGAAAAATTTCATTGACTTTAGTTGGTTAGTATTGAAAATATCACCAGACTTCGTTTGTATGCAGCGCGAATTTACGCATTCGGAATAAACTTCTCTTAAATCTTTATGATACACTAAAAATATAAAACTGTGCAAGTTCCCTATTACAAAATCTGGCAGCCCTGGTCATAATATTATAATATCCACTAACAACCATTATTAATCGTTCTGATGACGTAACAGGCAGCATGCGACACCTACTTTCTTGATCCTCCACTTGGATCAAGCTGCTGCCGAGCCAAGTACAGAGTAGAGAATACAGGGCTGCAATCGCAGTAAATATTCGGTGATAGAACCGTGATTGGACTACGTACGAACCATAACTTTTTGGTATTGCGCTAATCGCGGTACTGCTCTTTAGAGACACCTTTAGAGCCGTTTTGACAGATCGCTCAGAGGTTAAGGGGATATAATTCGGAGCGCGCTCCATACAAACGTACTCTGGTGATATTTTCAATACTAACCAATGAAAGTCAATGAAATTTTCCTAAAACAATCTTGTAACAAATATCTATGATTGTATGGAGTCAGATTTTCGTTAAAATATGCAGTTTCAATGCTAGGATTAATTTTAGATTTGTATGGAAATCTTTGAGGCACTGTAACTTCAAAACTATACATTTTAACGAAAATCTGACTCTATACAAGCATAGAAATTTGTTTCTAGATTTATTCTGAAAAATGTCATTGAGTTTAATTGGTTAGTATTGAAAATATACGTTTGTATGGAGCGCGCTCCGAATTATATCCTCTTAAGGGCTGTCAGTTTCATAGAGTTTAGCGCGATGCGGAATTCAGCGCAGTTGAATAGTAATTGGACTGCAATGTGATTAGAAATGAAATTGGATAAAAAAAGAACGCTGTATAAGTCAATTCTAAAAAAAAAAAGAAAAAAAATAGTTTATAGCTTTCTTAAGAGATGTAGTAAACGAAGTCAGGTGATATTTTCAATACTAACCAATTAAACTCAATGACATTTTGCAGAAACAATCTAGGAATAAATTTCTATGCTTGTATCGTGTCCGATTTTCGTTAAAATATACAGTTTCAATGCTAGGATTAATTTAAGATTTGTATGGAAATCTTTGAGGCACTGTAACTTTAAAACTGTACATTTTAATGAAAATCTGACACGATACAAGCATAGAGATTTGTTTCTAGATTGTTGTTTCTAGATCTACTAAATTTCATTGAGTTTAATCGGTTAGGATTGAAAATATCACCAGACTTCGTTTGTATGGAGCGCGCCAACAATAATATATCCTTAAAACTTAAATTTTACAGTAAGCGTTTTAGATATATTTTCACAGATATAAAACAGATGATGTGTCGTATAGGAACATCTTCTTATCGTATGGGCAGCAAGCCCTGGTGTCAAAGTTGTTTCAGACCGCCTTACGGCCTCTGACTTAGTTTTTATGTAACGACTACTACCACCAGAGATAGCAGCCGGGACAAACGACTTAACATGCCATCCGAAGCACGGAATCATCTTTCTTTTCAGACAATCAGGTGATTCGGCCTGCAATGTTCTAACCCACTGGGGGAAAACGCAAAAAGTGCAATCACTAGGTGTCCCCGGCCCCATGGGAATCGAAACCACGACCTCCTGTGTCAAGATACCAATGCTCTTCATTAGACCACGGAGGTAGTTGCAAATACGGCGAACATGCGACTGGATTAATCTGTGCTTGTATCTTAAATTTCTGTTAGATCTATAAGGAACCCTTTCGTCCATTCTGTCTGTCTGTCTTTCTGTCTGTTTGCACCGCCTCAATTTCTCCCTCATTTTGCAACTTTTAAATCGAAATTTGGCGTGAAGACAGATAACAGTAACCTAAAAGAACGAACGAAATTGTCCAAAAAACCGTGGTGGTCCAGTGGCGAGTAACCTTGCCTGCCGTGCAGGAGGCGATGGTTCGATCCCCGTCCAGACCGACTCGTACCAATGAGTTTTTGGAATTTATGTACGATTTGTAACACCACTGGCTTCTCCGTGAAAGAAAACATCGTGAGGAAACCTGCATGCTTCAATTTCGAGGCATGTATTGTACCCACTGTCCATTATGTGGCTCACCCCCCGTCACACTGGACAGAGTTTCGGTACTACTGGTGAAACGTGGATGTTCTGAGGTTTCAGAATATCTCTGACTACCCCCTCGGGGAACATAGTCGTGAGCATATGCTATGTATCTGTTAGATTTATAAGGAACCTTTACGTCCATTCTGTCTGTCTGTTTACCCCGCCTCAATTACTCCCTCATTTTTGCACCTTTTCAATCGAAATTTGTCATGAATACAGATAACAGTAACCTAAAAGAACGAAAGTGGTAGTTAAAAGAACGAAAAGGTGGTTGAAAAAATACATTCACCATACCTAGTCTACTGCACAATCCTCCATTCTGTGACGCGATGGCAGGGTGGGTTCAATGGAGTTCAATGCCCCTTATCGATCTGCCCAACTAGGTCACACGGTCGGACCGGCCGGCGCGGCATCGGCATCGGTAGACCCTACCCGGCGAGACAATACTCCATGGATACCAGATACTCATTAATAGGAAAGAAAATCCGAGAAAGTAATCCTTCTAATTTAGTTTTTATTTTAGTTTCGTTTTATGCGGGCGGGATTTGTTTAGCTTGTCCTTAGGACTTGCCTTGCGGTAGCATTTCCCCTCTGCCACGGTATAAGCACAATTGATCTTGTGCATTTACATTCAATTTTACACCTTATCACTAAACGAGACAGCCTATAATTGCGAAATAATAACTTCGAACTTAGAACGTTTGGGGTTCACACGAGACTACTTTTCATGATTTTTAACATTCAAAAGTAGAATTTAAAGTTATGGGGAATAAAATCCAAAGTTGCGGATTTGATGTTACCTCGTCCCCCGCAAAAAGTGGCAGAAATGTTTGTTAGTAGAATTACACGCGTAACCAGTCCACATATAAATAGTCAAAGCCAGATACTCATTAATAGGAAAGAAAATCCGAGAAAGTAATTTTGTTTTTATTTTAGTTTCGTATTATGCGGGTGGGATTTTTTTGGCTTGCCAGATGCCCGGGAAAGTCCCGGAATCTCGAGTCTGGTCCCGTGTCCCGTAATTACATTTTAAGGGTATATTTCTGTTGGCGCGCTCCTTACAAACGAAGTCTGGTGATATTTTCAATACTAACCAATTAAGCTCAATGAAATTTTGCAGAAACAATCTAGAAACAAATCTCTATGCTTGTATCGTGTCAGATTATCCTTAAAATGTACAGTTTTAAAGTTACAGTGCCTCAGAGATTTCCATACAAATCTTAAATTAATCCTAGCATTGAAACTGTATATTTTACGAAAATTGGGCACAATACAAGCATAGAGATTTTTATATAGATAGATATTTGTTCCTAGATTGTTTTTGCAAAATTTCATTGAGTTTAATTGGTTAGTATTGAAAATATCACCAGACTTCGTTTGTATGCAGTGCGCATTTACGCATTCGGAGTAAACTTCTCTTAATGTCGCGGTATTTCCGAATACTACGAGCTCTAATCGAGTCATTATCCTGGGAAATATAGAGCTGTCTTTGCCTTTGCTTTATGTTATTGAATAGCCTCGATTTCGGCATAAGATTGGAAATCGAGTTTTTACGTAGTAAAATCCTAGTTTTACTGTAGCAAAATATCGAACATATTCATTAACGACTTCAATTATGCAATTTGTAGATCTTACTGCCGTGAACTCATATTGTAGTAAAATCTCGAACTCGCTTCGCTTGCTCAAGTATTATATCATATTTTGACAACATAATCTTACCATATTGCAGTAAAATCTCGAGCTTGTAGAAATGTCCAGGAATTGATAAACCTACATCTTGCAACCCTACTTGCTTTACATGAGTTGAGCCTCATCTGCCAGCACGGAATCACATTTTTTCACGCTCTATCCTTTTCTGTAGCCCAGGAACGTCATTGGCTAGAGCGAAAAAGGTCTCAGCACTACCGGTGCTGCCGCGTGCAAAGTCAAAGTCAATATAATTTATTCAATATAGAAGCTTGCAGCACACTTATCAAACGTCAAATCTTTTTTAAAGCTACCACCGCGTCGGAACGTGTTGTCGCTGTAGAGAAGATGCGGCCAGAAACTCTACAACATAACACGACTTAATAACTATTACAATATAAATTCTTAAGCTGAAGTTATGTATACAATAATACATAGTCTATTTAATTCATGCGATTGCATTCCCGCTATACTTTTTCGCCCTAGCAAATGACGTTCCTAGGCGACAGAAAAGGATGGAGCGACGGAAAATGCGATTCGGTGCTGGCAGATGAGGTTCAAACCTCAATGTTTTTGTTGTGACAGGTATGCTCCCATTGTAAAAGTTGTTCAGATTGATGGGAGAGTAGGTATGTTGGTTTAAAGGTTAATGATACTTTTTCTTATATATCCTTCTTAATATACAGACACTTTTTAAGAGGATTATCAGACCGTCAAACTGAACAACTTTCTCTATGGGACCAACATCGAAATGGGTGTGGAGAATGGGCGTTAGTCCATCACGTGTGCTCAATACTGATTGGTATACTTACTTCACATTCGAAGCGATTTTTTTCTTCAGCGTATGTTGGTTTCCTCACGATATTTTCTTTCACCGTTTGAAAGCCAGCCGAGTCACCAAGTAATACCGGCTATATTACTTATAAAAGCTAGAAAAACTCATTGGTACATGGCATGTCGTCGGATTCGAACCCGGGCCCTCATGATTGAGAGTCAATACCTCTCCGTAACCCGCCATTACGCTCTGTAATGACCATGCTTAATATTTCGGTTACATTAATATCCCATTCAGTATAGTTCACAACAACAGCCACAGAGTAGTGAAAACAATTAACGCCCCTATTGTCCTTCGACGGCCCATTGTGAGCCGGACAAAGGTTACCACACGTTAGCAAATTCAATACCACATAGCCAGAAAATATCGCAATGCATCAGATTTATAACTACAGGCATAGATGAATTTTATCACTGTGCATTTGTTTTTTTTAGATTGACGAAGCTTGCATGCGTATAATATTTGCTTTTATGTATTATTGTATACATAACTTTAGCTTAAGAATTTATATTGTAATAGTTATTAAGTCGTGTTATGCTGTAGAGTTTCTGGCCGCATCTTCTCTACAGCGACAACACGTTCCGACGCGGTGGTAGCTTTAAAAAAGATTTGACGTTTGATAAGTGTGCTGCAAGCTCCTATATTGAATACATTATATTGACTTTGACTTTGACTTTGAATGCCTTTGACGAAGTACCTATACAGGGTCCTTCTTAATATGCTGACACTTTTTTAAAGGGATGATTAGACCATCCAACTGGACAACTTTCTCTATGGGACCAACATCGAAATCGCGAAAAAAAAACTGCGGTTCCATACTGAACTGCAAACCCACTTGAGCCAAGTGTATGTGACAGCAGATTTTTTTGTTGCGGATGCGATGTTAATTCAATTCAATTCAATTCAATTTTATTTATTTATTTTGTGTCAGATCATAGATCCATAGTAGGTGTAAGTAACAATGACTTCAAATGTATATTAGGTGTTTAATGTTTTTCTTTTTTGACGTTGATGATTCGGAAATTTCGTAAAAGCTGGTTTTTATTTATTTCGAATTTATGGTTTCTTTAATTTTATCATTTCGTGTCGGTTTACGGTAGATTCTGTTCCTTTCTTATCAACGTTGCAAAATATTCTTAATTCATATCAAAATGACACAAGATCAAAGTGACCTACTAGCGAAACGCTCTATTTATCTAATGACACAATGGTAGACTTCACTCACGCATCACAATTTCTTCTTCAGAGCGTATGCAGGTATAGACCTGGGCTGCAATCGCGGTAAATATGCGATGATTGAACCGTGATTGGACTACGTCCGAACCGTAACTTTGACACATTTGGGATTGCGCTAATCGCGATACAGCTCATGACACCCGTTAGAGCCGTTTTGACAGATCGCTCAGACGTTAAAGGCTGTCAGTTACATAGAGTTTAGCGCGATGCGGAATTCAGCACAGTTGATAAGTAATTGGATTGCAATAAGATTAGATCTGAAATTTGAGTTTTAAATTAGCGCAATCGGTCTCCTGTACAGCCATGAGAAAAATTTCCTCTCCTATAATGCTCTCTATAACCTGTGCTATAACTTTAGTAATTGATCTGTTCCCAACACCTACGTTTATATACCTAACCAAAAACCATTTGATCGGCTTTCATTTCAATTTGAACTTACTAACTAACTTGCGCTGTGTGTACTAACAACGTGGTTTATAAAGTTTGAGAAGCGTGTGTGGCTCGATATTAGTGTGCCTAGTCTACAGGGTGTTTCTTAATATGCTGACACTTTTTTAAGGGGATGATCAGATCCTGAAACTGAACAACTTTCTCTATGAGACCAACATCGAAATAGTGGAAAAAAAATCTGCTGTCCCATACAATACTACAAACGTACTTGAGCCAAATGTATGGGACAGCAGATTTTTTTTGCGATTTCGATGTCCCATATAGAAAGTTGTTCAGTTTCATGATCTGAGCATCCCCTTAAAAAGTGTCAGCATATTAAGAAACACCTAAATCTTTCTATAAAAGAACTTCATATGAAACACCGCGATAAATTCAAATACAACCACAATACCGGCCCAAAAACCTAAACCTCGCTTAAGCTAGGTCAAGCACACAACACAACAGATAACGCTAAACTAGGCCGACCCGCCCCTTTCGACGCTTACCTAATTTTACATCAATCGCTTATAAGAACTACAGAGCAATCAAAACAACAATCGCTCGCTCTTTACTAAAAAATATGAATATTTATTAAACAAATTGGTACATAGGATACCAATTCAAGAACCAACAACTAAGAAAATTTCAACAATTCTTTGCTTTAATAAATAATTTATGCCCATAAGTCACGATAGTAATATTCTATCTATCTATATATATAACGTCACGCCTCTTTCCCAGTGGGGTAGGCAGAGACCAGAGCGCGCCATCTACAACGATACTTACATACCTCTTTTGCCTCATTCACATCCATACATCTCTTCATACATGCCCGTCGGTTTCAAGTACTCCGCACCTCCCCTTTTTGTAGGGCGCAACCGATTTGGTCAGAGTACGTCCTACGAGGGCGCCCTCTGCCGACACTTCCACTCACTTTAGCTCCACTGTAGTAATATTATCTGATATCTCGAGAAATCTTTTTTAATCAAATCCTAAATCGGAAATCAGGAATAGAATAAAATGTTTTCCGAAATTTCGAACTCGCTTTGTACACTCTTTTATTTATACGATCTGAAACGAAGCTTTATCTACAAACGAGTCAATTAATCTGAGAAATATAGAGCTAGCATTTGCATGCTCCAGCTTCTGTTACATGTACAAATACCTGTGTTGTCATACTACTGAACCATGTTTATTATAATTTGGTAGATGATTGCCTGTTGTAAGAAAATAGCAAAGGCTTTTTGTTACCTGCGATGATCATGCGGGGGACGGATTACAATTAAATAGTTTGTCTTTGTTGTAAATAAGTGGCCACTTAGCATATGCGGACGACTATATTCCCCGCGGGGGTAGCTAGAGACATTGTGAAATCTCAGAACATCCACGTTTCTCTAGTACGGAAACGCTGTCTAGTGTGACGGGGAGTGAGTTCGTCACCACTTGTAATGGACAGTGAGTACAATACATGCCTCGAAATTGAAGCATGCAGGTTTCCTCACGATGTTGTCTTTCACCGAAAAGCCAGAGGTGTTACAAATCGTACATAAATTCCGAAAAACTCATTGGTACGAGTCGGCAATTAAATAGTTTGTCTTTGTTATAAAATAAATGGCAACTCAGTAAACATAAAATTAAACATGTTTATCACACAGAAGCCCGATTGCGCTAAGTTAAAACATCGAAGTTTTATTCTTATCCAATTTCAGTTCTAATCACATTGCAATCCAATTACTATTCAACTGTGCTGAATTCCGCATCGCGCTAAACTCTATGTAACAGACAGTCCTTAAGGTCTGAGCGATCTGTCAAAACAGCTCTAATGGCTGTCAAGAGCAGTACCGCGATTAGCGAAATACCAAATGTGTCAAAAGTTATGGTTCGTACGTAGTCCAATCATGGTTCAATCACCGAATATTTACCGCGATTGCAGCCCAGTTTCTTCACATTAATATCATATTATATATATGTATATAACAGTAACATTTACCTCTGTGTAAGCGCCGGGTACAAGATTCCTTGCTCTGTGTAGCAGATACTGAAACTTCCTTATTATGTATGTATGCCTGCGATGTTGAACCCAGATTATAATGGGTTTGAATTACAAATACCAGGTAGTCGAGTTCGGTAATATCATGCATTTCAATGACGTGAATACTATGTTGCTAGGTATACAGAGTGTATAATGTAAGCAGGTATATTTGTTCTGACAACAATATTATTAAATACATTGTTAGGATGTAATACAACAGTTTTTGAGAGGTAGGTACTCGGTTAATAACAATATCCTTAAAGTGTCGCATTTTTCAAATTGTGTGTGCGTTCTGTTGTATGTTTTATGTGTTGTTTCCACTTCTTATTTACTTAATATACCTACTTAATTAGGGTTCCGTACCCAAAGGGTGAAAACGGGACCCTATTCATAAGCCTACGCTGTCCGTCCGTCCTAGCTTCCGAGAGCTGCATCTTCTGAATCGTAATAGGTAGCCAGTTGAAATTTTCACAGAATATGTATCATTTTGTTGAATTTAATGACAAATAATAAAAAAACATAAAGACTAAATTAAGGGGGGCCCCCATACAAGAAACTAGTTTTTATTAACGTTTTTCTTCTCGCTCTATCGTAAAAACGGTAATATATATAAGCTTCAAACTTGGTGTGATTATAGAGCAAACTCTACAGTATAACAACAAACAATAAAATGTGGCCAAGTTTGAATCGGTCTTGCGCGATCGGTCCCGGAAAAAAAATATTTTTTGCAAGCTTAAATATTGTGGTGGTACGGAACCCTCGGTGCGCGAGTAGCCCGACTAGCACTTGGCCGGTTTTTATACGTAACCAGGAGTGCAATTTTTGAATCTCATTCGTTGAACTCAGCAGTTGAAAATGTCAAAATTAAAATGGAGATTTGCATCTTTCTACTGCAGGTTTGACTTAAAAAATCGCACTCCTGAAGTATGATTTTTGAAAGTCAAATCATCAGTAGAAATATGCATATCTCCATAGTAATATTGACATTTTCAACTGCTGAGTTCAAAGTATGAGTTTCAAAAAGCCCACTCTAGGTATACAACATGAATAAGCGCAAAACCTCATACCCCAACTGATTTATAACAAAATAGTAAGATTGAAACAATAATTTCATTATTTTGATAGTTAAAATTTAAAGTTATTCGCATTTTAAGTTTTCAGGAAAAAATTATTTGTTATCATTTCAGCAATGAATGAGAGCGCTAGCGTGCTCGTTGATACATTTTAAGAATCTTGTTCTGGTATTAAGTAGGGTGAGTGTGCCCTTGCGGTGGTTTGAGATCGAGTTCAGTAAATTTTAAATTTTACAAACAAACTATTTAATATTTTGAAAAAAAAATCCTATGTTAAAACCATTATAATTGGATTCTGCTCTCGATTCTAAACAAACTACTTTCTAGTTTTGCGTTAATTCATTAACACGTTGTATATTTGATATTTGCTTTTCTACAGTGTTGTTTGTTTTTTTCTGGAATACAAACTTTTATACTTGTAGAATATAATAAAATTTGTCTTTTCCATTTACATGCATCCATAAACTCACGACCGTAATCCCTTTCGGGGTGGTCAGAATCATTGCTACAACTACCACCTTTCTGTTTAAGAATGTAACTGTAGCAATGCTCACATTGTGACCTTTAATGACTTGTATGTATGTATGTTATGCTCACGACTATATTCCCCGAGGGGGTAGTCAGAGATGTTCTGAAACCTTAGAACATCCACGTTTCACCAGTAGTACCGAATCTCTGTCCAGTGTGACGGGGGGTGAGCCCGTCGCCATTTATAATGGACAGTGGGTACAATACATGTCTCGAAATTGAAGCATGCAGGTTTCCTCACGATGTTTTCCTTCACCGAAAAGTCAGTGGTGTTACAAATCGTACATAAATTCCGAAAAACTCATTGGTACGCGTCGGCCTGGACGGGGATCGAACCATCGCCTCCTGCACGGCAGGCAAGGTTACTCGCCACTGGACCACCACGGCAATAATTTGATGACTTAAAAACAATAATAAAAAAATTTCTAAAGAATTTTCTTGACCTTTTCAAAAAGTATAAACCAAGCAAGGAAAACAACCGCACAACGTGACCTGATTCTAAAAGCTCATGATTTTTTACTGAACTTTGTTCTAAAAAGTTTCGCAAAAGTAAACCTGAACAGAAGCCGAAGCTTTCCTCAAACTTTGCTGAATTAATTCTTAAATTTGGCAATTACAAACTTTGATGGCGCAGAAAATAAAACGATTAGGTACGCAGAATTATGGGATTTTTTGGAAGATTGCTATCTTTTAATTGCTTTTCTTTCTACTTCAGTCCCAGAAAAGGTAATAGTATATAGTTCTGTATACAGAACGGCCACTACCCGCCCCCTTTGACTTCAGATACCCCACCTCACCTCACACTTTCTGGGAAAGTTGAGGGGAGCTGAGCAAGGGAATGCAGTCAGGCGCGTACACCCGTAGTAATTGACTACATAAAATTTTGTCTTTTCAGTGCATAAAAAACGTTGAAAAATAACGCTAAATTCAAATTTTCTATAATTCTTTAGCTCAAATACTATTTTAATAATAGAACGAACAATTAAAAGTATTGAAATGTCGATGACGTTAAATGCAAAGCGCGGCTTTCAACCCTACACGCAATGTCACGGACGGTTTGCACAAAGTGCGCATGTGCAGACGCCATTTCGAAATTCAAAAACGTTCTTTAGAGTGCCGGACCTGTGTTTCAATGCAAAGATTGTTTAGAGATAGGCACCTACCCTAACCCTGGCCTGGAGCCTTTGACTAATTATTATATGGACTGGTTACGCGTGTAATTCTACTAACAAACATTTCTGCCACTTTTTGCGGGGGGCGAGGTAACATGAAATCCGCAACATTGGATTTTACTCCCCATAACTTTAGATTCTAATTTTGAATGTAAAAAATCATGAAAAGTAGTCTCGTGTGAACCCCAAACGTACTAAGTTCGAAGTTATTATTTCACAATTATAGGCTGTCTCGTTTAGTGATAAGGTGTAAAATTGAATGTAAATGCACAAGATCAATTGTGCTTATACCGTGGCAGAGGGGAAATGCTACCGCAAGGCTAGTCCTTATAATAATTAGTCAAAGCCTGGAGCACAAAATAAATACTAGTACTACCCGTACAGAAGAATCACTTCGAAAACAGATTTAATTAAATTGCTCGGCAATAAGGTGCAAAGTTATTCGCACCCGTCCTATCGTACAATTTGCGAATAAACTAACAAACGTCACAACGGCGCGCGTGCAAACTAAAATGAACCGAGTCATTCGACATGAAAGCTTCCTTTCTCCTTCTTTCATTCTTTCACGTGCTGGCAGCGTGACATCGCTAGGGTTTTCTACTCACATTGTCAACTCACAAAATGGCGGCAAGAAGTTTACACGGTATACTAACCTAACCTATTGCTATTCACACCTCAGTGGGGATCCAAACTATGAATGCGAAAGTTTTTGTTTGGTTGTTACTAAACCGCTAAACCGATTTTGATGCTTGAACCCGAGAGAGGGTATAAAAATTCCACTCAAACCAAATAGCGGGTAACGACATTTTCTACTGCTGATTTCAACGCGTGACTTTAATTTTGTTTGCGCGCTCCATACAAACGAAGTCTGGTTATATTTTCAACACTAACCAATTAAAGTCAATGAAATTTTTCATAACCAATCAAGAAAGTAATCTCCATGCTTGTATCTTATTAGATTTTCGTTAAAATGTATAGTTTTAAAGTTACAGTGCCTCAAAGATTTCCATACAAATCTTAAATTGATCCTAGCATTGAAACTGTATATTTTAACGAAAATCTGACAAGATACAAGCATAGAGATTTCTTTCTAAATTGTTTCTGCAAAATTTCATTGACTTTAATTGGTTAGTATTTAAAAAATCACCCGACTTCGTTTGTATGCAGCGCGCATTTACGCATTCGGAATAAACTTCTCTTAAAAAATCGCTCCTCTGCACACTTACCCCATACTAATGAAATATGCTGTCGTAACAGTTACCTAAAAAAGCCGACAACAGAAATCCTCTCTTACATTATTAACGACAAAGATCACTCTACAAAAATAAACGTTAAATTCTGAACAAAAGCACGGGCGGGAAACGAAATGATAAATTTGAGGTTGAACCCGGTCGAAAGTGGTCAGGAAAGGCTTTCACCGACACTTTTTAGGGTTCGTTAGTCAGATTAGGTGCCCGATTGCGCTAAGTTAAAACATCGAAGCATATGCTCAACGACTATATTCCCCGAGGGGGTAGTCAGAGATATTCTGAACCTCAGAATATCCACGTTTCACCAGTAGTACCGAAACTCTGTCCAGTGTGAAGGGGGGTGAGCCCGTCGCTTATAATGGACAGTGGATACAATACATGCTTCGAAATTGAAGCATGCAGGTTTTCTCACGATGTTTTCCTTCACCGAAAAGTCAGTGGTGTTACAAATCGTGCATAAATTCCGAAAAACTCATTGGTACGAGTCGGCCTGGACGGGTATCAAACCATCGCCTCCTGCACGGCGAGCAAGGTTACTCGCCCCTGGACCACCACGGCTTTTTAAACATCCAAGTTCTATTCTTATCCAATTTCAGTTCTAATCACATTGCAATCCAATTACTATTCAACTGTGCTGAAATCACCAAATATTTACAGCGATTGCAGTCCAGAAACCCTTACAAAATTGTCTAATCCAGGCATGTCAAACATGCGGCCTGAGAGATCGGAGAGCATGCCGCATCATTCTCATAATACCTTTTTTTATTTATTATTATTTATAATCAATGGAGTTTATGCTAGTGCGTTAGCACTGCACTTCCACCAATGTCAAGTAGTTTGTGGGAGTATCTATCCTAATCTCAGGGATTGTTTTTGATCAAGAACAAGAATAGATTGAGGATTGCGGAGCCTCGTGGCAGGCAAAAACGCGACGCGCGAACAACACGCGAGACAAGTGCTCGGGTCAGAACCTGCAACGTGACTCCCTCATAATACCTATCAATTTCCGGAAACTCCAGCAATTATTTTCCCTCATGAAAGGAAACAAATCGCGTTTGGTCGACGCACATTTGGATGTAGTTTTAAAAGATAATCAAACTTTATTTGTGTTATTCGAACATTACCATAAGATGGCTTCCAAGGGATCTTATAACCAATTTCACACGGTCAGTTTCTGGAGCGTGAGGCAAAGAATATGGTTCGAGAGTTGGGTTTCCCGATACAGGATACACTGTAATCCTTGCTAAGGTTCGTTTCTGGTCCAACACCTAGCCCTGGCCATCCCATATGGTAATGCCGCATGCGCTCGTGCTGCATGGGCTCGTTTAGACCATAAATTAACCGCGACGGATTTTTAGAATAGGTAGCTCAGATTCATACTTTATGTCATACCTACTCAAACTCAAAATTTTTTTTAACGTCAGACTTCCGCACTAATTATATACCAGATTTTAAGTCAGATCATAAGCTATCAAACAAAAAAAGTTTCATCCGAATCGGTTCGGTTTGCGTGATGCTGTTACAAACATACAAACAAACAGACAGACAAAAATTCTAAAAAAGGTTGATTTGGAGTCCGGGATACCTAAAAACCATATCGTAATCTTTTTCATCATTGTACAGACACACTTCTGTTACAGTTTTATAATAGTTAAGATCATCATCATCATCAGCCCATCATCGTCCACTGCTAAACATAGGCCTCTCCCAAGGCGCGCCACAAAACTCTGTCCTCGGCCTTCCTCATCCAATCGCTCCCCGCTACTTTTTTTAGGTCGTCTGTCCAGCGGGCAGCAGGGCGTCCCACACTACGCCTACCAGTTCGCGGTCTCCACTCTAGAACTCTGACACCCCACCGGTTGTCAGTTCTTCGGCAGATATGACCAGCCAATTGCCACTTCAGCTTGCTAATTTTCTGAGCTATGTCAACCACTTTAGTTCTCTGACGTATCACTTCATTTCTGATGTGATCTCTCAGAGAAACACCGAGCATAGCTCTCTCCATAGCTCGCTGAGCGACCTTGAACTGATGAACTAGTCCTATCGTCAGGGTCCAAGTTTCCGCACCATTACTGGCAGGACGCGCTGATTGAACACCTTTGTTTTGAGGCATTGTGGTTGAGCCGAGGAAAATATTTGACGGAGTTTCCCGAAAGCAGCCCATCCTAGTTTGATGCGCCTAGCGGCCTCCTTGTTGAAGTTGTTTCTGTTGTCTTATAGTCTGTCCAAGGTAGACATAGTCTTACACAACTTCTATCGCCGCCTCACCTACGATATACGATGTACGAATAGTTAAGATACCATCACATAAACAGCTTTGTGACTTTCATTTTTTTGACTCTACCACCGCGACCGTTGTAAACTTTGGCATTTCGCGATTTCAATGTTGGTCCCATATTGAAAAATAACCAATTTAATGGTCTAAATAACAAGCCAAAGTTAATACATATCCTCAGAAACACGTTGTATACAGGGTCCAACTTAATATGCTGAAAGTGTTTAAGAGGATGATCAGACCATTAAACTGAACAACTTTTACTATGATAGCAAATAATATATATTATAAGCATCTATGGGACCAATGTGGAAATCGCGAAAAAGAAATCAGCTGTCCCATACATTTCGCTCGAGTAGATTTGTACTTTAGTATGGAACATCAGATGTTGTTTTCGCGATTTCGATATTGGTCCTAAAGTGAAATTTTTTCAGTTTGATGGTGTAGACCACCCCCTTAAATGTTTATTTGTATTCTTGTAACACCTTGTATACTATTGATTAAATTCAAGTACCTACTATCTTTCCCTTCAATAAATGAAATAACTCCAGACATGTCAACTAATACTAAACTTAATATCACTACAATTCAATTAACAAGTTCATTAACAAGGCAAGTTCAATATAATAATGAATGTCACACCCTAGGAACGTCAAGTTTGAGTTCAATTATTTAGTAACATTGCCAACACTAACATTTGTTTGAATGGAGAAATAGTTATATGTTATACAAGAGTGCAAAGTTGCATTCTAACCGCGTGCTCAATTTTAATGACCGAGCAAGCGAAGGATTCAAAAATTAGAATCCTGAGCGTTCGCGAGGGAATCAAAAGAGCACGAGGTGAAAAATCTTTGCACTCGAGTGCAACACGTAACTTTTCATCCCACCTCAGCGGAGAAATGACTAAATGCAAAAAAAAAGGTTGTATGATAAATTCGGCATCATGGAGGGAGAAGTAACTAGGTTTAATGATGTTTTAAATTCACAAACTTAGTGCACAAGATGTTTTAAATTCAATTTACTTTTTCCTCTAGCGGATAAAAACGGCTTTTGCACTCAGATATCGAAGAGCAAAAATACTCTTTCAATCAATCAATTATACTTTATTTTATACCAAAAAACATAGTATACAGAGAGTTAATAAACCGGAAATACAGACGGTACAAAAATAGGCGGCTCTTTCCGAGATAGGGGGATGAAAAATATATTTATTGTATAGAAAGACGCTACTTGTAGTTAATGGTAGGTAGTAAGAAATAAAAACGGTCAGGTGCGAGTCGGGTTACCCGCGCACCGACGGTATCGTACCGTACCACACAACATATTAACTTACAAAAAAGTTTGGTTTTCTCCGGGACCTTTAGCACGAGACCGACTCATACTTGACCGGATTTTATTTGTTGTTATACTGTAGAGTTTGTTCTATAATCACACCAAGTTTGACGCTTGTATGTTTTACCGTTTTTACGATAGAGCGAGAAGAAAAACCGTTGATTAAAAACTAGTTTCTTGCTTGACGACCTCCATTAATTTTAGACTTTTTGATATTTTTAGGGTTCCGTAGTCAACAAGGAACCCTTATAGTTTCGCCACAGTGTGGGATATCGTCGGATAGGTCTTTTAAAAACATTATGAATGTGTAAAAACCATTTTTCGATTTAGGGATCCGTTAGCGAAATACTAAGCTTTAAGTCCGGTTTTTTTTTTTAATTTCAACTGTCTTAATAGTACAGTTAAAAAGTTACATAGGTAGGACAGACGGACGACGTAGGCTTAGTAATAGCGTCCCGTTTTCATCCTTTGGGTATGGTATATAACCCTAAAAACATAAATATGTATAAAAATCTTGACTACCTGTAGGGAACGTGGCCTATCGGTGTTTTATTCGGCTCCGCTGGAGAGGTTTTAGTGGACTGTAGTTTTTCTGGTGGCAGGAGTGGCTCGATGTAAAGGAAAGTCTTGTTTGCAGCAGTGGAGGTTTATTTTAGTAATTTTTACACCAGAGTTAGTTACACGCAAAGCACCGTACCAATATGGAAGGCGGAAACGGAAACACAACGTTTTTAATTACTATATTTTATGTTGGTGTTGCCAACACTACCTACTTATTCAGATAATCTGTCGCACTTCATTTCTGGTCTAATAACGACCCCATGACATTGCATGCTTTGTACCAGAAACTATACCCCTATTGTTTGAATATACAGGGTCCTTCTTAATATGCTGACACTTTTTAAGGGGATGATCAGACCGTCAAACTGAACAACTTTCTCCATGGGACCAAAATCGAAATCGCGAAAAAAAAATCTGCTGTCCCATACATTTTTAAGTCGAGTAGGATTGCAGTTATGTATGGCACAGCTGATTTTTTTCGCATTTCGATGTTGGTGCCATAGAGAAAGTTGTTCAGTTTGACGGTCTGATCATACCCTTAAAAAGTGTTAGCGTATTAAGAAGGATCCTGTATATAGGAAACCTACGCCATTACTTGCGACCTAGAAACATTTCTACCCTTAATTCAATAAATCCGTACCAAAACCGATGTAACTCAAAAAATCCTATTTCCGATAAGATCAAATAAAGAGACAATATTGGTTGATTCCACTTGTGTAAAGCGGAACCGATGGTAATGCGATTACGCGAGGTGAGCGCCCGGGTGGTGTTGCTATAGCCATGTAGGCGTTTTGGCGCTTTCCATGTAATAAGTAAAACTTGACCAGAAAAATAAACCGGCCAAGTGCGAGTCGGGTCTCGGGCAATTAGTGTTCCGTACTATCAGTTGTTTAAAATGGGTCTTTGAAGACCACTGCTATAAATTTACACTTACTTAGTATGTGGTCACATAGTAACTTATGATACTAAAAGATCATTTTACACTGGTGGCAGTTTTTTGGGCATAGAAAAAACTATCCAAGTTAGTGCCAGCCTGATAATTTTCGCGCCATCTAAACCTTATTTCTAATGTGCGTGATTTTTTATGTTATTGCACCGTTAATTGCTATAAATGTGCCAAGTTTCAGCTTCCTGTGTCTTACGGTCTCCGAGAAAAATGAATGTGACAAACCGACGGACAGACGCCGAGGTGATTTCATAAGTGTTCCGTTTTGCCAATTTTGGTACGGAATACCAAAAAAAGCTCGTCATGTTACGAATAATCATTGGAACTATTGGTTTTACTGAATACATGTCATTTCATTGTTACTAACACCTATTATACTAACTATGATCTGATTCAAAATAATTGAATTGAATTGAAAGGTTTATTGACCGTCGCGCCTCCAAAGCAGGTTTTTTATTTTTTTGGTCAGTCTTTAAAGTATTACGTGCTTTTTATTATTATGGACATTTTTAAAGGGTAGCATTTAAATAGTGATTTTAAAATCAGGATAAACTAACAAATTATAAAGATAAAAAATAAGTAATAATTTCTTTTTGTAGTTCCTCACATTTTTCGCAATGGAATCAATATTTAAAAAAAAATATTTACACATAATTAATTTTCTAGAAGAATAACTATATTAGGACTATAATAACAAATAAAAGGAGTGAAATGACCTAAAAATGAAAAATTCTAAATAAAATTCGACATCCGGAAATGGCAACACTGCGCCCACCCGGCGGGCAATATAAACTGATAATCCTTACTTAGCCTATTTTGCTCTTTGGCTCTGAAGACATTTTCTTCTACAGTTTGTAAAATATAGCTTATTAAGTGACAGCAGGATGGGGGAAATTAAAACGACAGAGACTAACATAAAAATGTATGTATTTGACAGATGTCACAGATATCAAGCTATATTTTACAAACTGTATCAGGAGTCACGTTGCAGGTTCTGACCCGAGAACTTGTCTCGCGTGTTGTCCGCGCGTCGCGTCTTTGCATGCCACGAGGCTCCGTTTTACTTAATCTCTTCTTGTTCTTTATCAAAAACAATCCCTGAGATTGGGATAGATACTCCCACAAACTACTTGACATTGGCGGAAATGCGGTGCTAACGCACAAGCAAAAAGTCCATTAATTATAAATAAAAAAAAAACTGTATCAGCCCGCGCCATTGACCAAGACTTTTTTTTCGCTTGTTTACGCTGGTAGACAGAATGTCAGTGTAACTGCGTATGAGGTAACGATAGTCATAAAATCCCATTCAATTTATATGAAGTGACGGAGTCAAGCATAAAAAAGTGGTTACGTCGATAAGGACAACAATGGAGTCACGTTGCAGGGTTTTCCCCCGAACACTTGTCTTTCGCGTGGTCGCCACGAGGCTCCGCAATCCTTCACAGTTGTGTTCTTACTCAAAAACAATCCTCGAGATTGGATAGATACTCCCTCAAACCACTTGACACTGGCGAAAATGTGGTGCTAACGCACAAGCAAGAAGTCCATTAATTGTAAATAAAAAAAAAAGGTCAACAATAAGATGGTAATCTCCTTTTTTAACATGTGCATCTCTTATTGAGTGAATTATGACAAAACACGTTCCGACCTCTATTACCTACTTTCTCCCTCTACGGCGCGCACACCTAGCGAAGCGCAGCGTAGAGTATTTTTCACTGCTAAACCATCATTAAGTTTTCTTGGGTTATAATAAAATCGAAAATATTAATACCCTTCTGTGCTTTGCCAGGTGTGCGCCGGCACTATAATGGTTCATTTTGAGTTTTGAACCAACGACATTCTATACCAAGGACTCCACAGACGGCAATGTTATGCTTAATGACGGAGTAAGTATAACCTCTTCCTTAGTCGTGTGTTGATCTCCAAGCCGTAAGGATACCGTGGTGTGTCATAAAAAAGTTCTGAAATAATACACAAGCGACGCATAAAAAGATATCGCCGTTAAAGTTGATTTTATTTTTAAAAGATACTACGCAAAATAGTGTATAGAATGTAGTAAAACCATTGAATTTACAATAAATATTATAAAGATGTCAGAAAATGACAGGTGCGTCTAGTCCTTTGACTATTTATATGTGGACTGGTTACGCGTGTAATTCTACTAACAAACGTTTCTGCCACTTTTTGCGGGGGGCGAGGTAACATGAAATCCGCAACTTTAGATTTTATTCCCCGTAACTTTAGATTCTAATTTTGAATGTTAAAAAGTTAGTATAATTTCGCAATTATAGGCTGTCTCGTTTAGCGATAAGGTGTAAGATTGATTGTAAATTCACAAGATCAATTGTGCTTATACCATGGCAGAGGAGAAATGCTACCGCAAGGCTAGTCCTTATAATAATTAGTCAAAGGTCTAGTCAGATCAGTCAGTTATATTCTCTTTGGTCAATCATCTGAAATCACCATACGTAGCTTCGACTGCGTTATAGTTGTACATTACTGCTTAGAGGACATTTGAAAGAACTGGAGTATCAGCGGCAATCTATGGACAAGAGAAGTTGAAGCTTAATATGGTAAAATTAGAGTCATGTGCCATGTTTGGGCTTAGTTATTGTATGACGTGATGAGTCCATGGGTATAGAACGTCACTGGCAAAAACAGTCGAAGTTTTTGCGAAGATAGCAAACACACATACAGGTTGAAGTCCGTAAATAAATATTCATAATTCCTAAACAATATGGAACAGAGGCGTGGTCGCTCACGCAAGGCCTTATAAAAAGGCTGAAAGTCACCCAAAGGGCAATGAAGAGAGCTATGCTCGGAGTTTCCCTGCGAGACCGAATCAGAAATGAAGATATCCGCAGAAGAACCAGAGTGACTGACGCATCCCAAAGAAATGCTAAAATGCTAAAATAAGTGGCAGTGGGCGGGGCACAACCGATGGCCGATGGGGCCGAAGAGTTCTCGAGTGGCGACCGTGTACCGGAAAACGCTGCGTGGTTAGGCCCCCACAAGCTGAACCTGGTGAAGGCGGCGGGAACTCGTTGGATGAGGGCAGCACAGGACCGGTCGTTGTGGCGATCCTTGGGGCAGGCCTATGTCCAGCAGTGGACGTCCATCGGCTGAGATGATGATGATGACTCCTAAACAATGACGTTCCGACTGCCTAAACCCAAAACGAAGTTTCCATATCTCATTCAAAGTACAGACTATTAAAATGAACCTTAGTGTACTCATCCAACAACTTCAGAATTCACGAGCGAAAGGCCTAATTTAGCTTATTTCGCTTATTCGCTGGTTTAAGTTCAGTGAGAGCTAATAGGAATACTTCAAAAGAAACCCGTTGACCCGTGACGTCACGATCTGACGCACATTGTGTGAAGTTAACATTTGAGACAGCCAGGGCCGAATCAGGCATTGAGGTGAGGACTCTTAATAAAATAAGGCAAAGGCTCTGCAATATTTATATTGTAATAGTTATTAAGTCGTGTTATGTTGTAGAGTTTCTGGCCGCATCTTCTCTACAGCGACAACACGTTCGACGCGGTGGTAGCTTTAAAAAAGATTTGACGTTTGATAAGTGTGCTGCAAGCTCCTATATTGAATAAATTATATTGACTTTGACTTTGCCTATTTTATAAACATGAAAAGGGTAATTTTCAGTGACAACAAAATTCAGGGTATATATAGTAATGTATCTCAAATTTGTATTGTAAATTGCAATGGTCTAGCTTATAACATAGATCCCAGGAGGGCGATCGCGCTAATTTAAAACATCGAAGTTCAATCCTAAAATCCAATTTCAGTTCTAATCACATAATACTATTTCTTATCCTGTGACTAGAGGCCCATATTTGGCCCCAATAACTACCTAAAACCGTCTCTGCACAATTTTCTCGCATCGACTACTCGGATTTATTAAACAATCCTTCGGTTTAAGAGTTGGTGAAGAGATAGATATAGCTATAAAGCGTGGCTTTGCACAAGTTTTATTACCGAAGTAATGTATTTAGTATTTTATTGTACAAATAATGTAGTATAATTTTATTTTTGACTATTTATTAGCATAAGCATAAGCATATGCTCACGACTATATTCCCCGAGGGGGTAGTCAGAGATATTTTGAATCCTCAGAACATCCACGTTTCACCAGTAGTACCGAAACTCTGTCCAGTGTGATGGGGGGTGAGCCCGTCGCCACTTATAGTGGACAGTGGGTACAATACATGCCTCGAAATTGAAGCATGCAGGTTTCCTCACGATGTTTTCCTTCACCGAAAAGCCAGTGGTGCTACAAATCGTACATAAATTCCGAAAAACTCATTGGTACGAGTCGGTCTGGACGGGGATCGAACCATCGCCTCCTGCACGGCAGGCAAGGTTACTCGCCACTGGACCACCACGGCTTTTTTTTTTTAAACATTTTCAGCGAATTTTTTAATCTTTAATTTGATTTGAAATAGCCATTGATGTTTTATAAAAGAAAAAGATGCACAGTCTCATATTAAATCATAGCAAATTTTTTTCCGAATTGACACACAGGGTCTTTCTTAATATGCTGACACTTTTTTAAAGGGATGACCAGACCATCAAACTGAACAACTTTCTATATGGGACCAACATCGGAATCGCGAAAATAAATCAACTGTCCCATACATTTGGCTCGAGTAGGTTTGCAGTTTTGTTTAGAACAGCAGATTTTTTTTTGCGTGTTCGGTGTTGGTGCCATAGAGAAAGTTGTTCAGTTTGACGGTTTGATCATCCCCTTAAAAAAGTGTCAGTATATTAAGAAGGACCCTGTATTCTTTTTAAATTTTTGCAAAGAGATTGAAACCACTAGCCTTTTTTTCTGTTATCTTTTCACGTAAAACGTATTAATGGAACATATACCTTATTGTCCAGGTTTAAAGTTGTAAATACTTTTTACATGTCTTTGAAATAAATTTTATTTCTAAAACGGCATTTTGAAAAAGGAACAAGATGACAGGAGTGGTAGAAAATATTAAAATTACTATAGAAATCTTTGCTTCTTTCTACTGCGCATTTGAACGTGTGACTTTCAAAAATCGCACTCCAGAACAAAGACATATTATAAGCCACGCTAAATAAGTATGAATGCTGTTGGATGATACTAATACGTCATTTTTGATTGTTAAACTTAGTCGGATTTAGTATGTTTACAGTTAGAGGCAAAACCTTTGACTAATTATTATAAGGACTAGCCTTGCGGTAGCATTTCCCCTCTGCCACGGTATACGCACAATTAATCTTATGCATTTACATTCAATTTTACACCTTATCACTAAACGAGACAGCCTATAATTGCGAAATAATAATTTCGAACTTAGAACGTTTGGGGTTCACACGAAACTACTTTTCATGATTTTTAACATTCAAAATTAGAATCTAAAGTTATGGGGAATAAAATCCAAAGTTGCGGATTTCATGTTACCTCTCCCCCCGCAAAAAGTGTCCAAAATGTTTGTAAGTAGAATTACACGCGTAACCGGTCCACATATAAATAGTCAAAGGGCAAAACAGGTACTTTTATTCGTTAAGTACCTCTTATGGGTCTGCCATTTTTGGACCGCTGAATGTGTATCTTGTTCTGTATAGGAAGTCAATGCTTAAGGGAATATAATTCGGAGTGCGCTCCATACAAACGAAGTCTGGTGATATTTTCAATGCTAACCAATTAAAGTCAATGAAATTTTTCAGAAACAATCTAGGAACTAATCTCTATGCTTATATCAAGTCAGATTTTCGTTAAAATGTATAGTTTTAAAGTTACAGAGCCTGAAAGATTTCCATACAAATCTTCAATTAACCCTAGCACTAAAACTGTATATTTTAACGAAAATCTGACTCCATACAAGCATAGAGATTAGTTTCTAGATTGTTTCTGAAACCTGTCGCTGTGTTTAATTGGTTATTATTGAAAATATCACCAAACTTCATTTGTATGTAGCGCGCATTTACGCAATCGTAACAAACTTCTCTTAAACCATAAACCGCATAGTCAAAGCTAAGTAATCAACAATCAAGAGAGCATTAGATTCCATTGCAACTCGATTAAATTATTACTAACTCTCGATGATAATTCGATTCTATCTCGATGGGTTTCCACTTGATAGAAGTGTGGAGTGAATCGATTACGTCCAGTAGATCTGTCATATAGGCCAGTCATTTTACGGTTTGACCCGGAACTAATTAAGAATTGTTTTTTTTTTAAGAATCGTAGTTTAAAAGTTTTACACAAAAGATATAAGCATAACCATATGCTCACGACTATATTCTTATAGAGACATTCTGAAACCTCAGAACATCCACGTTTCACCAGTAGTACCGAAACTCGGTCCAAGGTGATGGGGGGTGAGTCCGTCACCACATAATGGACAGTGGGTACAATACATGCCTCGAAATTGAAGCATGCAGGTTTCCTCACGATGTTTTCCCTCACCGAAAAGCCAGTGGTGTTACAAATCGTACATAAATTCCGAAAAATCATTGGTACGAGTACGAAACAAAAGATATGAGATCTTAAAATGATTAGTCTAGTTCGTTTTTAACTAAATTTAAATAAAACCGGTCAATTGCGAGTCGGGCTACTCGCGCACCGAGGCTTTCGTACCACACCACCACACAACATATTAACTAAAAAAAATGTTTTTGTCCTGAACCAACACGAGACCGACTCACACTTGGCCGGTTTTTATTATTTGTTGTTATACTGTAGAGTTTGCTCTATAATCACACCAAGTTTATCGCTTGTATGTATTATCGTTTTTACGATAGAGTAAAAAGAAAAAACGTCGATGAAATCTAGTTTCTTGTATGAGGACCCCCCTTAAATTTAACTTTTTGTCATTTTTTATCGTTTTTAACAAATTCGCCGGAATAACGCATATTCTATGAAATGCTTGCATGCATGTTTTCAACTGTCTACATATTACGGTTAGAAAGTTACAGCCCTAAATAGGTAGGACGGACGAACAGACTGACGGACAAAGTAGGCTTAGTAATAGGGTCCCGTTTTCACCCTTTGGGTACGGAACCCTAAAAAAAGGAGGTTATACAGGATGTAACATAAAACCCTGGTAATATTTAAACGGGCGGTTTAAACTATCAAACTGTGGAGACAACATCGAGAAAATTTTAAAAAAGTCTGCTGTTTCATACAAAACTGCAGTACCGTCTAAATGTATACTATTAAATGTCTTGGATAACTTGTGTCTGTTCAAGTCTTCTCTGTGCCCATGAAACAACATTTTACTGTCAACAAGGAACAACATTTTACTGTCAACAAGGAACAACATTTTACTGTCAACAAGGAACAACATTTTACTATCAATATGGAACAACATTTTACTGTCAACAAGGAACAACATTTTACTGCTAACATGGAACAACATTTTACTGTCAACAGGGAACAACATTTTACTGTCAAAAAGTGTGTTCTAAACTTTTGTAAAAATGTTGAACAAATTTGTATTTGTTTTATTTGTACAACAAACTAGCCAAACATAAAAAAACCAACAACAAAACATAAACGTACGCTTGCATAATAAATATGGAACTGAACTAAACTGACTCATCATGATTGTATGGGACAGCTGATTTATTTAAAATTTTCACTTTGTCTTTACGCCTTGTAGTTGTAAAAATAAATAAAATACACTTTGATGGATTAAAAAAGTAACTAATTTGTTTTTTTGGAGTCAACAAATCAGTGGGACTATTCATCGTGTATAAAAAGCCGTGTTGGTCTAGTGGCGAATAACCTTGCCTGCCGTGCAGGAGGCGATGGTTCGATCCCCGTCCAGGCCGACTCGTACCAATGAGTTTTTCGGAATTTATGTACGTTTTGAAACACCACTGGCTTTTCGATGAAGGAAAACATGGTGAGAAAACCTGCATGCTTCAATTTCGAGGCATGTATTGTACTCACTGTACATTACAAGTGGCGACGGGCTCACTCCCCGTCACACTGGTCAGAGTTTCGGTAGTAGTGAAACGTGGATGTTCTGTGGTTTCAGAATATCTCTGACTACCCCCTCGGGGAACATATTCGTGAGCATATGCTATGCTATGCTATGCTACTCATCATCATTATCAGCCCATCATCGTCCACTGCTGAACATAGGCCTCTCCCAAGGCGCGCCACAAAACTCTGTCCTCGGCCTTCCTCATCCAATCGCTCCCCGCTACTTTTTTTAGGTCGTCTGTCCAGCGGGCAGTAGGGCGTCCCACACTACGCCAAGCTACTATTCATCGTGTATTGATTACATTTAAACTTAGTTAAGTACTTAGTTACTTACTGACTTTATAATTAGTTGGGTTAAGTCTAGAGGAATGAAAACATAATATCTTCGGGCCACTTTCAAACTCTCAATACCGATGTAAATTCAATTTAATTTGTCAATAACAACTTCTGATAACAATTAGCACTTCACTTCAGTTAGTATGTTTATACAACGTGTTAATGAATAAGCGCAAAACCTCATACACCCCAAGTGATTTACAACAAAATAATTCGATTGAAACAATAATTTCATTATATGGATACTTAAAATTTAATATTATTCGCAGTTTAGAGGCAAAAATTATTGATTATCATTTCAGCAATGAATGAAAGCGCTAACGTGCTCATGGAGACATTTTAAGAATCTTGTTTAGGTAGTACGTAAGTAGGGTGAGTGGGCCCTTGCGGTGGGATGAGATCGAGTTCAGCTTACAAACAATTTATTTAACATTTTGAGAAATAAAATACCTATGTTAAAATCATGATAATACGATTCTGCTCTCCATTCTAAACAAACTACTTTCTAGTTTAGCGTTAATTCATTAACACGTTGTATAAGATAGATAAAATAAACAATTTATGATTATTAATAATCATAATTTATTTTTACTATGTTTTTATTAACACATGCATAAACTCACGACCGAAATCCCTTTCGGGGTGGTCAGAATCATTGCTATAACTATCTACTTTTTGTTCAAGAATGTAAAAGTCAAAAGGATAATCATCGGTCGCCATTGACATATCCTATCCTTATAGATAGACATTCCCAGAACTAGCGCACCTTAGTTGTTCTACGAAGAACATTAATTTTGAAGAGAAACATTTTTAAACATTACAATACGGTTAAAAAAAGCCGTGGTGGTTCAGTGGCGAGTAACCTTGCCTGCCGTGCAGGAGGCGATGGTTCGATCCCCGTACCAATGAGTTTTCCGGAATTCATGTACGATTTGTAACACCACTGGCTTTTCGGTGAAGGAAAACATCGTGAGGAAACCTGCATGCTTCAATTTCTAGGCATGTATTGTACCTACTGTCCATTACAAGTGGCGACGGGCTCACTCCCCGTCACACTGGTCAGAGTTTCGGTACTAGTGAAACGTGGATGTTCTGAGGTTACAGAATATCTCTGACTACCCACTCGGGGAATATAGTCGTGAGCATATGCTTATGCTAAATACGGTTAAGATTAATATCAATGTGATATTAACAAAGTATCTTGTTTACAACACCCACAGTCACTTGGTAATGTAAGGGTAATGAGCTGGATAATGAGTGGAAGGCTCGACAGGGCGTGTCACCACTGATAGTGGATTATTAAGAGGATATAATTCGGAGCGGAGGATTCGGTGCTCCATACAAACGTACTATGGTGATATTTTCAATACTAACCAATTAAACTCAATGAAATTTTTCAGAATCAATCTAAAAACAAATTTCTATGCTTGTATAGAGTCAGATTTTCGTTAAAATGTATAGTTTTAAAATTACAGTGCCTCAAAGATTTCCATACAAATCTTAAATTAATCCTAGCATTGAAACTGTATATTTTAAGGAAAATCTGACTCCATACAAGCATAGATATTTGTTTCAAGATTGTTTCAGCTAAATTTCATTGGCTTTCATTGGTTAGTATTGAAAATATCACCATAGTACGTTTGTATGGATGATCAGACCGTCAAACTGAACAACTTTCTCTATGGGACCAACATCGAAATCTCGAAATAAAATCAGCTGTCCCAGACATTTGGCTCAAGTAAGTTTGCATTTGATGCAAACTTGATCAGATGATTTTTTTTTCGCGATTTCGATGTTGGCCCCATAGAGAATCCCCATAAAAAAGTGTCAGCATATTAAGAAGGACCCTGTATACTCTCTAGACCGCTAGACCGCTGAAATTCAAAGGTCTATAATTATTCAGATATTGAAACTAAACAACATTCCCTAAGAAACAATGGCGACCAATTGTTGCTTAGGGATTGTTTTATTCGACAAAAACTAAAATATTAAGTTAAACCAAAAACCCGACCTATTAACTGAAAAGAGAAAAACAAGCTCTGTAATCACTAATAAGCTATAACAGCTTTATTTGAGCTAATATAATTTCTTTTATTTAGCTCAAATAAAGTTGTTATAGCTGATTAGTGATTATAGAGCTTGTTTTTCTCTTTTCAGTTAATAGGTTTTTATGCAGTCGGGTTTTTGGTTTATCTTAATAATTTAGTTTATTTCATACTTTTTAGTATTGTGTCGAAACGGTAACATAAAAGTACTATAATATACATATTTTTGGAATTGTCAGACCATTAGCTTTCATTTGATACCCATATTGAAATTTTAATGAAAAAAAAAATGTTTATTCTCCCTCTCTTTTTTATTTCGCAGACGCCATATTAAAATAATGTAGCCTATGTCACTCTCACAATTTTTTACAAATCTAATGACACCTCAAACGTCAAAATCCATCAAGCTGTTTAGGCTGTAGGCCGTGCCAAAGAAATAGACATACAAACATACATACATACATACATACATATATACGTACATTCATACATACGCTCGAAAAACATAACCCTCCTTCTGGCGCAGTCGGGTAAAAACGACGAAATTTGTAGGACCTGTCATACAAAAGTGCGGATTAGCCGATCGATTTTCTATCAGAAGTAGGTACCCATGTTTCTTATGAAAAGTTTTTTGTTTAACTTTCAGAATTTCAATACACCCTTAAAATTTCTTAGTAATTAAAAACTAGCGGTGTATAAAATCGTTAAAACTTCAAAAGCGAACCCAAACTAATGAGGATAATATTGCAGCCACGCGTATTATCTCTGAATATAAAAACCGATGCCTTTGATGTCGTATCGATAAGCGTCGTTACATCGTTAAAGACCTTATTTTAAACGTAACAAAAGCTATAATTGAGAAAATTGTTCTGTGTCACACAATTTTTTTTTTCACTATATTCCTCGAGAGTCAGAGATATTCTGTAACCTATGACGATCAGAACATCCACTTTTCACCAGTAGTACCGTAACTCTGTCCAGTGTGACGGGGGTAGAGCCCGTCGCCACATAATGGACAGTGGGTACAATACATGCCTCGAAATTGAAGCATGCAGGTTTCCTCACGATGTTTTCCTTCACCGAAAAGCCAGTGGTGTTACAAATCGTACATAAATTCCGAAAAACTCATTGATACGAGTCGGCCTGGACGGGGATCGAACCATCGCCTCCTGCACGGCAGGCAAGGTTACTCGCCACTGAACCACCACGGCTTCAGCCTCCACAATTTCAGCAGCAAGCTTTATTCATCCACACATTAGATAACAACAATAATTTCGTTATTTTGATGGTTAAAATTGAAAGTTATGGGCATTTTAAGTTTTGAGGCAAAAATTATTTGATATCATTTCGGCAATGAATGAAAGCGCTGACGTGCTTATGGATATTTAAAGAATCTTGTTTTGGTAGTAAGTAGGGTGAGAGTGCCCGAGCGGTGGGTTGAGATCGAGTTCAGTAAATTTTAAATATTACAAACAAAAATTACCTTTGTTGAAACCATGATAAATCGATTCTGCTCTCGATTCCAAACAAACTACTTTCTAGTTTTGCGTCAATTCATTAACACGTTGTACAGGCTGAAGATAATGATGATTCTAAAACGGCTATCTATCCCCATAGTGAATAAAGTCGTGAGCATATAATTAAAGAGAACAAATCTAGATAAAAACCGTTTCTAGCACCACAGTTTATCCGTAGCCAATAACCGGTTTTCTGAGGAGTCTATTTCCTGTGACGTCATCAAATTCACCCCTCCCCCCCTCTCTCAGCCTGCGGCGCTTCCGCTCCCCCTCCGGCGCTCTAATGGGTTCTTTATTACCAAATGAACGACATTTATTGGCTACAAACGGTGCGTCCCGAATTACGCCGACAGCGCTGTGAGCGCGATAAATGTCGTTCCGATTTGACGTGAGCACGTCCACAATCGAAAAACATCATTCATGACGTCACTTCCGACGCCATCTTGCAATAACAGTGCTCCCGGCTCGTAGCGTTAGCACTGTAAGCGAGTTGTCAAAAGTGACGTTTGACAGTTTTGTGCTAGTATATTTTTGAGCGAATTTTCAAAAGTGATGCTTACCAGTTTTGCTGTTGTATATTGTTTTTGTTCGTTTAGGTCTCGATTTAGGTTTTTTTAGTAGCATTGGGTTTGATTATGTTCCAAAAAAAGACGAATAAAAGTTTAATAACGATTAGTGATGAAGAAAATAATAGAAATATTTAAAGGTTGTGGTGTGAACGGTGTGAGCATGATATCTAGCGT
Organism: Agonopterix alstromeriana; assembly: GCA_963924505.1. Taxonomy (NCBI): domain Eukaryota; kingdom Metazoa; phylum Arthropoda; class Insecta; order Lepidoptera; family Depressariidae; genus Agonopterix; species Agonopterix alstromeriana. Next base: position 12,699,281 of record OZ004683.1, read on the forward strand.
TCCGAATTGGTAGAACGCTATCAGCGCTGTCGGCGCGCTAACGCAAATGGAACGGGTGTTAGCGCTGTAATCGATCACAGCACTGTTTTTATTAATCGGAACGCACCGAAAATTGTCGGTCGGCATTTGTTTCTGTGTTACAAAGTACGTAGCTTAACTGTTGTCATGTTGTCATTATTTGTATATTTTTGTGAGTGGATTAGGTAAATTGATGACTTGCGTTTTCTTTGATCATATTTAGAGCTTTTAACCGCGACTTTGTCCGCAATAGGGGAGTTGACTACATAAAATATACTTTAGTTTTAACTGCTCAGTAAATAAACCGTTTGATAATAACGCTTAACTCACATTTTCAGTAAAATGCTGTTGCTTGAATACTATTTTTAATAACTGGATAAACTATAAAAAGTATCAAAACGACGACGAAAAACAATGACGTCACTATTAAATTTTTAGTACAATATTTCATACAAAGCACGCGTTTTGATGAGACAACCGATTTTTTTCGCGTTTCGCGTTTTTGAGGTAGGCTCCATAGTGAAAGTTGATCAGTTTGATGGTCTGAGTTCACCGCCACTCTCCACGCCAGTTACTCGCCACTGGACCACCACGGCTACAACTTAGGCAAGACAGTTAATTTCATCTCAAAACTCTCCTTAAATAATCATCGCTTATCTCATGGATAAAAGCAATCCAAAACAACAGTTAAACAAATCTCTTGTTACAAAACAAAGCATTCTGTCCAATAATTCGTTTATCTGGGGGACAATCTGAACAGTTCCTATTCCAGATTTACGATTACAGAAGTTGTTTACAAAGTTTAAGAGTGAATTTAGAATTTAGACTATTTTGCTTATACAGGGTGTAATTTAAAAAATTACTTTACCTACGTTCCATATTTTAGGGGGATAAAACTAAACAAATTTTAGTGTGTGACCAACATTGAGATCGTGAAAAAGAAAAAGTTTTTCCATACATTTGGGTCGCCATTATAGTTTTTTATGGAACACCAACATTGTTTTTGAAGTCACGTTGCAGGTTCTGACCCAAGCATTTTTCTCGCGTGGTTTTCGCGCGTCGCGTTTTTGCCTGCCACGAGGCTCCATCTCAATCTCTTCTTGTTCTTGATCAAAAACAATTCCTGAGATTGGGATAGATACTCCCACAAACTACTTGACACCGGTGGAAGCCACAGTGCAAACGCATAAGCAAGAGACCGTTAATTATAAATAAAAAAAAACAATCTTTTTCGCGATTACGATATTGGTCCCATAGTGAAAGTTGTTCAGTTTGATGGTCTGAATCACCTCCTTTTGTATCGCATTTAAGCTTACACCCTGTAAATTCACCCCTGTGTCTCATTGTGGTAGGTAGAGATAATTGAACGCCACACAATCCAAAATTGACACACATAATTTAAAAAAAAACCGGCCATGTGCGTGTCGGGCCACGCACACGGTAGGGTTCCGTAGTTGTCCGTCACAATATATGGACTTAGAAGGGGCTTTTATTTATATTACAGTTGGATTGCTAATAAAGTCTAAAAAGTAAATATTACCATGAATTTTTTACGTATCCACAATTACAACTACTGTTTAGCTGGCTAACAAAAATCTGCAAATAGCCATCTGTTGGCTTCTTGACTATAACTTGTGGGTGTTGACATCTTTGACATCTGTGGCAAGTCTCCACACACCCTCTCTGGGTGTAGGCCTGTGCCTTGCAGTGTAACATATAATAGGCTGATGATGATGAACGCCTAGCTATATGTAAGTACAAAGTAATATCAACTTTGTTATTTTCTTATTAAAAACCTACCCTAAAAACCCATTGAAGCTCTCCGCAATCTCAAGTGTTCCAATATATCTCAGCTAACACTCAATAAAAGATAAACCATGGACCCAATTACTGGGAGGGCCACAAACTGAAGGGCCATTCATGTACAAAGGGATCTCTAATGATGGTTTTGAGGTTCTGATATTATTAATACCGAAACCGACGAGCATGCATGTGGGGGAGCATGCGGGACTAATGAATGTGGAGGAAGCTAGAGAGGTTTGTCAGGATCGTAAGAGGTGGAGTTTCAATCTAATTTATTGATACATGTATGCCATGTTAGCTTAATCAAATGAAAGATTGATAAAGTCGGGCGGTGAGCGAGATTCGAACCCACGACCTGCCTATCCGGGGCATGCTCCACTCCAACAGCGCTGTCGGTGCCCCGCAGGCCACGACGACATTTTCAATTTATATCATCGTCTTTAAGGGACGTCAGCGTAATCTACCAGAATTTATGCAGAGTTTATGAGTCTTTCTAGCTTTGCGTTAATTCATTAACACGTTGTATATCTTCGATACTATACGTTTCCAAGCTTATTGTAATTTAAAATTATAATTGACTTTTACTAACCTTAATTCTATAAACTATTGACATTGTAAGCTCATTACTTTATAAATGAATATGAATATAATATGGCCATAATCCCTTTCGGGATGGTTAGAAACATTTCTACAGCTACAGGCTTTTATAGTCATAGTTCTGGAAGTTCTTGCTCGATTCTTTACTTTTAGTCTGGAGCTACCAAACGAGGTTTTGTCGAAACATCGTTGATCGCTGCGCATAGAGTTTCTGGGCGCATCTTCTCCACAACAGAACACCTTCCGACGCGGTTCTACACATACATACATAAACTCACGCAAAGGCAAAGGCTGGAAGGCAAAGTGGAGATCTATAGTTTCTGCCTACCCCTGTAGGATCTCCACTTTGAGCGGTTCTGACACACCTCTCTTGTTTCCTTTCAGTCCATACATCTTGTCATAGATTCCCTTCGAATTCGGTTACTTTTAACCTGGCATTTTTTAATGACGTCCCTGACCTGGTCTAGGTACCTCCTCCTAGGTCTGCCTCTACCAATGTTTCCTTCCACACACGCCGTGTATATCTGTTTCGTAAGTCGACTTTCATTCATCCTTTCAATATGTCCAAACCATCGAAGCATTTCCTTCTCTACTTTAACCACTACATCTTCATTCAAACCACAATGTTCCCTAATTACAAACGCGCGATTATCGACGCGGTTGTAGAGTCAAAAAAAGACGTCAGAAAGCTATCTATATGTCTTTCAATAAAAAATTTTTTTCGCAGGACATTTGGCTGAAAAGGAAGATGTCCTTGGACCAAAGCACCATCGGAATGATGGCCAAGATAAGGAAGGAGGTCTGTGGGTAGACCACTGATGCGTTGGTCGGACGACATTGCAAGGGTTGCGGATCAGAGATGGGTCAGATTGGCACAGGACCGTGAGGAGTGGCGCAATAAAAAGGAGGCCTATGCCCAGCAGTGGGTTGATGTGAGCTGATTTGATTTGATTGATTGGTTGATTTTTTGAGTTGGCGCATGTAGGAGTGTACTGGCCGCCACGAGCTTGTAGGAAGTTGTTTTGTTGGTAGGATATCTATTCTGTGGTAAAGGCAGCCTGTCTCACGACACAGATCAGGTCCACTTGACGACCGATCCCCACCTAGAGGTGAATGGCAAGGTATGCCGAGTAAATTTCTTGGTCAAATCTCATCAGACTTGCCGCCATTTTGTGAGTAGTCAATGCGAGACTTGAAAACCCGCACGCCCGAACGCTGCCAGCACGTGAAAAAATGAAAGAGGGAGACTATGTAAAGGAAGCTTTCATGTCGAATGAGACTCAGTTCATTTTTGTTTGCACGCGCGCCGTTTTGACGGTTGGTAGGTTATTCGCGAAATGTACGATAGGACGGGTGCGAATAACTTTGCACCTTATTGCCGTGCAGAGAGAGTCGCCATTTATTTAAATCTGTTTTCGAAGTGATTCTTCTGTCCGGGTAGTACTAGTATTTATACTGTGGCAACGGCGTGTGTGAATACGCCATCTCGTATGGCACGTACATATCACATCACGACGTGTTCGGTCTCTGGTAAGATCGTTCTATGGCGTGCCCGGAGCGTAATACGAGTACATAAACTCTAGCACGTACCTTGGGAGGAGTAGCCGCGGCATGGTGCCTAGCATGCGCGCGCCTTGTGGCTTTGTAGTGCAGTCGTCGCAGCGCGCCTCCGAGTCGCTCCGGGGAGCCCTCTCCTCGCGCCACTGTCATGCTGCTGTCGGCACCTGCTGAGAGAACAGGTTTCATCATTATCGGAGAGTAGACATCGAGAAAGTTGAACAAAACGTATTCTGGGGAATGTTTGGGCAGACGCAGCACAAAATAAATAAGTCCATACAACGCACACACAGACGCGTACGTACGGCTATTACGTCTTGATCTATGTGTACGTGCGCCTGTACCGCTCGTTGTATGAAGCCGGCCTGGACCTATATATTATTGTGGATATATACCTACAATGTGTTACAAAAATACAAATAAACATTTAAGGGGGTTGTTTAGACCATCAACCTGAACAACTATCACTATGGGACCAATATCGGAATCGCGAAAAAAACTCGGATGTTCCATACTAAACTATAAATCTACGCGAACTAAATGTATGGGACATTTTTTTCGCGATTTCTATGTTGGTCCCATAGTGCAAGTTGTTCAGTTTGATGGTCTAAACAACCCCCTTAAAAGCACACCTTTTATATGCTGGCGACCCTCTGCTAGATGACGCGATGACTTGAGCATGATGGCTGGAATGGACTGGATAGGTACACACAGAAACGAGATAGGTGGCTTGTTTTGGGACAGACTTGTGTCCAGCAGTGGACTAGACACGGTACGGAGTAACGGGAAAGTGGAGGTAACGGGTTCATATTGGATCAGATTAGCTCAGGACCGTGAGGAATGGTGTAAAAAACATAACCCTCCTTCTGGCGCAGTCGGGTGAAAAAGGGAGGCCTATGCCCAGCATAAGGTTGATGTGGGTAAACTTGATTGATTGATACGTGCCCCACCCTTTTATAGTGCAGACAGTGCAAAGGGACCTGGAGTGCGATTTTTGAAACTCATACCCTGAACACAGCAGTTCTTCTTCTTATCGTGTGGGCAGCAAGCCCTGGTGTTAGAGTTTTTTCAGACCACCCTACGGCCTCTGACGTGGTTTTTATGTAACGACTACTACCACCAGATATAGTAGTCGGGACCAACGGCTTAACGTGCCATCCGAAGCCGGAAATCATCTTTCTTTTCAGAAAATCAGGTGATTCAGACTGCAATGTCATAACCAACTGGGGAAAAACGTACAAAGTGACATATCACTAGGTGTCCCCCGTGGGAATCGAATACACGACCTCCGTGTCAAGAGCCCAATGCTCTTAACCATTGGACCACGGAGGCAGTTGAAATGTCAAAATTACTATGGAGATATGCATCTTTCTATTCCTGATTTGACTTACAAAAATCGCAATCCTGAAGTATGGTTTTTGAAAGTCAAATCAGCAGTAGAAAGATGCATATCACCATAGTAATATTGACATTTTAAACTGCTGAGTTCAAAGTATGATTTTCAAAAATCGCACTCCGGGCATTTCTTTGAAATTTAAAGATCATAATCGAATTTATTGATTCTACATGTATGCCATATTAGCTTAATCAAATTAAAGATTGAAAAAGTCGGGCGGCGAGCGGGATTTGAACCCACGACCTGCCTATCCGGGGCATGCTCCACTCCAACATGCTGTCGGCGCCCCGCAGGCCACGACGACATTTTCAATCTATATCATCGTCTTTAAGCGACGTCAGCGTCATCTGCCAGAGTTTATGCAAACTATTGAGAGTTTATGCAAACTATTGAGAGTTTATGCAAACTACTGAGAGTTTATGCAAACTAAATGCATAAAATATTGAAACCACTTGTTTCTTATCTGTTATTCTGATGGATGTTTTATTTCCCCGTCCAGGCCGACTCGTACTAATGAGTTTTTCGGAATTTATGTACGATTTGTAACACCACTGGCTTTTCGGTGAAGGAACACATCGTGAGGAAACCTGCATGCTTCAATTTCGAGGCATGTATTGTACCCACTGTCCATTATAAGTGGCGAAGGGCTCATCGCCGGCACACTGGACAGAGTTTCGGTACTAATGGTGAAACGTGGATGTTCTGAGGTTTCAGAATATCTCTTACTACCCCCTCGGGGAATTTAGTCTTGCTATGCTATGCTATGCTTTGTTGTTTTATTTATTTACCTACCTGCAGCGAGTTCAGGGGAGGGTCGAGACGACTGGATTTTGGGAGCTTGGTGACGCCCATCCGCCTGCAACAAACATACGTACAGTTAGACTTTATTATGATGAAGAATGGTGTGATGAACAATCTTCGATGTAATCCCTGTATTGAGGTACACACGGCGACACATCAAGCTATACAAAACCAAAATAAGCTGGCCGCGCGCAGGCCGAGTAACGTATAACATCGCGCGGCCAGCTTATGTTGATTTTGTATAGCTCGATGTGTCGCCGTGTGTACAATGGTGCACTGGCAGGCAAAAATATTAATTATCCCCCAAGTTGCAACCATTGAGTCGTTCGCAGTAGAGGCACAGAATAAATACTGTCACGGATGCTGTCGGAAGTCAGAAGGCATTCAAAAATTCTGACGGCTTGTTAACAACCTTCGTTGCTCAGCGGTCAAGGAACGGATTGTAGTTGACACTTAAGTTGAGAAGTCCTGGGTTCAAGACCTCACCCCGGTGAAAATAGTTTTTAGATTTTAATGTTGTTTAGGAATGTTCTAGAAGAAAGAGGGAGAAGGAATATTTAGAAAGAAACAGAAAACAACGAAAAGACATTCGTGTTCGGGAAGGGAGTAGAAGCGTTTGGAAGGGAACAAAGGAATAACGGAAAGACGATCGAAATTCAATTGTCTAGAACATTCTAAGGGGTATATAAACCGGCCACAGAGCAGTATTGAGTTTAACAGTGAAAAGTGCGAAACAAAAGGAAGAAAAGTGAAAGTGAAAAAGTGAATAGTGAGAAGTGCAAAGTGAACAGTTAAGTGACAGTGTAGTGCGTTTTAGCAGTGACGTAGTGAACAGTGAAAAGTGGTGTAAGGGGAATCCCTGCGGGGAAAACCTTGAGTAAGATAAACCCAAATAAACTCTGTAAATTTGGACTTGACGTTTCACTCCAATCCTGGAACCCGTCGCTCGTAACAATAATAGTACAGAAGAATCACTTTGAAAACAGATGTAAATAAATAGCGACTCTCTACGCACGGCAATAAGGTGCAAGCTGTAAGTAATTTGCACTTGTCCTATCGTACAATTCGCGAATAACCTACCAAACGTCACAACGGCGCGTGTGCAAACAAAAATGAACCGAGTCGTTAGACATGAAAGCTTCCTTTATATAGTCTCCCTCTTTCATTCTTTCACGTGCTGACAGCGTGATATCGCTAGGGTTTTCAAGTTTCGCATTGACTACTCACAAAATGGCGGTAAGTCTAATGAGATTAGACCAAGAAGTTTACACGGTATACCTAACCTATTGCCATTCACCCTTCGGTGGGGATATGCCGCGTACCTGAGCTGTGGAGTGAGACAGGCCTGCGTAAACTAAGGAAATACCATAGGACATACATAACGTAATCCTCCAGCTAGTCACAAGCTTTCAAGATGGCATCTGTTTACTATTGACATCTCGCTTATTCTAATGGATAAATGTCATAAATGTGAATGGATGGGTCTCGAGAAGCGTTTTAATGTCTTGCTTTATACAAGGTTGTCATAATAAAAGATCTAGCTACATTTTCAAAGGTCGTTCAGAGCATCAGACTCAACAATTTTTACTACCGAAAACCTGAAAACGCAAAAAAAAATATTTTAAAATGCAATGCTATTCGACTCAAATGTATAAATATTTGAGGTTTGCTCTCATCGTAAAAGTTGTTCAGTTGGATGTTCTGAACCACCCGTGACAAATTAGCTAGTCATTTTTTTATTATATCTATTATTGTGTTATTCATTTACCATAAACTACAGGGTGTTAGTGTAAACAATTGCATTACTTTAGGGGTTATTGTACCGATGATACTGATCAACTTTCCCTAAAGGAAATTCTAAACAAAAAATCGACTGTTCATACAAACATACGATCTGTTGATTGCTTTTTAGTATGGAAAGTATTTTTTTAAAATTTCCTATAGATTTCTTAAGGGGCTATGTCGAAAAATAATTGAAGCGAAATGGGCGTGTGATAGCTTATATTACTGCCTGATGCGAGAGAAAAAGATGGCGCGGCGCGCACGCCTGAAACGACGCAAGCGTAACAATCTTTATTTAGTTGTGATTGTACTATTCATGTAATTTCATTTCTGCTCTAATCAAACTTTATAAAATATCAATCTCTTTTTTTAAATCAAGTCTCGTGTTTCTATTATTCACCGTTTAGAAATTCCAAGCGTTTATCGATAAAGACGGAGGCTACTTTGGCTTATTTTTCTATCGAGAAAATGTCTCTTTATCGTGTTTTGTCTCTAATCAAAACTTCAATTATATGTTCAATTTACACATACGAGTATCCGCAAATCATACTCCTACTGTTAGTTCCTACTTCATGATATATGATGCTTTGAAGAATCCTATTTTTTTCACATATCCTCTTAAGGAAAGTTGATCACTGTTTACCCTAACACCCTCTATATTATTAATTTACCCAATACCTACTATATCTATGGGATTTTCTATACGTCATAACCATAATTCTATACGTACTTATCTAAAAATTTAATAATTTGTCGTAAGCCGACTCCTACCAATGAGTTTTTCGGAATTTATGTACGATTTGTAACACCACTGGCTTTTCGGTGAAGGAAAACATCGTGAGGAAAACTGCATGCTTCAATTTCGAGGCATGTATTGTACCACTGTCCATTATAAGTGGCGACGGGCTCATCCCCCGTCACACTGGACAGAGTTTCGGTACTAACTACTGGTGAAACGTGGGTGCTCTGAGGTTTCAGAACATCTCTGACTACCCCGTCGAGAAATATAGTCGTGAGCATATACATACATAATAATTTGTCCCAATAACATTTACCCAGCTACCCTACCATTAAACTTACCCTTTACAAAACCATTATAATTTTAACCCTCCGAAGACATTCGCTAAAAGGTCTCGCGATAACGTGATTATCTGTGGGTCAGGGAGACAATTGACCCAAATAGGGCCAGTTGGGGCAGGGTAGGGGCATTTGATGCGTTGCGAGTCATAAATCTTGGACGTAATCAGCTGATAGCGGGGAAATTGAGTCCAATGAAAGGTGGATGTCAAGAAAAATAGAGCAAATTGTTTATGGCGAGGTCCAAACTCAAATGAGTAGCGTATTGTCCATTGTGATTAACCCTCAACCATCAAACTGAACATCTTTCTTTATGGGACTAATATCGAAATCGCGAAAAAAAAAATGCAACATTTTGGAAAAAAATATTTTCTATTCGATGCAAAACTACAAACCTCGAGTAGGTTAACAGAATATATTTTTTTCGCGATTTCAACGTTGGTCCCATAGACAAATTTGTTTAAATTGATGGTCTTATCATCCCCTTAAAAAGCCATCGGCATAATAAGAAGGACCTGTATATACATAGATTCACTTATACACCATAGGAATAAATAAAACCGGTCGAGTCGGGCTACTCGCACACCGAGGGTTCCGTACCACACCACCTCACAATATATTAAATTAGAAAAAGAGTTGCTTTCTCCAGGACCTTTAGCGCGAGACCGACTCACACATGGCCGGTTTTTATTAGTTTATTACTGTAGAGTTTGCTCTATAATCACACCAAGTTTGACGCTTGTTTGTATTACCGTTTTTACGATAGAGCGAGAAGAAAAAACGCTGATAAGAATTATTTTCTTGTATAAGGACCCACCTTAATTATTAACTTTTTGACATTTTTATTATTTGTTAATAAATCCGCCGTAATAACGCATATTCTGTAAAAATTTCATCTGTCTAGCTATTACTGTTCAAAAGTTACAGTCCTAAATAGGTAAGGCGGACGGAAGGACGGACGGACGAACAACGTAGGCTTAGTAACAGAACAGCATAAATACAACGTGTTAATGAATTAACGCAAAACTAGAAAGTAGTTTGTTTGGAATCGAGAGCAGAATCGAATTATCATGTTTTCAACATAGGTAATTTTTTTCAAAATATACCTATGCCTACTCGACTCAAATTAATGCACGCAACAGCAGATTTTTTTGTTGCTCCGATCGGTTTGCTCTCATAATAAAAGTTGTTCAGTTTGATGGGTAGACTCATAGTTTAAAAGGTATGCTAATGATATAAATTTCACCCTGTATATCGAATATCACTACCGACCGATATTGTTACTATTCTTCAAGGTTAATTATCAATAGTTAGGTAAAATGTTAATTTCATACAAAAGTTTGACGCATAATGCGCGTAGGGCAAAATAGTTTAGAAAATCTAGATGCCACATGCAATAACATTTGCAATATACAACGTGTTAATGAATTAACGCATAACTAGAAAGTAGTTTGTTTGGAATCGAGAGTAGAATCGATTTCTCATGGTTTCAACATAGGTTTTTTTTTTTCAAAATATTAAATAATTTGTTCGTAAAAATTTAAAATTTACTGAACTCGATCTCAACCCACCGTTCGGGTACTCCCACCCTAATTACTACCAAAACAAGATACTTAAAATGTATCCATGAGCACGTTAGCGCTTTCATTCATTGCAGAAATGATAACAAATCTTTTTTGCTTCAAAACTTAAAATGCGAATAACTTTAAATTTTAACTATAAAAATAATGAAATTATTGTTTCAATCTAATTATTTTGTTATAAATCAGTTGGGGTGTATGAGGTTTTTCGTTTATTCATTAACACGTTGTATATAGGCCTTACAGTGCGGCAACGGATGTACTTGCTCAGAGCAACGGAGGGGGCCTTGCGGGGAAGCGGGCGGCGTGGATCATCCCGAGCATTGTATGAAGAACTCGGGATTAACGGCGTATGGCGTACACCGCTGGCGGCGTCACCCGCCATCAAGAGCATTGCCATACTGTAAGCCTAATAGTAATACTGTGGTAATAGGGACCCGATTTTACCCTTTTGGTACGGAACCCTAAAAAGCGAAACGACCGCTCTGGTCACGCGCTATTCAAAAGTAATAGAGTTCAAAGTACAGCACTAAATGAAGTATGTGTCGGTAATATACATCGTACTCGTAATTAGTTGCAGGTAGTTCTAAATGGGTATGTGTGTTCCAAGTTACAAGGTGTCAGCATTTGTGCCCTGCTGAGAAAAATAAGTATAAGTACAATAGTAATTAGGGAATAAAGTGAACTTGTGTTTTTTTTTTAGGCCGGATCAAAGAGATTATACCTAATAGAGTGAGCCATACCAATTGTAAAGTGTCCACTTTTTTGACGTTTAGGTTTGAGTGTGTGGTGTCAAGTAGTATAAACAAAAGGCACCAAGTGACACATGGACTTATGTTTACGGTCACTTTTCACACACACTAGCTCAAAAAAAAGTGGACAGCCGCATAAACAAATATCTATAGTTCCATCTCCTTCTACTATTAAAGGTACGTCATAAGACAAAAGAGACTAACTACAATCGTAAATTTATGCGGACTCTATGGAGATCCTTCCTCTGAGGGCCGGATTCGACCAAACATCCGTCCATATCGTGTCACTTGTGTTGATTTAATTTAAAACCACAAGTGACGTATAAACCGAACAAAATAAAAATGCAAAACCACAAATTACAATAATTAAGGATACAACAACCTCTTTCTTTAGGTATTATTCCTAGTATAGTTACTCTTGGGTGCATGCTTCTGAGGGGTTAGAAATGCAAAGTAGCGCTTTTGCTTCGGAGACGGCTGTCGCCACTTGTCTTCCCGCTCACGCTGCTACAATTACTCATGCCCTCTCGCTTGCACCACACCGTGCGCCTTATGGTGTTATGCAAATCATTGCATAACCTGTGGCGACACGTTCCACGCCTACATTGCACTTCTAACCCCTCTGATAATGTTCTGTGATCATAACCTGGTTTTAATCTTCTTTTGTTTGGAAATGTTCTTCTAGAATGTCTCTACCTAATGAATGAATTAAAATTGACTTTAATTATTTAGTATTGAAAATATAATCTACCTAAATTTATATAGATGTTTTGATATTAACAACATTGTCAATATAACTATTGTCGCATGCCTGTTAATAGTACATAAGGTAGAATATTGTCCTCTTCATTTATTTATACAACGTGTTAATGAATAAGCGCAAAACCTCATACACCCCAACTGATTTATAACAAAATAATTAGATTGAAACAATAATTTCATTATTTTTTTAGTTAAACTTTAAAGTTATTCGTTAAGTTTTGAGGCAAAAATGATTTTTTATCATTTCAGCAATGAATGAAAGCGCTAATGTGCTCATGCATACATTTTAAGAATCGTGTTTTGGTAGTAAGTAGGGCGAGAGTGCACGAGCGATGTGTTGAGATCGAATTCAGTAAATTTTAAATTTTATAAACAAATTATTTAATATTGTGAAAAAAATTCCCTATGTCGAAACCATGATAATTCAATTCTGCTCTCGATTCCAAACAAACTACTTTCTAGTTTTGCGTTAATTCATTAACACGTTGTGTACTGTTTTACTTGAGTACTTGGCATGTCTACTAAATATAGAAATAAAATAAAAATAAATGCCATCTATAGAGATTTTAGGAATAATTTTTGATTGGCTATCAGAGAAAGAGCCCATTGTTGACAAGTTTCATTTTTAGTCCAGATAAGTATAAATATGACGCAATAACCGAGAGTCTTATTAAACTGTATCGCGCAATAAAAGTTTACGAGACGCTCATAACACACACCACACCACAATAGTGTACCAAGCCCTCGTTGCCAGCGCCTTGTAACCCAATAGAATCAATTTACTCGCAAAGAGTGCACTTAGCACCGCGACCCTTTTTGATCTGATGCTCTTTTACACTTAATTTATGTGGAACTGACTTTTATGTACGGGTATCCTTTTGGCAAAGAAAAAAAGATAAACAGTACAGTAACTTCATGCAACAGACAGGAAATACAGAAGGTAACAAAATTGGCGGACAACCTTAGGGTCTTACCTTAAGCCGTGGTGGTCCAGTGGCGAGTAACCTGGCCTGCCGTGCAGGAGGCGATCTTTTGATCCCCGTCCAGGCCAACTCGTACCAATGAGTTTTTTGAAATTTATGTACGATTTGTAACACCACTGGCTTTTCGGTGAAGGAAAACATCGTGAGGAAACCTGCATGCTTCAATTTCGAGGCATGTATTGTACCCACTGTCTATTACACCATACATCCATCTCAACATTCTCATCTCAGCTGCCTGCAATCGTTTCTCATCATAGCCATAATAGTTTGTAATGGAGTTTAAACATGAAGGGTTACGTCTTATTCCATTAAAATAGGGTTCATAATTAGACGTCCTTTGTCCATTGTCGCGACTAAGATCGGAGTGAATGATTTATAGAGTCCATTTTGAATATTAATTTTACATTTTAACTGATACAAGCAGAATGCTTGATTTTGTAATGTAGCTCTTCAAAGGGCATTTTCCTGAAGCTAGTAAAACCAATAAATGTTGAGAAATATACAAGGTGTTACAAAAATACAAATATACATTTAGTTTAGACCATCAAACGAAAGTGGCGACGGGCTCACTCCCCGTCACACTGGACAGAGTTTCGGTACTAGTGAAACGTGGATGTTCTATAATTTCAGAATATCTCTGACTACCCCCTCGGAGAATATAGTCGTGAGCATATGCTAATGCTCTGTTTGCTTTTTCTTTGCTTTATTTACTCTTTATATAGGGTCCTTTCTTAATATGCTGACACTTTTTTCTCTATGGCACTTACATCGAAATCACGAAAAAAAATACTGCTGTTCCATACAAAACTGCAAACCTACTCGAGCCAAATGTATAGGACAGCTGTTTTTTTTTTCGATATTTTGATATTGGTTCCATAGAGAAAGTTGTTCAGTTTGATGGTCTGATCATCCCTTTGACTAATTATTATAAGGACTTGCCTTGCGGTATCATTTCCCCTCTGCCACGGTATAAGCACAATTGATCTTGTGCTTATAGTTTATTTACTTTACTGTATAGTATCAATTATTTTATCAAATAGACTATGTATTATTGTATACATAACTTTAGCTTAAGAATTTATATTGTAATAGTTATTAAGTCGTGTTATGTTGTAGAGTTTCTGGCCGCATCTTCTCTACAGCGACAACACGTTCCGACGCGGTGGTAGCTTTAAAAAAGATTTGACGTTTGATAAGTGTGCTGTAAGCTCCTATATTGAATAAAATTATATTGAATTGAATTGAATTGAATTGAATTGAATTGAATTGAATTGAATTGAATTGAATTGAATTGAATTGAATTGAATTGAATTGTGCATTTACATTCAATTTTACACCGTATCACTAAACGAGACAGCCTATAATTGCGAAATAATAACTTCGAACTTAGAACGTTTGGGGTTCACACGAGACTACATTTCATGATTTTTAACATTCAAAATTAGAATCTAAAGTTATGGGGAATAAAATCCAAAGTTGCGGATTTCATGTTACCTCGCCCCCCGCAAAAAGTGTCAGAAATGTTTGTTAGTAGAATTACACGCGTAACCAGTCCACATATAAATAGTCAAAGGATCATCCTCTTAAAAAACTGTCAGCATATTAAGTTGGACCCTGTATACTATGGTTTCGGTGTAAAATAATGTATAAATGTTTGATTGACAACATATTTTGTTTGTATATCTGTTATCGCGTTCAAAAAAAACGGCTGTCATTTTGATAAAATTTTCAAGATTAATGAAAGCAAAAAATCAGTCTAGTTAATTCTTATCTCCGTAAAAACTCGTTTTCAACGACCACAGCTCCGTAACATTAATTAAACAAACAAGAAATCAGAACACAAACATTTTAGCAACTAAATTCAAACTAAATTAATTTATTAGTTATAGTTTTACCAGTTAACTTCTGTTACACAATTGCAATTAAATGAGATTCTTAGAAACCCCTGGAGCTATAGAAACTATTAACACGAGTAATTAATCTGAGGGAATTATTGCAATTGCTTCTATTCCAGGTATTCTAGACTATCTTTGTCATTAGCCTGTATTAAGAGGATATAATTCGGAGCGGAGGATTCGGTGCTCCATGCAAACGTACTATGGTGATATTTTCAATACTAACCAATTAAACTCAATGAAATTTTTCAGAATCAATCTAAAAACAAATTTCTACGCTTGTATAGAGTCAGATTTTCGTTAAAATGTATAGTTTTAAAATTACAGTGCCTCAAAGATTTCCATACAAATCTTAAATTAATCCTAGCATTGAAACTGTATATTTTAACGAAAATCTGACTCCATACAAGCATAGATATTAGTTTCAAGATTGTTTCAGCTAAATTTCATTGGCTTTTATTGGTTAGTATTGAAAATATCACCATAGTACGTTTGTATGGAGCGCGCTCCGAATTATATCCCCTTAATTAATTCGATGAGGTGACATCTTCTAGACTTAACTTCATTTAAAAGAGACATACTACAGAATAGGTCATAGTATATAGTTCTACATGCAGAACGGCCACATCCCCCCCTCATCGGCCCCCCTCTGACTTCAGATACTCCACCTTCAAATTTGAACTCACAATTCACTATGTACGAACACTAAAAGCTAACTTCATGGTGTGTGACGCTCAACTTCCTTCGTATGCTGAAAATACAATCCGGTTTTTCCCATTGATCTCTTTTTTGACCAGCTTTTATTTGTGTCTCCTAACTCGCCAAAAGAAGGTTAACTTCAAAAATCATTCGATATGTCACGTTTTTTTCCCGACTACGCCAGAAGGAGGGTTATGTTTTTCGAGCGTATGTATGTATGTATGTATGTATGTATGTATGTATGTATGTATGTATGTATGTATGTATGTATGTATGTATGTTTGTATGTCTAATTCTTTGGCACGGCCTACAGCCTAAACGACTTGATGGATTTTAACGTCTGAGGTGTCATTAGATTCGTAAAAATTGTGAGAGTGACATAGGCTATATTATTTTAATATGGCGTCTGCGAAATAAAAAAGATACGAAAAAAAAAAAATTTGTAGTATAAATTACAATATGGGTATCAAATGAAAGCTAGTGATCAGACGATTCAAAATATATATTTTATAGTACTTTTATGTTACCGTTTCGACACAAGACTAAAAAGTATGAAATAAACGAAATTATTAAGATAAACAAAAAACCCGACTGCATAAAAAACCTATTAACTGAAAAGAGAAAAACAAGCTCTATAATCACTAATCAGCTATAACAACTTTATTTGAGCAAATATAATTTGAATGTTATTAGGTAGGTATTGCAGGCGGGGACAAACCAATAACCAACGAAAAAACTTCTTTGTCCCCGTTTGTGATACCTACATAATAATTTTGTCTTCATTTTATATTTTTAACGGATAGAAGACATAATTTTAAGAGTTCACAGGTTTTCCAGTGACTTCTAGAGCAAACTCTACAGTATAACAACAAGTAATAAAAACCGGCCAAGTGTGAGTCGGTCTCGCGCTAAAGGTCCTGGAGAAAATAAAACATGTTGTGTGGTACGGACTCGCACTCGACCGGTTTTTATTTAGGGTTCCGTACCAAAAGGATGCCAACGGGACTCTATTCATAAGCTCTCTCTATCCGTCTGGCCTAACTTTAAAGGCCTGTATTTATGGAACCGTAACAGGTAGCGAGTGGAAATTTTCACGGAACACGTGTTATTATTTTGGATTTGCTAAAAAATATTAATGGAATATAATTCGGAGCGCGCTCCATACAAACGAAGTCTGGTGATATTTTCAATACTAACCAATTAACGTCAAATAATTTTTTGAGAATCAATCTAGAAACTAATCTCTATGTTTGTATGAAGTCAGATTTTTGTTAAAATATAGCATAAAGAAGGACCTTGAATAGATACTACTCTTGTTAGATTGCTACTATACCTATACAAGGTGTTACAAAAGTAAAATAAATATTGAAAACATTTAAAGGGGTTGTTTAGACTATCAAACTGAACAACTTTCACTATGGGATTAACAAAAAATCGCGAAAAAAAAATCTGCCGTCCAATACATTTAGCTCGAGTAGATTTGTGGTTTAGTATGGAGCATCCGATTTTTTTTCGCGATATCGATATTGGTCCCATAATGAACGTTGTTCAGTTTGATCGTCTAAAGCATAAGCATATGCTCAATACTATATTCCCCGAGGGGGTAGTCAGAGATATTCTGAAACCAAAGAACATCCGCGTTTCACTAGTACCGTAAATC
Organism: Agonopterix alstromeriana; assembly: GCA_963924505.1. Lineage (NCBI taxonomy): Eukaryota > Metazoa > Arthropoda > Insecta > Lepidoptera > Depressariidae > Agonopterix > Agonopterix alstromeriana. The sequence continues at coordinate 12,716,643 of OZ004683.1, forward strand.
TGTCCAGTGTGACGGGGAGTGAGCCCGTCACCACTTTCGTTTGATGGTCTAAACCACCCCCTTAAATGTATATTTGTATTTTTGTAACACCTTGTATATTTCTCAACATTGAAGAGCTACATTACAAAATCAAGCATTCTGTTTGAATCGGTCACAATGTAAAATTAATATTCAAAATGGACTCTATAAATCATTCACTCCGATCTTAGTCGCGACAATGGACAAAGGACGTCTAATTATGAACCCTATTTTAATGGAATAAGACGTAACCCTTCATGTTTACACTCCATTATAAACTATTATGGCTATGATGAGAAACGATTGCATGCAGCTGAGATGAGAATGTTGAGATGGATGTGTGGTGTAACTAGAATAGATAAGATAAGGAATTAGTATATTAGAGGAAGTTTGAAAGTAGCACCTATGACGGAAAAATTGCAGGCATAGATTATCGTGGTATGGTCATGTAATGCGAAGAGACGAGTGTCATATTACGAGACGAGTGTTAAGTATGTGTGATGGCTGCGGTAGGAGAGGAAGGCCGAAGAAAAGATGGATGAATTGTGTGAAAGACTTTGACTATTTATATGTGGACTGGTTACGCGTGTAATTCTACTAACAAACACTTCTGCCACTTTTTGCGGGGGGCGAGGTAACATGAAATCCGCAAGTTTGGATTTTATTCCCCAAAACTTTAGATTCTAATTTTGAATGTTAAGAATCATGAAAAGTAGTCTCGTGTGAACCCCAAACGTTCTAAGTTCGAAGTTATTATTCCGCAATTATAGGCTGTCTCGTTTAGTGATAAGGTGTAAAATTGAATGTAAATGCACAAGATCAATTGTGCTTATACCGTGGCAGAGGGGAAATGCTACCGCAAAGCTAGTCCTTATAATAATTAGTCAAATGTGAAAGATGATATGCGTAAGAAAGGAGTGAGTGCTGAAATGACAGCTAAGAGAGGTGAATGGAAGAGGATGACATATTGCGCCGATTCCAAATAATAGGAAATGGGCAAGAGAATGATGATGATAAACTATTATGGGTTCCTTTACATTTAATGTGACTTTAAAGATCTTGTTTTGACATGATTATATTCATTTATTATCAGCCTATAATTATGCAGAGTTTCCAATACAAAGTTAAAGCTGTTCCGTACTAAATTACAATATCTACTCGACTCAAATTATATTGTTTTTTTTTTTTTTTTAAATGACAAATACAGAGTTGCTCAAGGAGCATTTACTGCTTTTTACTGCGGACTATTGGAGGGACCAGAAGGGTCGCCGAGCCAATTGAATGAACTTATGCAACCGACCTAGGGGCACCCCAGGGGGTACGGACCTCGGCATAGAACGTTGCTGGGGCTACGCGGCGGATTGGGTAGCTGGGATCGGTGAGAGACTTTAATGCATGCAACAGCAGATATTTTGTTGCTCCGATCGGTTTGCTCTCATAATAAAAGTTGTTCAGTTTGATGGGTAGACTCATAGTTTAAAAGGTATGCTAATGATATCAATTTCACCCTGTATATCGAATATCACTACCGACCGATATTGTTACTATTCTTTAAGGTCAACTGTCAATAGTTAGGCAAAAATGTCAATTTCATACAAAAGTTTAACGCATAATACGCGTAGGGCATAATAGTTTAGAAAATCTAGATGTCACATCAAATAACATTTGCAATATACAACGTGTTAATGAATTAACGCAAAACTAGAAAGTAGTTTGTTTGGAATCGAGAGTAGAACCGATTTCTCATGGTTTCAACATAGGTTTTTTTTTTTCAAAATATTAAATAATTAGTTTATAAATTTTAAAATTTACTGAACTCGATCTCAACCCACCGCTTGGGCACTCTCAGACTACTTATTACCAAAACAAGATTCTTAAAATGTACAATACATGAGCACGTTAGCGCATTCATTCATTGCTGAAATGATAACAAATCATTTTTGCCTCAAAACTTAAAATGTGAATAACTTTAAATGTTAACTATCAAAATAATGAAATTTTTGTTTTAATTGAATTATTTTGTTATAAATCAGTTGGGGTGTATGAGGTTTTGCGCTTATTTATTAACACGTTGTATAATATAATAACGAAGATATTAAAGCTTTGAAATTTTCTGTAGAGAAGTATATCTCTGACTAAACCCTCAGGGAACATAGACGTGAGCATATGCTTATGCTTTTTTGATACGCGGCATCTAGATTTTCTAGACTATTTTTCCATATTCAAAATATTACTTTTAAGGGGATATAAATCGGAGCACGCTCCATTCTAACCAATATTTTCAATACTAACCAATTAAAGTCAATGAAATTTTGCTGAAACAATCTTGAAACAAATATCTATGCTTGTAGCATAGCATAGCATCAGCGTCAGATTTTCGTTAACATATACAATTTCTATGCTAGGATTAGTTTAAGATTTGTATGGAAATCTTTGAGGCACTGTAACTTTAAAACTACATATACATTTTAACGAAAATCTGACTCTTTACAAGCATAGACATTTGTTTTTAGATTGAATCTGAACAATTTCATTGATTTTATTTGTTTAGTATTGAAAATATCACCATAGTACGTTTGTGTGTTAAACTTTTGTATGAAATTGACAACTCTGCAACCACCTTAACAATAATTTTAATGCAACACAAAACCTTTCTTCAGTTCATTTCATATTTATATTGTTTCAAGTGCCTACGGCGTAGCTGCCGGCGTAGCACTGCGTAGCGCTACACTTCACGTCACACCTACAAGACTACACCGACAGAATCGATTTTGATGAAAAGAAGTGTTTCAAGATCCCACTGCAAGTCTTCTACAACCATATGTTTAGGCAATGATTCGTATTTATTATTTATTGTATTGAGGATTATTATTTTATAATAATAATATGAAATGGCTATTGCAGCCATTATATTTTAACTATTATAAAACTGTAACATAAGTGTGTCTGTTCATTGAAGATGACAAAAAAAAGATGACGATAATGGTTTTTCAGTGTCCCTGTCCAAATCAACCTTTTTTAGAATGTTTGTCTCTTGTGTTTGTGTGTTTGTTTGTACGAGCATCACGCAAAAACTCGGTGATGATGAATGACTCTGTGCGCGAGTAGCATGACGTGCACTTCACCGGTTTTATTTTTATTAATTGTGATTGCTTGAAACTGAACTTATTAGACACACAAAACAATAGGGTTGATTACATAAAAGCGGTCGCTTAATAAGGTTGCCACGTTATTTTTGGTTCTGCGAATAGAAAAGAGTTACTCGAAAAAAAAACTATCGAACTAATGTTGATGATTCTTTCATATCGTTGGCTAAAGTGTCAAACCTCGTAACTCCATTTTATTTTTCTAATTAAAGTTTATTCAATTTTATTACTAATTTCTGAATGCATCCATGGCACAACTCATAAGTCCTATTAAAAAGTCGTTACAATTATAATGATAAATAGAAAACCATATAACTCTGGGCTGCCATTTTTCGTAGTGAAGTTTTTTGTGCCTCCTGTAAAATTCGATCTAATGGAGTTACGAGGTCTGACACTTTAGTCGACGATGTATGACATCTTCTTTTGTGACAGGCCTAAGAGTGACAACCCTGTTTTTTAGAATCTTTAAATTACGAAATTCCCAATGGAATCTTTATCATTGCCTATAAACATGTAGGCATAGAAAATTTGTAACGGGATCTTGCAATAATACCGACAATTAAAAAGAAGGAAAAACTTTATCAATTAAATTAAAGTAACAGTAACTTAGCCATTAGTAAAGACTGGCGCAAATTAACGTTTATAAATGATTAATTAAAAACTTCTTTTTTGTTTTTGATGAGTTTCCTGCTTCCTTTATTATTTGTTAGGGATTTTTAATTATTTTTACCGCATTTTATTGGACGAACTGTTCCTCATGATTAGACGACCCGATAGCACAGTCGGTAGTGAACCTGCCTGCTGTGCCGAGGGTCGCGGGTTCGAATCCCGTTAAGGGCCTATGTCGAAAAATAATTGAAGCGAAATGGGCGTGGCTTAGCGCAGCAAGCGCCCCGCGCCCCGCTACCGAACATCGTCGCGCACTAGCCCGCGAAAATCAAATCACTCAAAATGCGAAGACGCTTCGCTGTTAATATATTATTAGTACCTTTTGTCGTATGAAAAAACACAATATATTATAATAAAGTATCGTTCTATTTATCCTCCTTGATCAATTATTAATTTGTTACAGGATCAATTACGGACAACCAATTTATAGATAGAAACAATACCTAACTAACGATACTCTTTAATTGATTTCACTTAAAAACTTAAAACTCATTAATATCATACCGAAAATCACTGTACCTATCTAGAAGGAAAAAAACTATCATTACAGGATTTTGTTTTACTTTATAGTACGAGAGCTACCTGTTGGTCTTCGGTTCGGTTCTTGGTTAGGCTTTACGTCTTTAGGTCCCGTAATCAAATCAATTCAACTTCTTATTTTGTACTTGTAATTGATATAATCCAAGTCAAAACATTCTATGGTCAAAACATACCGACTATCTAGATGAAACCTGGAAGTTATTTTACGCCGTCAACAAAAATGTAAGATGAACGTGAAAAAATAAGTTTCGTAATACTGCAATAATCTCAGTTATTCTCGATACCACAAGAACTTTCAGGTTGAGAAGTTGTATAACACTCATAAACCTATTTTAAAAATAGGTAATACTAAAATACCTCGCATCCCTCAGATGCATGGCATAGCATTGAAGGATGAGGATGATGCAGGATATTATAACAGGTAGGAATGAATTTTAAAATAGTAAATCAACATTTATTTACAAAATCACTAATAATATTTATCTTACGACCTAAAATCAACATTTATTTACATTAGTACATTACGATAAGTGTGACTTAAGTTGTTCATTATTGCACAGCGTGAAGTTAGCACCCGAGCACATGCAAGGGTGCTAAACGTATATGCAGGTTTAGGTCACAGAGTGCTGGAAAATTATTTACAACTTATTACCTTTTCTTTTCTCTCATACTTCTGGTATGTTCCTGCCTACGTTTCAAATTTAATGTTTTGTTCCGTTTTGTTTTTCATTATCACTGTTTCTCCTAGTACCCCAGGAAAATTAGGTGAAAAAAAGGGTCAACCTCGGATTGAGAGATAATAAGCTAAAAACTTCTTTAAATCATCGTTATGACATCCAATACGTTAGGTCAAATGTCACATAAAATCTCGTTTATGCAGGTCAAAAGATTCAAGGTAAAATGTCAAAAAACAGGTCTTTAGGAAATATCTTCTTTTCTATGCTCTAAATGACCTTTGAAGTTTTAAAAAAAATTGTAGAACTTTAAATTTTCTTCAAATTTGGTCATTTATAATAGTTAACCGTTCTTGAGATAAATAGGTAGAACGCAAAGAGTTGTAACTCCCATAACGGTTTGCTCCCATAGTAAAATGATACTTTTCCTTACACCCTGTATAATATTATTTGGCGTTATTAATGAAAATACATAATTTCAATAACTATACACGAAAGAAGATGATGAAGAATTATTTCGAGTTTGAATCAATCGGGATAGAAAAACGAGTACAGAATAGTGACCCTGAGCAGCGCGCATTGAAGATATTGAATGAAACCAGTCACCGCCTGCCCGACAGACGCTTCAAAACAATACTTATATGGAAAGAAAACGACATGAAGATTCCGAACAACTACAAAAACTCACTCAAACGGCTGCACAACCTAGAGAAGAAACTAGACCGAGATGAAGACCTGAAAAAGAAATATGAAGAAAGAATGCACACCCTCTTCACTTTGGGCTACGCCGAGGAAGCTACCACACCGCCGGTGCCAAATAAAACATGGTACCTACCCCACTTCGCGGTCATTAACCCCGCGAAACCGAAGATAAGAGTAGTACACAACGCCACAGCGAAGACAGCCGGACGCAGCCTGAACGATATGCTACTCTGCGGTCCAGACTTGCTGCAATCTCTGCCGGGAGTTGTAATGCGATTTCGTCAACACCAACACGCCGTGTCAGCTGACATAAAGGAATTAATGTTTATGCAAATATAAGTTCAAGAGGACGACAGAGAGGCACTACGATTTCTATAGCGGGGCGACGAGAGAGGGAACCAGCGACCGCGAGAGTACCGCATGACTTCAGTGATCTTCGGCGCGATGTCATCACCATGCACCGCGCTATACGTGAAGAATAGAAATGCTTCAGACTTCAAAGAAAAGTACCCTGCAGCCGCGCGAGCCATTAAAAAGAACCACTACATGGACGACTAAATAACAAGTTTTCCGACCGAAAAAGAAGCCAAAGAAGTATCGAAATCAGTCGACTACATTCATCGGCAAGCCGGCTTCGAGCTATGCGGATGGGTGTCCAATACAAATTCAGTAGTACAGCAGTTTTCCGCCAACTCGGGCGGCGCCACGATCTCTATCGGCGGGAGCGAGGTCCGATGGTACAACGGGCCGAGCTTCCTACGAAACCACGAACGAGAATGGCCACAAGAGACGAAGACAGAAGCACCGAAGACAGGAGAAGAGAGGGGACTTGTCACGTCACCCACCAGCGACCTGACCATTCTCACCTACCTCGAATCGAGCGATTTTCGTCGTTCCCACTTTTGCTACGAGCTACGGTGCGCATGCTACAGTTCGTCAATTTATGTCGAAAGAAGAAAAATGAAACAGTATTGGCTACGAAGCGCAAACGAACGAAAGAAAGCAATAAAAACGACTCTGATTCAAAGATTGATAAGAAAACACGCAACAACGAGACACCGTACGTGAAGAAATGAGATAGCAACACCATCGGTATCGAAACGCACTATCTCATTCGCGCTGAGAAACTATGGTGGAAACCTGTACAAGAAGATTGTCTTTCCGAAGATTTACGTCGAGTAAGGAACGGCGCGGCGCCTCAGCCGGGAGACAAGCTGTCGGCGCTATCAGTGGTCGTCGGCGAATATGGCTCAAAGGAAGAATCCACGTAGCACCTGACATCGTTGAAGACACTGCGAGCCCGACCGTACTCGACGGGAAACACTACTTCACGCGACTGTACATACAACACGTACACGAGCGACTACATGGCGGTATCGAAACCGTCGTGAATGAGCTACAGCAGCGACTATGGGTACTGAAGATACGACCGATGGTGCGTGAACGTCATCAAACGCTGTCAACTATGCAAGATACGAAGAGCGAAGCCTACTTCTCCGGCGACCGGCGACCTGAGGAGGTTCGTGGCACGAAGAGGAGTGCCTAAGGAGCTATGGAGTGACAACGCGACGTGCTTCAAGGCTGCGGAGAAGGAGCTCGCCAAGGCCGCGCTGGCGGCGGTCAGCGAGGAGGCGACGGCGCGGCGCATCACCTGCCGCTACGTACCCCCGGCCTCCCCCTTCATGGACAGCGCGTGGGAGCGCATGGTATGCACCGTGAAGGAGGCACTGCGCGTCAAACTCCACGAGCAGTACCCTAGCGACGAGATACTGCTCACCCTGCTCGCCGAGGCGGAGAACACCGTCAACTCCCACCCACTCACACACGTGGCGGTGACCCCAGAAGAACCGGAGGCGCTTACACCCAACCACATCCTGTTGGGACCCAAATGACCTCACCGCGCGCAAGCGCAGCGCGCTCAACGATGGCGGACGTCTTCTGGAGCCAGGTCAAAGAGTACCAGCCTCTACTCCAACACCGGCGGGAGCCTCACACGACCAGCGCACGCTATCGGCGACCTGGTACTCGTCTGCGACCCCACCCTGCCCCGCAACACATGGCCAACAGGAAGGATCGTCGCGGTCTACCCAGGGCGAGACGGCGAGGTGAGGATCGTGGACGTCGTAACCAGCAACGGGCATGTCCTCCGGAGACCGACCAAGAGGATCGTCGTGCTACAGGTTGGATCGCAGAGCTGCGACGGCGGGAGAAATGTGCACGACAGAACCTGAATTGACTACCTTTGTACATGGTTTTTTACATTACTTTGTTTATTTCGTTTTATATACCCTTTTATACTAGTAGGATAAGTTTAGGTTAAGTGTTCATTTCAATAAATAAAATTTTCTTATTAGAATTAGGGCTTAGCACATAAGTTATGTAAATAGTTCTAATAGGATTCTTATTCGATTTCTCTAGTGATTTCTACCCCAGATTAGATTAGGTACACTTCCCTAATAAAATTAACGCATAGCACAAGTAAATAAAACAATTAGAATCGAGTTAGAACTTATAAATTCCAATTAGAAGTTATGCCAATAAGCTTCACTACCTCATTAGAAGGGGTAGAATCCTATTAGAAATAATTGTTAGAAAGAGACAGAACGCTCCATCTCTGTCAGCGCATACAGGCGAGCGAGGGGGGCCCCGGCGTCCGGAACCTGTGTTATGAGGAAGCGGGGGCCGGGGTCATATAAATATTGTACCTTTCCTTTTCGTTCTGCACTCTGTTATGCACCGGCGGATGATGCACCTGCTATTTTTAGAATAAGAAAATAAGTATCTTAACTATATAATTATATTGGTTTGTAAGCGTAGAAATTAAGATTGTATGAGAAATAAAGAGATTTGTATTCAGGGCAAGAGTGCGGGGTAAGGAGGGGTGGTCGCTTGAAAATGATATAAAATGGCGCCAAATCGGCGTAGATTCATTCCGGATCCAGCACTCAAGAAAGAAACAACTTGGAAGAAGAAACTCTCTGCGACCACTCGCCTTCCCTACCCTGCCCTTCAGCCTGGCTCACCATACTGACTACCCATACAATTAAGGGCCACAGAGTTTTCAAACTCCATACCAGGCAAGATGTTCCGGAGCAATAGAATCCTTCAACTCGGTAAAAATACTGACAACGGTTCATAAATACGTTTATAACCAGATTCCATTATGACAAATAAATTTAATTATTTGAAGAAATTGAAAAACAAGATAGTAAAACCGAAAATTACGACGACTTAAAGATAATATCAGCTAGCTCTTGGTCTATGAAGTCCAAAAAAACTGCTATACATATTTGAGTGAGAAATATACTTAAGAGAAGTTTATTCCGAATGCGTAAATTCGCGCTGCATACAAACGAAGTCTGGTGATATTTTCAATACTAACCAATCAGTAAATGAAAAATTTGCAGAAACAATCTAGAAACTAATCTCTATGCTTGTATGAAGTCAGATTTTCGTTAAAATATACAGTTTTAATGCTAGAATTAATTTAAGATTTGTATGGAAATCTTTGAGGTATTGTAACTTTAAAACTATACATTTTAACGAAAATCTGACTTCATACAAGCATAGAGATTAGTTTTTAGATTTTTTCTGAAAAATTTCATTGACTTTAATTGGTTACTATTGAAAATATTACCAGACTTCGTTTGTATGGAGCGCGCTCCGAATTATATTCTCTTAAATGTGAAGCTGCTATGGCCTCGAATTTATTTTAGATTGTATTTAATATATTACACTATAATATTTACACGTAAGCTGGATAATTAATCGTAATTCGGAAATTGGGCATGCGAACGCAGGTCTGACGCGGGCAAAGGCCACAGCCGACTGAGCTTTTTAATAGATTGTGATAGCTTATATTACTGCCTGACGCGAGAGAAAGAGATGGGGCGGCGCGCGCGCCTGACTAAATAAAAAGACGTAAGCGCCAAAACAAACTTTATTTAGTTGTGATTGTACTATTTATGTAAGTTAATTTCTGCTGCAATCAAAATTTATAAAATATCAATCTCTATTTTTTAAATCAAGTCTCGTGTTTCTATTATTCACCGTTTAGCAGTTCCAAGCGTTTATAGATAAAGACGGAGGCTACTTTGGCTTGTTTTTCTATCGAGAAAATTTGTCTTAATCGTGTTTTGGCGGCAATCAAAATTTTTATAATATGTTCAATTTACACATATCCTGAAATCATACTCCTACTGTTAGTACTTCATGATATCTGATGCTTTGAAGAATCCTATTTTTTTCACATATCCTCTTAAGGACAAATATTTGTATGATGAATATGAATATTTGTACCCGAGTCATGGACGTTTGTATCTATATATGTATCCTATATCGTTGTCTAGTCATCATAATACAAGTCCAGGCTAGATTCTGGTACTTTAAATGTGACTAGATAATTTGTGTGACAATGTCCAAGATATTTATTATTTATTTATTTATGAACGGGTCATTCTGAAATAACTTGAATAATTTGTCCATCAATTAGTCTTTGTTGAAATCTAACTATATTTAGCTGTAAGTTCTCCAAAAAGGAAATAAATAAATAAATCCTACTAAATATTATAAACGCGAAAGTTTGTAAGTATGGATGGATGTTTGTTACTCTTTCACGAAAAAACTACTGTATGGATTTTAATGAAATTTGGCACACAGATAGAATATGATCTGGATTAACACATAGGATACTTTTTTAAGGTCTACGCAGACGGAGTCGCGGGCAACAGCTAGTAAACATATAATACTGATAAAGAACCGAGATGAAATGATTGAACGAGTTAAGGATATATCACTGTTGGCGCGCTCCATACAAACGAAGTCTAGTGATATTTTCAATACTAACCGATTAAACTCAATGAAATTTTGCAGAACTATAGAAACAAATATCTATGCTTGTATCGTGTCAGATTTTCCTTAAAATGTACAGTTTTAAAGTTACAGTGTCTCAAAGATTTCCATAAAAAATCTCAAATTAATCCTAGCATTGAAACTGTATATTTTAACGAAAATCGGACACGATACAAGCATAGAGATTTGTTCCCAGATTGTTTCTACAAAATTTAATCTAGTTCAATTGGTTAGTATTGAAAATATCACCAGAATTCAATTGTATGCAGCGCGCATTTACGGAATAAACTTCTCTTAAGGCTCTACCGCCAGATTTTACCGTAAAATTGGGTAACTTTGTAACCATTTTATACATTAACTATATCACTTTTCAAGAAGAAAACGAAACTGGACAATCTACAGGACATGAGAAGTAATTTGGTTTTTCTCAAAATTTATTTTCTTAACTACTATAAAACTGTAACAGAAGTGTGTCTGTACATTGAAGATATTTACATGAAAAACATTTGTCTGTCTGTTTGTTTGTATGTTTGTAACAGCATCACGCAAAAACTACTGAACTGATTTTGGTGATACTTTTTTTGTTTGATTGCTTATGATCTGACTTAAAATCTAGTATACAACGTGTTAATGAATAAGCGCAAAACTTCATAGACCCCAACTAATTTACAACAAAATAATTAGATTCAAACAATTATTTCAGTATTTTAATACTTAAAATTTTAAGTTAGACGTATTTTAAGTTTTGAGGCAAAAATTATTTGTTATCATTTCAGCAATAAATGAACGCGCTAACGTGCTCATGGATACATTTTAAGAATGTTGTTTTGGTTACTACCAAAGTGGTAAGTAGGGTGAGTGTGCCCTTGTGGTGGGTTGAGATCGAGTTCAGTAAATTTTAAATATCACAAACAAAATAATTAATATTTTGAAAAAAATTACCTATGTTGAAACCATGATAATTCGATTCTGCTCTCGATTCTAAACAAACTACTTTCTAGTTTTGCGTTAATTCATTAACACGTTGTATAATTTGTGCGGACAAAGTCGCGGGTAAACTCTAGTAGGTAATTAATAAAACTGAAGAAAAAGGAATCTAAAGTCACCCCTTTTTCGAGTTGTTACCATTTTACTCTTACATTGTTGATCGGAAGAAAATGAAAATTTACAATATACTTCACAACACTACATAGCATAGTTAGGTTTTGTTATTTATTAAAAATTCTTAAAAATCATCTCATTTTCGAGCCACGCGCTCGTTTACATAGATTAGTGTGGAGTCGTGTTCCCGAGCGGATACGCCTTAATCAAAAGCGTATTGTAATGGACGTGTTGTTGTTAGTTTAGGCTTAATTCAAATTGTTGACGTCTGAATCTGGGAGTAAAATCAATATGGATTATACAACGTGTTAATGAATAAGCGCAAAACCTCATACACCCCAACTGATTTATAACAAAATAATTAGATTGAAACAATAATTACATTATATTGATAGTTAAAAATTAAAGTTATTAGCGTTTTAAGTTTTGAGGCAAAAATTATTTGTTATCATTCAAGCAATGAATGAAAGCGTGACATGCTCATGGATACATTTTAAGAATCTTGTTTTGGTAGTAAGTAGGGTGAGAGTGCCAGAGCGGTGGGTTGAGATCGAGTTCAGTAAATTTTTAATTTTACAAACTAATTATTTAATATGTTGAAAAAAATTACCTATGTTGAAACCATGATAATTCGATTCTGCTCTCGATTCCAATCAAACTACTTTCTTGTTTTGCGTTAATTCATTAACACGTTGTATAGGGTACTTCTTAATATGCTGACACTTTTTTAAGGGTATGATCAGACCATCAAACTGAACAACTTTCACTATAGCATCAACATCAAAATCGCGAAAAAAATCAACTGTTCCATACTAAACTGCAGCACCTACATGACTCAAATGTATGGGACAGCAGATTTTTTTTGTTCCGATCGGATTGCTCCCATAGTAAAAGTTGTTCAGTTTGATGGATAGAGTACTTTGACTAATTATTATAAGGACTAGCCTTGCGGTAGCATTTTCCCTCTGCCACGGTATAAGCACAATTGATCTTGTGCATTTACATTCAATTTTACACCTTATCACTAAACGAGACAGCCTATAATTGCGAAATAATAACTTCAAACTTAGAACGTTTGGGGTGTACGAGACTACTTTTCATGATTTTTAACATTCAAAATTAGAATCGAAAGTTATGGGGAATAAAATCCAAAGTTGCGGATTTCATGTTACCTCGCCCCCCCCCCCCCCCCCCCCCAAAAGTGTCAGAAATGTTTGTTAGTAGAATTACACGCGTAACCAGTCCACATATAAATAGTCAAAGATAGAGTATGTCGTTTAAAGGTTAATGATACTTTTCCCAAAAACCTGTATTTTCTTAAATTCCCTGTACGTTATGGCACAGGTCCGGCACTCTAAAGAACATGTTTGAATTTTGAAATGGCGTCTGCACATGCGCACTTTGTGCAAACCGTCCATGACATTGCGTGTAGGGTTAAAGCCACGCTCTGCATTTAACGTCATCGACATTTCAATACTTTTAATTGTTCGTTCTATTATTAAAAATAGTATTTTTGAGCTAACGAATTACTGAAAATATGAATTTAGCGTTATTTTTCAACGTTTTTATACACTGAAAAGACACAATTTTATGTAGTCAAATCCAACGAATGCGCGCGGGTGACTTTATTCCCTTGCTCGACTTCCCTCAAGTTTCCCTGAAAGTGTGAGGTGAGGTGGGGTATCTGAAGTCAGAGGAGGGCGGGGAGTGGCCGTTCTGTATATAGAACTATATACTATTACCTATTCTGTGGTTATGGTCTCTTGAACCGACCCCAATAGAAGACATCGACCTACAATCGGATCTAATTAAGAGTAGAGCCAAGTCGTTCCACTCAATCGTACCACTACGCATTGTAAGAGGTCCAAAGGGATTAGGGGATCTGTAAATAAGGGATAAAAGGATTTGAGATGTACGCAGATACGGGTTGAAGTGAGCCGTGAGATTTATTAGAAACATATCTTTTTACCCGACTGCGCGACACAAAGGAAGGGTAATGTGTTCATCAGCCTATGTATGTATGTTTGTAAGTTTGTTCCTTTGGGGCATACTAGAGACCAAACGCGTGGGCCGATTTTGATGATTCTTACGTCAATCGATTTGTCTTAATTTTGCGAGTGTCACTAAAGACATGACAGTAATCAAAATTAAATATGGCGATTACCAGACGCCAAATTGTGAAAAATAAAAAATGAAAGTTGACGAACTATGTCGAGTGGGGTATCATTATATAGGTATTTAAAAATCATCTTTAGGTTTTCCTTATTATTTTTCATTTCGAATGACCATTTAAGATCTATAAAGATTTAAAGTAGATAAAACTAAAAAGTTAAAAATAAAAAAAGCAAATTTAAGAAATCAATAAATCCGTCTGCGTAATAAGTGAACTTTAAATAAAAACTGAAAAAAAAAAACAAGTCCAGTAGTCTAGAATTCTGTTAAGTAAAATTGAAGCAACTTTAACAGTCGGGACACACTTTTAAAAAAATATAAATTTTTTGTTTGTTTGTTTGGGACACTTTTTTCGAGAATTTTTAAAGAGACCCGGCGTCCATTTGTTTGTAAGTCAATGGTTTAACTTCTAAAAATATACATTAAAAGACGTCTCAAAAAGCATCGAAGCATAACCAGTATTGATATGTACTACGGTCGTCAGAGTGGGGGTCAAACCGGCGGTGGTCAGTCGGCTGGCTAACACGATTATCGATGCGCCACTGGGTCCGTGGGTAGGTCGATGCATTTTATTTTCTCGATTCAATAGAGTTTAGTTTAAAGTGTGATTTTGTTTCGAATAAGATGAATTAGCATTACATTTTATTATCATCAGCCTTTATAAGTTTATAAGAGGATGATCAGACCATCAAACAGAACAACTTTACCTATGGGACCAACATCGAAATCGGTAAAAAAAGCTGTCCCAGCTGTCCCATACATTTGAGTCGATTGTAGTTTTGCATGAAACAGCGGATTTTTTTCCCCGATTTAGATGTTGGTCCCATGGAGAAAGATGTTCAGTTTGATGGTCTGATCATTCCCTTAAAAACTGACAGCATTACATAGAAGGACCTTAAACAGGGTGTTAGAATAAACCGTTGCATTACTGTAAAGGGCGATTGTTACCTATGATACCGAACAACTTTCCCTAATAAACCTATACAGGGTGTATGGAAAATAATCATTAACCTTTAAACCACATACTCTACCCCTTTGACTAATTATTATAAGGACTAGCCTTGCGGTAGCATTTCCCCTCTGTCACGGTATAAGCACAATTGATCTTGTGCTTTTACATTCAATTTTACACCTTATCACTAAACGAGACAGCCTATAATTGCGAAATAATAACTTCGAACTTAGAACGTTTGGGGTTCACACGAGACTACTTTTCATGATTTTTAACATTCAAAATTAGAATCTAAAGTTATGGGGAATAAAATCCAAAGTTGCGGATTTCATGTTACCTCGCACCCTGCAAAAAGTGGCAGAAATGTTTGTTAGTAGAATTACACGCGTAACCAGTCCACATATAAATAGTCAAAGACTCTACCCATCTTTTACTATGAGAGCAAACCTGTCAACAACAAATCAGCTGTTTCATACTAAACTTCAATACCTACATGACTCAAATGTATGAAAAACCTTTTTTTTTGTTCTGACAGGTTTGCTACCATAGTAAAAGTTGTTCAGTTTGATGGTTATAGTTGTGGTTTAAAGGTTAATGAGACTTTTCCTTAAACTCTTTATAGGACATTCGACAAAAAAATTTAAAAGCTTTTTGGGAACCATCCAAATTTTTTTTTCGGAAATTTTTCAGTATCATGAATAAATCAGCTATTGACAGGAATCGTCAATCAAGAAGAATTTCCATGTTGCACGCAATCGAAAATGATAGCTAAATTCGATACATTTTCTTACTAAATCGAATAGCATGATATTTTCAGAACATGACTAGCTATTTCCCAGTAACCTCCATGAAAAGGTTATTCTCAGTAAACTAATCGACTTTGGCGCTTTGTGGGGAATTTTTTCAATGAAATGATTCACGCTTTTGAGCTTTCATAAAGTTCCATGGAAAATGCATCGTCAGTTTCCATTGGGTAAGGAACTTGAAAATAAAGTAATAACACAGATTTCTCGAAATCGACTTTCTATCTATACTCCATTTCAAATTGCATCGAAATTTTAAGGCCCGGTTATTCGAGTGCGTCTCTTTCTTACAAGCATAAGTTTTCAATTAGCCATCCCGCTTCAATTGAAGGCAGGTCCGCAAAAAAATGTATTTTACATCAATATCTTTTCTCTTGGGTGGTGGGGGAAAAACTAGCCTGAGAATAATTTAGACAATGTCATTTCCTATTTTTCAGTGTATTTTTTGTATTTGTAGTGTTAGTAATTTTTAAGTGAAACTTGAAAAATACTAATAAACTGACCTATCTTTGCATACTTTTATGATCGAGAGAAGTAATAACTATCGTGTTTTGAGTCACAGAATAATCAAGAACAGTTCATGACCAACAATATATATTTTTTCTGGATTAAAACAACGACTATTTCATGCCTTAAAACTCAACCAAAAACAGGTCGATTTGGAAGATCCTGACCTTAAGGCTATTTTGAATTACAGAAACAGAGATTTGAAACATTTCCTCTCACTTACTTTTAGAACAGCTTTAGTAACGTCCAAGAGAAAAGAGCGATTATAGTCCATACACGAGGCGGCGGTTCGATTCCTGGCCTGTACCACTAAGTTCTTCGGAATTTATGTACGGGTGGATTTATCATTATCACTAGCTCGGCGGTGAAGGAAAACATCGTGAGGAAACCTGCATACCCGAGAATAATACAAAAATAGTTCGGAAGTGTGTGTAAAATATGGGTGAGCTTGGGGCGAACACAATAGACCAGCAATGGTCGCAATGTTACTTGTGACCAGCCAACAATAATAAATAAACGTCCAAGTTATGTGGGATAGTATAGCTTTCTGTTATAGTATATATTTCTGTTTCTGTAGCCAGAGATATTCTGAAACCTCAAAACATCCACGAATTACAGAAACAGAGATTTGAAACACTTCCTCTCACTTATTCTTAGAACAGTTGAACAGTTAGAACAGTCTTAGAACTTATCTCTGTGCCCAGTGGTTTGTCAGATTTTTGTTATAATTAACACATAACATAACATAACTTATGCTCATGACTATATTCTCCGAGGAAGTAGTCAGACATATTCTGAAACCTCAAAACATCCACGTTTCACCAGTACTACCGACACTCTGTCCAGTGTGACGGGGGGTGAGCCCATCGCCACTTATAATGGACAGTGGGTACAATACATGCCTCCAAATTGAAGCATGCAGGTTTCCTCACGAGGTTTTCCTTCACCGAAAAGCCAGTGGTGTTAAAATCGTACATAAATTCCGAAAAACTCATTGGTACGAGTCGGTCTGGACGGGGATCGAACCATCGCCTCCTGCACGGCAGGCAAGTTTACTCGCTACTGAACCACCACGGCTAAATAAATAAATTATATTTGCTAATCAGAATTGGCCAGAAAGCTGTATAGGAATCAGAAAATCTTTTCGTCCTTATTTGAAATGAAGTCTAAACACTCTGTTTTCATAATTGCGTTACATATTGAACAAGGTGCTTCAGACCATCAAACTAAACAACTTTCACTATAGAGTTAACATCAGAAACGCCAAAAACAAGAGCTTTTTCAAACATTTTGCTATTGACATTTTCTATGGAAGAGCAGATTTTTATTCACGACTTTTCGATGTTTAGCCCCATAGTGAAAGATATTCCTAGGGTCTTTTGTTATGGGTGTAGGCCTTCTGTGCCCCCATACATTTGAGTCTAGTTGGTATTACACTGCAGTTTTGTATGAAACAGCATTTTTTCCATTTCTACGAAATTTCCATGTTGTATTTCCTATTCCAGGAACCGATGGCCGATGGAGCCAAAGTGTTCTGGAGTGGCGACCGCGTAGCGAAAAGCACAGTGTGGGTAGGCCGACACAAGGTGGAACGACGACCTGGCGGAAGACGGACGGACTGACGGACCTGAAGGCGGTGGAAACCCGTTGAATGATGGCAGCGCAGGACCTGTCGTTGTGGCGATCCTTAGGGGCCTATGTCCAGTAGTGGACGTCGTGACTGAGATGATGATGATGACATTTTACATGCAAACAAAATGTTATCAGAACAACCCCATGTTTCCGTCGACGCAAATTGATTTACGTTACACAAGAACTAGCGTTATATAGTTTGTGATATTATTTCAGCTTACATCCGCCCTTCCTTCCGGCCGGACGAGGGGGGGAGGGGGGTAGGGGATGGAGGCTTTATTCAATGTATTCGAACGAGCTGTCCACTGCAATGATCACTGACAAGCTATATTGGGGCTTAATAAGGGTAATTAAAATACATGCATGCATAGCATAGCATAGCATGCATAGCATAGCATGCATAGCATATGCTCACGACTATATTCACCGAGGGGGTAGTCAGAGATATTCTGAAACCTCAGAACATCCACGTTTCACCAATAGTACCGAAACTCTGTCCAGTGTGACGGGGGGTCAGCTCGTCGCCACTTGTAATTGACAGTGGGTACCCAGTTCAAACCGACTCGTACCAATGAGTTTTTCGGAATTTATGTACAATTTGTAACACCACTGGCGTTTCGGTGAAGCAAAAAATCGTGAGTAAACCTGCATGCTTCAATTTCGAGGCATTTATTATACCCACTGTCCATTATAAGTGGCGACGGGCTCACCCCCCGTCACACTGGATAAAGTCGCGGTACCAGTAAAACGTGGAAGTTATGAGTTTTCAGAATATCTCTGACTACGGGAATATCTTCGTGGAATATAGTCGTGAGCATATGCATGCATGCATGGATTTTTCATTTATAAGTCCCGTCCACTTGTTCTGAAATACCAGACCTTTTCGCCACTTTTTATTTTTATTCTTTATTTATTAATAATTTTTTTTAATTAATGGACTTCTTGCTTGTGCGCTAGCATCGCATTTCCGCCAGTGTCAAGTGGTTTGAGGGAGTATCTATCCAATCTCGAGGATTGTTTTTGAGTAAGAACACAACTGAGAAGGATTGCGGAGCCTCGTGGCAGGCTGAGACGCGAACCGCGCGAACACCACGCGAAAGACAAGTGTTCGGGACAAACCCTACACCGTGACTCCCCACTTTTCTTTTAACAAACAGCGAATTGTTTCGACGTACCCATAACAAAGGCGCTACGATAGATAAAAACTCAAGATTATTTTTGTTTTTACAACGCCGCCTCCTATCCGGATTCAATAGCGTCCTATTACGTAAAGATGTTCAATGGGGCGATCGTGATCGTTTTGCCTTTGTTTTTTGTTCCCGTTACCGAAGTTAACGGTAGGCTTGATTTAATTTTGCGATAGACTTCGTTGTGAAGGAAATAAGTATGAAAATAGGAAAAAATAAGAAATTTATGGATTTTGAAGGCCAAATTATGATATCGAAATTTAACTTAAGTAGGTATAAACATGTTGTTCTCTCTATTATGCATGCTTAAGAGAAGTTTATTCCGAATGCGTAAATGCGCGCTGCACACAAACGAAGTCTGGTGACTTTTTTTAATTCATATTTTTTAATTTTGTTTTTAAATGGGGCTTTTAACCTTGAGATTGTGATATTTTCAATACTAACCAATTAAATACAATGAATTTTTTCCGAAACAATCTAGAAACTAATATCTATGTTTGTATGAAGTCAGATTTTCGTTAAAATATACAGTTTTAGTGATAGGATTAATTTAAGATTTGTATCGTTTAATTGTTTAAGGCACTGTAACATTAAACCTTAAAATTTTAACGAAAATCTGACTTGTACCCACTGTCCATTACAAGTGGCGACGGGGTCACCCCCCGTCATTCTGGACAGAGTTTCGGTACTACTGGTGAAACGTGGATGTTCTGAGGTTTCAGAATATCTCTGACTACCCCCTCAGGGAATATAGTCGTCAGCTTATGCATGCATACATATACTATCCGATATATCTTGGACGTTACTAAAGCTGTTCTAAGAATAAGTGAGAGGAAGTGTTTCAAATCTCTGTTTCTGTAATTCAAAATAGCCTTAAAATTTCGTTGCTATTTTGAATGGAGTACATATACACCTGGTTTACTATATGACAAGTCAAGTGACGACAGCCAGCTCTCTACTCACAAAATCACTGCAAAAGAAACCTTATTCCCTTAATAATAGCAACGAACCAGTTACGTAATCCAAGCAACGTTTCCTAGAACACTCGGTACCGTATGCAAATAAAGGAAAAATAAACGACGCGTCGAAACTTTGCAGCACAAAGCCGGTATGTGTGAATTTTTCTCGGAATTTTTAGGAAAACCGGCCAAGTGCGAGTTGGTCTAATCACACCGAGAGTTCTGTATACACACAATATAGGGTCTAGCTTAATATGCTGACGGTTTTTTAAGAGGATGATCAGACCATCAAACTGAACAACTTTCTCTATGGGACCAACATTGAACACAAAGGAAAAACTAATAGACCAGTTTCTAGTAGAAATAGACAAAGTGACATTCTATTGGCGTTGACGCTAGTAGAAAATGACAGAATGTATGGATTTGACATTAGCGATCGAAACATTTTGACGTTTGCTTTCGTCACCATACGTCAAGTCCATACATTTTATGTTTTCTACTGTCGTTAACGTTTACTAATTATTATAAGGACTAGCCTTGCGGTAGCATTTCCCCTCTGCCACGGTATAAGCACAATTGATCTTGTGCATTTGCATTCAATTTTACACCTTATCACTAAACGAGACAGCCTATAATTGCGAAATAATAACTTCGAACTTAGATCGTTTGGGGTTCACACGAGACTACTTTTCATGATTTTTAACATTCAAAATTAGAATCTAAAGTTATGGGGAGTTAAATCCAAAGTTGCGGATTTCATGTTACCTCGCCCCCCGCAAAAAGTCGCAGAAATGTTTGTTAGTAGAATTACACGCGTAACCAGTTCATATAATAATTAGTCAAAGGTCGTTAACGCTAATCGAAACATACTTTGTCTATAGGCCCAGCTACCTTACATTTCAAAAGAAACAGCTCTTTAAAGTTAGGATAGACAGATAGATGGACGACTTAGGCTTATAATACGGTTCCGTTGGCATGGCACTCTTCAATCAATCAATCAGTCAATCAAATATTCTTTTTTTGACACCAAAAAATGAACATTAAAATATAGAAAAAAATACAAGAGGCACGAAATAAGACGGTCTTATCCAGACAACCTTAGGGTAGAGGAAACGGTGAACGATAAAAGAGGTAGGCTTTCTTTCCAAATTTATTTGTGAAAAAATGTGATGTCCATACACGAAATAAAAATAAACTGATATTTCCACACTTTCGGCTTAGTAGGGTCAACACGTCTTTCATGGGTCACTGTATACGCTGTTATAATAAAATCCCCGAGACCATTTTGAATCTTTCCGAAAACATGTTTAAAACTCAAATCAAAAAAGTCTGTAAAAAAGCATATTATAAACCGGATGATTATTTAAATGATCAAAATGGGTCTGAGTGTCACTAACTTAAAGTTTACTGTATAGTATCATTTATTTAATTAAATAGACTATGTATTACTGTATCCATAACTGTAGCTTAAGAATTTATATTGTAATAGTCATTAAGTCGTGTTATGTTGTAGAGTTTCTGGCCGCATCTTCTCTACAGCGACAACACGTTCCGACGCGGTGGTAGCTTAAAAAAAGATTTGAAGTTTAATAAGTGTGCTTCAAGCTCCTATATTGAATAAATTATTTTGACTTTGACTTTGAGGCGGTGTTTCCAGAAAAATTATCAAAAAGGAGCAGTTATCAGAGCCCTTTGGGTACGAAACCCTAAATAAGGGCGGACGTTTTTGCTTTTTTTATTAAAGTTGTTACTGTATGCTACCGGCACTGCAGATGTGGGAGATCGACTTCCGGTTCAGAATCAAGCTTTCTTTGTAAGATTGGTAGACGAAAAAAATGTCAATTGCCTCGCCTCGAAATTGAATCATGTAGGTTTCCTCGCAAAGTTTTCCTCCAATGAAAAATCGGTTACAGATATCTATACCTATTATAATGTATCTTCTTGTGTTATAAAGGTGCACTTCCGATGCCAGCGGCCGATGCGACAATACTAGTTACTATGAAAACATATGGCGCCGCTTCCGATGCCAGCGACCGACGCGTGCGTCAAACGCGCACGGCCGATGCGATAGACATATATGGCATTTGACAGAACCACGCGTCAGACGCGCGCGTCAGTCGCATCGGCCGCTAGCATCGGAAGTGCACCTTACTGTAACACACATTAAACTACTATGTGTGTCGGGCCTATGACAGCTTTAGTTCCGATCTAGCCGTTTTGGCGCTGAAGTCACATTTTCCCTCATGAAACGTCATCATTGGACGATGATAGGACGCCATATTGAACTTACAGCAACAGCAGCGTTATACCGTGTTGTTGAGTCAGAAGCTTATATCTTGTGTTTTTCCTGGTATTTTCGCTAGTGTTGAGAATTCTTGAGAAGCCCTAATTCTTCTCCGTTGTATGACATAATAAAATAGTTGATTACTTTGTTCCTTGGTCAAATATCCCTATTTTTGCATTCCGGCATAACTGTATACATACCTATAACTACAAGTTCTATACAAATTAGCTTGACGACAGCAGCGCCACAGCGGAAATGTTGGAACTAAATGCAAATTTCACTGTCGCATCTGTAGCTTGCTACATATCATTAATCTGTGATGTGTGTTATAGAGTTTCTGTCCTCATCTTCTCTACATCGGAACACCTTCCGACGCGGCGGTAGAGTCAAAAATGACGTCAGAAAGCTATCCATGTGATATTATCTTGAATAAAACATTTTAAGTTGAGTTGAACATTCAAGATTTTTACAAAAAAAAATATGGTACCCCTAAATCCAAATCACCGATTTTATTGTCTGTTAGCTTGTTTATTTGTTCGGGCATCAAACAAAAAAATAGACTACTTGAACGATTTGGATAAAACTTATTGGTTGTAAAAGCTATTATTTTATTAGTTATACTTATAGCCTGTAGGATTCCACTGCAGGGAAAATACCTCCTCTCACGAATAAGAGTGATGTCGAATCGTATTATGTTGTAGAGTTTCTGGCCGCATCTTCTCTACAGCGACAATTCGACGCGGTGGTGGCTTTAAAAATAAATTGGACGTTTAATCAGTGTGCTTCAAGCTCCTATATTGTATAAAATTGTTTTTAGTTCGAGAGTAATTGGGCCATAATCTACCACGCAGGCGCATTGCGGATTGGTGGAGGCAAAGTTAGTGTAGGATTCCACTGCAAGGCAAAAACCTCCTCTCACTAATAATGGTGAGGTCGAGTTGTGTTATGTTGTAGAGTTTCTGGCCGCATCTTCTCTACAGCGACAACACGACGAGGTGGTAGCTTGAAAAACAGATTGGACGGTTTTATAAGTGGGCTACAAGGTGAAGGAAAACATCGTGAGGAAACCTGCATGCTTCAATTTCGAGGCATGTATTGTACCCACTGTCCATTATAAGTGGCGACGGGCTCACCCCCCGTCACACTGGACAGAGTTTCGGTACTACTGGTGAAACGTGGATGTTCTGGGGTTTCAGAATATCTCTGTCTACCCCCTCGGAGAATATAGTCGTGAGAATATACATAAGTGGGCTACAAGGTGTTACAAAAGTAAAAATAAACATTTAAAACTTTTAAGGGGGTTGTTTAGACCATCAAACTGAACAACTTTCACTATGGGATCAACTTCGAAATCGCGAAACCAAAAGTCAGCTGTCCCATACATTTCGCTCGAGTAGATTTGTAGTTTTAGTATGGAACATCAGTTTTTTTGCGATTTCGGTATTGGTCCCTTAATGAAAGTTGTTCAGTTTGATGGTCTAAACCACAACCTAAAATTTTTATTTGTATTTTTTAACACTTTGTTTATTGAATAAATTATTTTTCGTTTGAGAGGAATTGGGCCATACTCCACCACGCGCGCCCAGTACGGATTAGAGGAGGCAAATTAGTGGCCGAGTTGGTGGAAAAAACAGTGATTGTATTTTACATCGCTACGATGACGGAAGCCAGTGCGGACGAAGCTAGGGACGAAGTCGTGGGCAAAATCGAGTCTTTACTGAAAATACATAAGCATATGCTCACGACTATATTCCCCGAGGGGGTAGTCAGAGATATTCTGTAACCTCAGAACATCCACGTTTCACCAGTAGTACCGAAACTATGTCCAGTGTGACGGGGGGTGAGCCCGTCGCCACATAATGGACAGTGGGTACAATACATGCCTCGAAATTGAAGCACGCAGGTTTCCTCACGATGTTTTCCTTCACCGAAAAGCCAGTGGTATTACAAATCGTACATAAATTCCGAAAAAACTCCTTGGTACGAGTCGGCCTGGACGGGGATCGAACCATCGCCTCCTGCACAGGCAAGGTTACTCGCCACTGGACCACCACGGCTTTTTACAAATACATTGAAAATACATTTAATTTCAATTACACTATAATGAAAAATAGTTTTTAATAAACAACAAAGTGGGATTTAATGAAACGAACCAAGTAAATGAAATGAAAGCAATAATATTAATGAAATTGCACCGTCTGTCAGTTGCTGAGTATCAAGGATTGATCGCGCATTAACATAGGTAGGGATGTCACAAACCGGTTTCTAAAATAAAAATTTTTAGTAATCAAGTTTTTTCCAGTATATACAACGTGTTAATGAATTAACGCAAAACTAGAAAGTAGTTTGTTTAGAAACGAGAGCAGAATCGAATTATCATGTTTTCAACATAGGTAATTTTCTTCAAAATATTAAATAATTTGTTTGTAAAATTTAAAAATTACGGATTTCGATCTCAACCCACCGCACGGGCACACTCACCCTACTGAAATGATAACAAAACATTTTTGCCTGAAAACTTAAAATGCTATCAAACTAACTTGCATATGCTCACGAGGGGATAGTCAGAGATATTCTGATACCTCGGAACGTCCACGTTTCACTAGTAGTACCGAAACTCTGTCCGGGAGTGAGCCTGTTGCCAGTCACTTATAATGGATAGTACATGCCTCGAAATTGATGCATGCAGGTTTCCTCACGATGTTTTCCTTCACCTTAAAATACAAAAATAACAAATTACAGATCGTCCATAAATTCTGAAAAACTCATTGGTACGAGTCGGCCAGGACTGAAATCGAACCATCGCCTCCTGCACGGCAGGCAAGTTTACTCGCCACTGTACCACCACGGATTTTAATAAATTAAGAATAAAGGTAAGAAAACAATGAATCTATAGGGTCCTTCTTAATATACTGACACTATTTTAAGGGGATAATCAGACCATCAAACTGAACAACTTTCTCTATGGGACCAATGTCGAAATCGCGCAAAAAATCTCCGCTGTTCCATACTAAACTAAAATCTTACTCGACCCAATTGTATGGGACAACTGATTTTTTTTTCATCATTTCGACATCGTTCCCATAGAGAAAGTTGTTCAGTTTGATGGTCTGATCATCCTCTTAAAAATCTGTCAGCATATTAAGTTGGACCCTGTATAATTTCTCATTGCAGCTGTTCCATACTAAACTGAAATGTTACTCGACCAAATTGTATGGGACAGCAGATTTTTTTTTCGCGATTGACTTTGGTCCCATAGAGAAAGTTGTTCAGTTTGATGGTCTGATCATCCTCTTAAAAAACTGTCAGCATATTAAGTTAGACCCTGTATAGTTAGGTATAGGTTTAAAGCATTTCTAAATGAGTAATAAGCGAGTTGAGCAAATGCTTAGAGGTATATTAAATATGAACAACTTACACTAACATATTATCTTTAAAGCTGGATTTACATGTTCTACAACTGTCTGAGCCCAGGATTACGATGCCATTTACCCGTTATTGAAAATCACTAATTAATATACCTAGACTAGAAGTTGAACTTAAATTTACTACATATTCTAATTCTGAAACAAAACTGTTAAATAATCAATAATCAAAAAGTTTCGATTACGAAAAAAACCCTCAAAAACTCAATTTTTTATTCAAAATATTATCACATTAACACATAGCTTTCTGCAGACGTAGTTTTTGACTCTACCACCGTGTCGGAAAGTATTCAGTTCATTCATTAAGAGAAGTTTATTCCGAATGCGTAAATGTGCGTTGAATACAAACGAAGTCTGGTGATATTTTCAATACTAACCAATTGTACTCAATGAAATTGTGCTGAAACAATCTAGGAACAAATCTCTATGCTTGTATCGTGTCCGATTTTCGTTAAAATATACAGTTTTAAAGCTAGGATTAATTTAAGATTTGTATGGAAATCTTTGAGACACTGTAACTTTTAAACTGTACATTTTAAGGAAAATTCGATACGATACAAGCATAGAGATTTGTTTCTAGATTGTTTCTGCAAAATTTCATTGAGTTTAATCAGTAAGTATTAAAAATATCACCAGACTTCGTTTGTATGGAGCGCGCCAACAATAATATACCCTTAAAGTGTTCCGTTGTAGTGAATATGCGACTAGAAACTCGACAACACACATCTTTTAAACCAAGGAAAACATGCAAAGTACAATTACAAATACAATACCTATTAAATTACATAGTGTAACGTATCAAGACTGGCCAAGACCTAAACCTGAAGAGTCCGAATAACAACGTCAAGTCAAATCAAATCAAAATTGTTAATCAAAATAATATCACATAGATAACTTTTTAACGTCATGTTTTTGAATCTACCACCGCGTCGGAAGGTGTTTCGTTGTAGAGAAGATGCGGCCAGAAACTCTACAACACACTTCTTTTAAACAAAACAAAATATACCAAGTAGAAATACCATAAATCCAATATTAAATTACATAGTGTAACATTGTCAAGACCAGACATTTTGGTCATTTAAATAATCATCGAGTTTATAGTAACCTTTTTTACAGAGGACTTGATTAACATGGGACTTAAACATTTTGTCTTTCAAGTTTAGAATATTCTCTGGTATCTTATTATAATAACGTATACAGTGCCCCATGAAAGATGTGTTGACCTTACTAAGTCGAAAAAGTGGGAATACTAATTTATTTTTATATCTTGTATTGTAATTATGAACGTCACTGTTTTTGGGAAAGATTGACCAATTTTTGCGAACGTAAAATTTATTTAACGTTTTTAATCAACTCGTCAGTCGTCAGAGTTTCTGTACTCCTAGCGAAACGTGGATGATTTGAGGTCTCAGAATATCTCAGACCCCCTCAGGGAATATAGTCGTGAGCATAGCATCACCCAAAGCATTTGATTAGGTAACTCATCATTTTGAATTTTTAAAATGCTAGACAGTTATACAATACAAGGTGTTACAAAAATACAAATAAACATTTAAGGGGGTGGTTAAGACCATCAAACTGACCAACTTTCACTATGGGACCAACATAGAAATCGCGAAAAAAAAATCTGATGTTCCATACTAAACTACAAATCTACTCAAGCTAAATGTATAGGACAGGTGATTTTTTTTTCGCGATTTAGATCTTGGTCCCATAGTGAAAGTTGTTCAGTTTGATGGTCTAATCAACCCCTTTAAAAGTTTTAAATATTTATTTTTACTTTTGTAACACTTTGTATATGGCTCGACAGAACAAAATATCTGATAATCTAAATCTGTTTCATAAAAATTCCGTTGGAATTGGTTCTCAATTTCAACGAAATTATTTGACTTCTAACAATCACGAAAACTGACTACACTCTTGATTAAATTTGTTTTTCAGTGGAAATATCACAGTTGGTAACCAATGATTTTTATTATGTTTAAAATGGTGTCCGTTTATTCCTTTATACTTTATACTTTGTTCAAAATCTTGTTTATTAAATAATACGAATATAATTATAAATGAAATAATTGCAGTGTACACACGGCGATACATCAAGCTACGCAAAACCAAAATAAACTGGCCGCGCTGATGTAGAGTAATGTATAACGTCGCGCGGCCAGCTTATATTGGTTTTGCGTA
Organism: Agonopterix alstromeriana; assembly: GCA_963924505.1. Classification (NCBI taxonomy): domain Eukaryota; kingdom Metazoa; phylum Arthropoda; class Insecta; order Lepidoptera; family Depressariidae; genus Agonopterix; species Agonopterix alstromeriana. Next base: position 12,744,449 of record OZ004683.1, read on the forward strand.
GCTTGATGTGTCGCCGTGTGTACTCAAACAATTAAGTAATCAAAATATGATCGTTTTAAATTAAAGCGCCTAAAATAAAAATAATAGCAAAAGAATCCAGTCGCCCGATTACAAATTTGTTTGACTAGGCGCTATCTCGATTTTCTTAACTAATCTTCTCTTGCTGAAAACTTACCACCTCACCACGGATTGGTAGTCTTGGCAACGATACTCGGCTGTCGGTATCGCTGGCAAAGGAAGCGAGAGTCCGTGCCAAACGGCGCTTTAAAATTCTGAGAATAGTTTGTATAAAATTGCTCTGCCTTATGTATTAAATTCTCTTTCGGGAGGAATGGAGATCGGGTTGTAATCTAAAGCTTTTTGCATTCTATTTAGACACTAAAATACATGGAAGAATGACCAAATGGGCATGAGTAAGGTTGTATGGAGAAAATTTTTAATTTTTTTTAAGCTCTCTTTGGCGTAGTTTAGCTTCGTTGTTTAAAACGATCACCGAAGTTAAGCAACGCCAGGTCCGGTCAGTCTTTGGATGAGTGACCGTTTAGTGGAATTTCATTTCGAGCATTTGTTTCGGAAGGCACGTTAAGCAGTTAAGCAGTCAGATGGCGTTGTAACTATTCGTTAAGCCAGGTCAGAGGCATATTAAGGCGGCTTGAAAAGTCTCTGACAACAAGTTGACCACTAACTTGCCTCCACCAACACGCACTGGGGCAGCGTGGTGGAGTATGGCCCACTCCCTCTCACCCTTATTCGTGAGAAGAGGCCTTTGCCCTGCAGTGGGATTCTACAGGCTATAACTTTAACTTTTTGTTGAGCGGCCAGTAACAAAACATATTCATAGGTTTTTAGAGGACCTTTAAAAATACATTAAAAACATCACATTCATTTTTATGCTGCATCGGAGCTGTACTATTAAGGTACAAATAACTTCTAAGGTTGTATGGGAGAAATCGCTTTTTAGCACTAAGACCGATCCTCTGTAGTTCTTTGCGGTATATTTTGCTTAATAGACAATATTTCGATTGATTGATTGAAATTGACTTGATTCTTAAAAGCTTTGGTTGGCCACACTTGGCCGGATTTTATTATTTCCTGTTATACTGTAGAGCTTGCTCTACAGTCACACCAAGTTTGACGTTTGTATGTATGGTCTTGTTACGATAGAGAGAGAGAAGAGTTCTTGTTTGAGGACCCCCCCTTAATTTTTAACTTTTTACCATTTTTTTTTTTATTCTATATATATATATATATATTTTTAATACGGGCTTTTAACCCAGAGGTTATGCCAGCCCCATCGTGCCTTAACCTTGAGACTCTACACGACAATACAATGAAAAACGAACACTTCCAAACGAATATACAACTAAACACTAGTACTATAAATAAAAAGGTACACCATTTTAGCCTCTCCCGACCGACGTAGGGGCTAAAAAGGTTGACAAAATAACCTACATTCGAAATATTTAATTTTAAACTATTATACAGTAATAGCCTCTGCGATTGATACCTGACACATTCCACTAATTATTTCTTAACAAATCCGCCGTAATAACGCATATTCTATGAAAATTTAAACTGTCTACATATTACGGTTCAAAAGTTGCAGCCCTAAATAGGTAGGACGGACGGACGGACATACAACCTAGGCTTCGTAATTGGGTCCCGTTTTCACCCTTTGGGTACGGAACCCTAAAAACTAGTGGTGTACAGGTATACTGAAATTACGATACCCATTATTATTAAAGCCAGACTAGTGACAAAAGTGAAGATTTCACACGACACCCCTCACCCTTGACCCCTCGAGGGGTGTCGGATGAGGGGTGAGGGGTGAGGGGCACCTGACCCGGACGCAATTTACTAAAGTAAACACAACCAAGATTTATATAACGGGAGTATTTCTCGTCGAAGTCTCTCATATGTTGAAACTGGATGGATTTCCACGGGCTAGGGTGACAATGTTTGGTTTCCGGATTTTGGGATATCCGGGTTTATGATACTTATTTTAAAGTCAAAGTCATAATAATTTATTCAATATAGAAGCTTGAAGCCCACTTATTAAAAGTAAAATCTGTTTTTGAATATATTCTAGAAGGTAACACAATTTTTGAGAGTTACGCGGTTATTAATTAAGTTAAAGTTAATCATTTTAACGGGTTCTTAACACGTTTTTATTGTTTTCGGCAGTGTTGTAACTGCCATGATCACGGGATGACTGTAGAACTGCAAAAGAAAAACCCACAGAGCGACATGGCCTCAGGCCAAGCTCTTTAATATAGATTGAAAAAAAAAAACTGTAGGTAGATTTTTAAGAGCAGACAAATCTGTCTACCCCACTCTTCTTCGTTTGCTCCGACCACTATCGGAACTCACTCGAAAGTCATCGTCACTGTTTTCCCGGTTATAAACCGGTATAAACCAATAAAAACGCGGTAAGAACCCGTTAAAATGATTAACTTTAGCTTATTCTAGAAGGTATTTGAATTAATACATGTCATAATGAAATGAAACTAAATCATTTATTTGTAAGACTTTTGGTGGTAGTTAGGATGTTAGTAATAAGTTCTTACAGAGACAACAAAATTGTTGTTAAGAAATGACAAGATAATTACATTTTACATTCAATAACTGATTTATATTTGATGACTGATGATGATGATTCAATGAGGAAGGCTAATTTAACATGTTTTTATAAGTTAAAAAAACGATCGATTCATCGATTTGGCATCAAAATAATTGACTGTTTACATGAAATAATTAGTTATTAGTCATTTGAAGAAGACAATTTTGAAAACTATAATAATTATAACTATTAGCTATTATATAAATATAAATATATTAACTATTATTTCTATTGCAAAAGTAAGAACAAATTTATCCAATTATGACAATCAGAATTACTTTAAACAAATTAAAATCCATTTCCTGAAACCAAGATGGTGTCCGGAACGAAAGCAATTCGACGATTCCTCGAGTCAGCCCGTCATAATCATTACTTCAGTCACATAGTACCTATTTAAAGAGGCCAGACTCCGTTCTAATTATTTCAACCTAATTTATTACTTCTACTTTGTAAAAAGACAGTAATTTCAAGTTAAGTGAGAGAATCAGTATTTTTTAATTTGCCCGAAAAAAAATCTACTTTCGTGATAGTGGATTCTTAGGTTTTTAATTAAATAGACTAAAAGACAAATAAAATACGGTACCTGGCTTATAGTCGTACCTAGTTCAAGACAATTACTACACGAATTTAAAAAACAAAAATCCCGACTGCATAAAAAACCTATTAACTGAAAAGAGAAAAACAAGCTCTATAATCATTAATCAGCTATAACAACTTTGTTTGAGCAAATATAATTTGATTGTTATTAGGTAGGTATCGCAAACGGGGACAAACAAAAATTTTGGTTGGTTATTGATTGGTTTGTCCCCGCCTGCAATACCTACCTAATAACAATCAAATTATATTTGCTCAAACAAAGTTGTTATTGCTGATTAGTGATTATAGAGCTTGTTTTTCTCTGTTCAGTTAATAGGTTTTTATGCAGTCAGGTTTTTTGTTTATCTTAATAATTTAGTTTATTTCATACTTTTTAGTCTTGTGTCGAAACGGTAACATAAAAGTACTATAATATTTATATATTTGTAATCGTCTGATTACTAGCTTTCATTTGATACCCATATTGTAATATTTAACAAAAAAAAATCCCCTCTTTTTTAATTCGTAGACGCCATCTTGAAATAATATACCCTATGTCACTCTCAAAATTTTTACAAATCCAATGGCACTAACACGCATCGAAAAAAAACCTCTGTTCCATTCAAAACTGCAAACCTACTCGAGCCAAATGTATGACACAGCAGATTTTTGTTTTCGCGATTTCGATTTTGGTCCCACAGAGTAAGTTGTTCAGTTTGATGGTCTGGTCATCCCCTGAAAAAACTGTCAGCATATTAAGAAGGACCCTGTATATTTTTCGCCTATTATAACCACAATTCGCGATCATCACTACTTCTACCAGGAGTCGTCTGTCCACTTCATTTCACAGTTTTGTGCCGAGATCATGCTAGTAACTTTACCAAACTTTAATAAAATCAATTTTGTTAAAACGTAAAAATAATAACGATCTTTTTTTCATTTCAAATTGCAAAAAGATTGAAATCTAAACCGCCTCGTTTCAATCTATAATTAATTGCAAAAGTTTGTTCAGCTATTACCAACTAGATCCATTCTGCACAAATCTTGACTACGTGCCTGATCCCCACTACGGCACCGACACCGTATGCAAATGCATCGACTAATGCAAATACATTGCTCGTTCTAGCCAGATCTAAGTGAGAGACGACGGTACTTTAGTTTACATATAACCGCAAGTAAGCCGCAGTTTTGCAAACTCCTCGCGTTTGTGATGCCGGAGCTTAGTGGAGATAAAGGTTTTGTTGAAAGTAGATATGTTTCTGTTTTACGACTAAGTGTAGACGTGGGTAATGGAGATTTTGGTTTTGATGAAATTTACATGTTAAGGGAACAGCCTAATTAATACATTATGCTGACGGTTTTAAGGTGATGATCACGACTATCAAACTGAACAACTTTTCTATGGAGTCACGTTACAGGGTTTGCCCCGAACACTTTTCTTTCATGTGGTGTTCGTGCGGTTTGCGTCCACAATCCTTCACAGTTGTGTTCTTACTCAAAAACAATCCTCGAGGTTGGATAGATACTTCCTCAAACCACTTGACACTGGCGGAAATGCGGTGCCAACGCACAAGCAAGAAGTCATTAATTATAAATATTAAAGAAAAAACGTTCTCTATGAGACCAACAAAGAAATCGCGAAAAAAAAAACAGTCAGAGACTATGCTTCAATACAACTAGCAATCATTTTATGAATGCTCACTTTTAGGCTCAATTTACACCGAAATAGCAGCGGCTGACCGTATAACGTCGCGCGGCCAGCTTATATTGGTTTTGCGTAGCTTGATGTGTCGCCGTGTGTACATTGTAGGTATGCCACTGCCAGTGGCAAAACTCTGACTACAATATGAATAGGAAAGCACGCCATAAATACGATCCAAAACCTAGAGTTTTGTTTCGGATTTTGGCGGACTTTAAACGAAAGTTTTCAGTGATGATAAAATAATGTTCGGATGAAAAGACCAAATAGTACCTACCTGAAATTATTTAATTATCTGCTGCCTGCTGCTTCTGCTGGAAGCGCTCGCTGGCGTAGTGGAGCATCGGTAATGGAAACGATAACCGAAGTTAAGCAACGTCAGGTCCGGACAATCTTTGGATGGGTGACCGTTTCGTGGTATTTCATCTCGATCGTTTCCGTGCTTCGGAAGGCACTAAGCAGTTGGTCTCGGATAGTTCCGTCAGATGGCGTTGTAACTATTAAGGTGACTTGAAAATTCTCTGACAGCAAGTTGACCACTAACTTGTCAGCAACGCGCACTGGGCCCGCGTGGTGGAGTATGGCCCACTCCCTCTCACCCTTATTAGTGAGAGGAGGCGTTTGCCCTGCAGTGGGATTCTACAGGCTATAACTTAACTTTTTATCTGCTCCCAACACGTTATACCTATGCCACAATATGATGTCATGAAGACTAAATCGCGCTATCGAAGTTTTCACAAACACCAAGCATAAATACCTACTTGTTTCATTATAAAAGGTCTAACAAAATTAGCTGAAACTATTTTAAGGGGATGATCAGACCATCAAACTGAATAACTTTCTCTATGGGACCAATATCGAAATCGCGAAAAAAACTGCTGTTCCATACATTTGAGCCGAGTTGTGTTTGCAGCTATGGTACAGCTGATTTTTTTTTCGCTATTTCGATATTGGTCCCATAGAGAAAGTTATTCAGTTTGATGGTCTGATCATCCCCTTAAAATTGTTTCCCCCTTAACATGCAGTAATAAACAAAAAATATCAGTAAATATTGTGGTAGTGTTGTACTCACAGAGCGAGGCGGGTGTGCGGGGTGCGGGTGGGGGGAACGGCGCAGGCGGGCCAGGGCGTTAAACAGCCCGTCCGTGGTCACGCCGCGTGCCCCGACATCTGGCCAACAAAAACATACATTATTTTACTAACAAAATATCAATCAATCAATCAATTACACTAAAACATAAAAAAATATATACAACGTGTTAAGAGGATATAATTCGGAGCGCGCTCCATACAAACGTAATATGCTGATATTTTCAATACTAACCAATTTAACTCAATGACATTTTTTAGAATCAATCTAAAAACAAATTTCTATGCTTGTATAGAGTCAGATTTTCGTTAAAATGTATAGTTTTAAAGTTACAGTGCCTCAAAGATTTCCATTTAAAACTTAAAATTAATCCTAGCACTGAAACTGTATATTTCAACGAAAATCTGACTCCATACAAGCATAGATATTTGTTTCATGATTGTTTCAGCAAAATTTCATTGACTTTAATTGGTTAGTATTGAAAATATCACCATAGTACGTTTGTATGGAGCGCGTTCCGAATTATATCCTCTTAATGAATTAACGCAAAACTAGAAAGTAGTTTGTTTAGAATCGAGAGCAGAATCGAATTATCATGGTTTCAACATAGGTTTTTTTTTTTTCAAATTATTAAGTAATTTGTTTGTAAAATTTTTTTTTTTTTTTTTATCGGAATCCATTTTATTTTTATCTGAAATATCGTACTTATATTGTAAAATTTAATATTTACTGAACTCGATCTCAGCCGACCGCAATGAAACACTCATACTACTTAATAATAAAACAAGATTCTTAAAATGTATACATGAGCACGCTAGCGCTTTCATTCATTGCTGAAATGATAACAAATCATTTTTGCCTGAAAACTTGAAATGCGAATAACTTAACATATAATTTTAACTAACAAAATAATGAAATTATTTTTTCAATCTAATTATTTTGTCATAAATCAGTTGGGGTGTATGAGGTTTGGCGCCTATTTATAAACAAGTTGGATGTATATCAAATAAAACAATTATATGAAATTAAAATATCATATTCTTTGTTCCAATGTCAGATTTACACGGTTCACTAGTCAAGCAGTGGCAGCATTATTTATTTTAGTCAATGAAAAACTTGAATTCAACTGAAGGGGTCAGAGATATTCTGAAACCTCAGAACATCCACGATTCACTATTAGTACCGGAACTCCATCCAGTGTGACGTATTGATTAATAAAAACGCTCTTATTCGGGCTCTTCAGGTTCAGGTCTTGGCCAGTCTTGATAAGTTACACTATGTAATTTAATAGGTATTGTATTTGTAAGTGTACGTTGTATACAACGTGTTAATGAAAAAGCGCAAAACCTCATACACCCCCACCTGATTTGAAACAAAATAATTTTATTGAAACAAGAATTTCATTATTTTGATAGTTAAAATTAAAGTTATTCGCATTTTAAGTTTTGAGGCAAAAATGATTTGTTATCATTTCAGCAATGAATGAAAGCGCTAACGTGCTCATGGATACATTTTAAGAATCTTGTTTTGGTAGTAAGTACGGTGAGAGTGCCCGAGCGGTGGGTTGAGATCGAGTTCAGTAAATTTTAAATTTTACAAACTAATAATATTTATCTTGAAAAAAATTACCTATGTTTAAACCATGATAATTCGATTCTGCTCTCGATTCTAAACAAACTACTTTCTAGTTTTACGTTAATTCATTAACACGTTGTATACTGTTTTTTTTAAAAGATCTATATTGTAGAGTTTCTGGCCGCGTCTTTCCTCAACGGAACACCTTCCGACGTGCTGGTAGAGTCGAAAAATGACGTCAGAAAGCTATCTGAGTGAGTTTATGTTGGATAAAAATTTTGAGTTTGAGTTCAACTTACAGAATGACCTAATATTCTTTAATGACATTATCTGAGATCGTTGCAATACAATAATGATGACATTGATTGCATAGTTAATACAATGACGGTCAGTTGCATTCCTGATAATCAACCCTCTTTGCGAATTCTATTGTCATGGTACCCACTATACGAGAGACGAAGAATGTCTTCACATTAATATACCCTTTAACTAGGAATTGATAAGATTGCTTTACATTACTTTTATCATGTTTAATGTTTGGAACAAAAACTAGGACATTGCAGTGGCATCAAATAATGAAGCTTATAATTGTAACGCTAACCACAACATTATAAGAGGGGTTACAAGTGCAAAGTAGGCGTGGAACGTGTCGCCACAGGTTATGCAATGATTTGCATAACACCAAAATACTCGAATAAAGTGTCAGAGACTAAAATACACAAACCTAAGTACGTATAGTCACCGTAATTTTTCCTACTCAGGAAACTACTGAATGCTGAATACCACTTGTCGGTATAAAACTACTCAGTCCTAGGAAAATCTTTACTTGACGACTTATTGGCATCTCTACTAAATCATGCATTTGTAGCGAGTGTTCATTTCACGTCAAGTGATGTTAGGTGGCTAGCCTGTCGCCCACAAAAACACTAGAAGAATCCCATCATCCCCTAATACTCTCATGCGACCCCCACGGGAAGAAAAGATATGCTCCGTTTTAGGCGGTAACCACAAAGTCAAAGTTTTTTTATTGCATAACTACAGGGACTATAAACAAAGTATCTTTCGATTACCGTTAACGACAGTAGAAAACATGACGTATGGTGAAGAAAGCAAACGTCAAAATGTCGATCGCTAATTTCAAATCCATACATTCTGTCATTTTCTATTAGCGTCAACGCCAATAGAATGTCACTTTTTCTAGGGGGGCAGGTCACACCACAGAACATTATAGGGGGGTAGGCGTGGAGCGTGTCGCCACAGGTTATGCAATGATTTGCATAACACCATAAGGCGCGCGGCGTGGTACGAGCGAGAGGGCATGAGTAATTGTAGCAGCGTGAGCGGGAAGACTAGTGGCGACAGCCGTCTCAGAAGCAAAAGCGCTACTTTGCATTTCTAACCCCTCTTACAATGTTCTGTGACGCTAACTATGTATCGTTTTTTGATCATAGTATCAGTTATCAATCAATCTCTTTTTTTTAAATCAAGCCTCTGGTTTCTAATATTCACCGTTTAGGACTTCCAAGCGTTTATCGATAAAGACGGAGGCTACTTTGGCTTGTTTTTCTATCGAGAAAATGTGTCTTAATCGTGTTTTGGCTCTAATCAAAACTTCAATTATATGTTCAATTTACACATATCCGCAAATCATACTCCTACTGTTAGTACTTCATGAGATATGATGCTTTGAAGAATCCTATTTTTAACCTCTTAATAAAGAGGTTGAAACTGTAAGCTAAACTGCCTCGCAAGTTATGGACTAAATAACAATAGTATTTAAAAGTATATATTTATGTAGAAAGCAATAAAAATTGTATTTCACAGTCATAACAATGTCATTTATAGTTATTGCGATAAGAAAAGATCGTAAAAAATCTTTCAAATTAAGTAAATATATCAAAGCGGGTGTTTATTTTGTGATGTTTTATGACAACGACTTATTTTTATAAGAATGATCTTTTTAAAAATGGTAATAACAATTTTTTATCTCTAAGGGACATTGAACTTCGTATTTTATTCAAATAAACTGAGAGATTGCTCTTTTGCAGACTAGTTCGTTGCTTCTACTATAGCAAAGAATATTCAAAGAAATATTATACATTTTGAACAACACACAAGTACGTACTGCAGCTTTAAGGTCAAGTTGTTTTTAACGATGTTATAGGTAATTATTTTATTTGGGAAGCTTACAGCTATAAAAAAATAGTTTACAAATTTAGTTAGCTAAAGGCCAATTGAAACATAACATTTTTTTAACCACCTGTTTTTAATAAAATATAAAAATAGGTTAAAAAATAAGAGATACGTATTTTTCCGATTTTATTTTTGACTGATATTTCTATTTTGATTTACTTTTGAATTTTCTGAAAAACAAAGGATTTATTTATGGCTGTTCCCGCCTACTTGAGGTCCTCTCAAATGAAACGAACGTGTTCGAAAAGTGAGTTCTTTATTCAAAATCGCAAAACTTCAAAAACTTTTTTTTTTTTTTTTGGAATGACGTATACAGCGTTGCTCAGGGAGCATTTACTGCTTTTTACTGCGGACTATTGGAGGGACCAGAAGGGTCACCGAGCCAATTGAATGAACTTAAGCAACCGACCTAGGGGCACCCCCCCAGGGGGGTACGGACCTCGGCATAGGACGTTGCTGGGGCTACGCGGCGGATTGAGTAGCTGGGATCGGTGAGAACTTCAAAAACAAAATCTCCTTGACTACTTATTAAGTCTCGGGCAAATCTTAACATTGCGATTTACAATAAAGCAGTCTGGATGCAACGCCATCTATTGGCACAAAAGAACAAACTGAAATATAAGTGATTCTAATCACACAATGGCTAAGATACCTTGGCCGCAATAACATTAAAAAAAATGTCAAATACAATAGAAAAGCAATTTTTTTTGTTGAGAAAAGCCAAGCAGGCAAAGGAATAAAATCTCAGTTTTCTTATTTTGGTACCTTTCTTAAAATTAAATGTTGTCAATTACAAGCATCCACATATATGTTTCTACTTAAAAAAATTTAAAACTATTAAACGCTAATAAAATATAATACAAAGGTTGTTTAATCAATCACTGAGTTGATCTATAAATTGTCTTATAATGGCATTTGCCTAAGCTAGAGGCAGTTACTGGTTTATACAGGGTCCAACTTAATATGCTGACACTTTTTTAAGAGGATGACCAGACCATCAAACTGAACAACTTTCTCCATGGGACCAACATCAAAATCGCGAAAAAAAAATCTGTTCTCCCATACATTTGGCTTGCAGTTTTGTATAGAACATCAGATTTTTTTTTATCGCGATTTCGATGTTGGTGCCATAGAGAAAGTTGTTTGACGGTCTGATCATTCGCTTAAAAAAGTGTGAGCATATTAAGAAGGACCATGTATGTATTTATAAGCTCTGCCAATTCATGTTGTGCCGGTCCGATCCTTTGGAAAAACATCACGAGGTATTACATACATTTTTTCAAATTTTCTATGCCGATCGGATACCTTTTCTACTTTGACTAATTATTATAAGGACTAGCCTTGCGGTAGCATTTCCCTTCTGCCACGGTATAAGCACAATTGATCTTGTGCATTTACATTTAATTTTACACCTTATCACTAAACGAGACAGCCTATAATTGCGAAATAATAACTTCGAACTTAGAACTTTTGGGATTCACACGAGACTACTTTTCATGATTTTTAACATTCAAAATTAGAATCTAAAGTTATGGGGAATAACATCCAAAGTTGCGGATTTCATGTTACCTCGCCCCCCGCAAAAAGTGGCAAAAATGTTTGTTAGTAGAATTACACACGTAACCAGTCCACATATAAATAGTCAAAGTTTCTATTCAACCAAACCAAACCACAGTTGGTAGGATACTGCAAAAAGACATTCCCGGATTCCCGGAACAGTACACATGACTCGAAGTGCCACATTGTTATTTGTTAGTGTAGGTATGTACGACATATTCCATTAGCTAGTTCGTTATTTATCCGACTTTAGCTAACGGTGGTGTATAGATTTATTATACCAAATGCTGACATTATCCTGATTTACACGGATTTGTCCCAGTTTAGATTCCTAATTGATTTATTTAATTTTTGGGCACCTTTGCATCTGGTATGGCCCGGGGAGGGCTTTTCGACTAAGTGTAAATATTTTATCAAGCTAGTTTTATTTTAGTTAGTTATATTTTAGTTAGTTATAGTTTGACGACGCTTGTTGCTGAAGCAGATTTTGTTTTAATTAAGATGGTTGACGACGCATGTTGCTGAAGTGAATTATGTGAGTAATTTTTAATTATAGTTAGTTATATTTTAGTAATTTATATTTAAGTCAGTTATATTTTATTGTTATTTCTTTAATTAAACTGAATGTTGTTAAATAATTAGATTGAAACAATAATTTAATTGTTTATTTGAATCAGGCAACAGTACAATATAACTTCATCACGATCCCTTATTATTAAATACCTTAACCTAAAATACATAAAATATAACTTAAATTACCAACATATTAAAACACTTAACACCCCTTAGGGTTTTTTGCTCCCTAAGGTCTAATGCTCGGCTGAGAGCGTCCGGAGTTTTTCCACAGAATCCGGAAACTTTGAAAGAAATATTTAATAACTTTTTAAGAAAATTTTTGTTTTTAAAATTTTTTCATACTAGAAACATTGCTTGACATCTATTGGTTTGGAACTTTTTCATGGTTGTTATGAAATAAGACAAATTATTGATGTTTCTATTGTTGAAAAAACAGGTGTTACAAAATAGGATACCTTTTTTTTAACAATGTAGGTAGATGTCAAGAAATGTACCTAGCATGAAAAAAATAAAAACATCAATATTTCATAACAACCATGAAAAATTTCCGTAAAAATCCGCTTTGATGTCGTAAATCCGGAGTCTTCGTAATACTGGTTTTAGATGGTGACCCTAATTATACTAAGTACCAACGCAACGTAAGAAGTAATTAGTGAAGACATTGCATTAATGAGAATAGGATTTTAGTGGCGATCTGTTACTCATACATCAACCTATCATCGACCATTGCTTAAGAGGTATCCCCCACTGAACGACCTTGACACTTTCCGAGCCGCCTCACCACTACTAAACTTCGTCATTTTAGTAGACATACCTATTTTTGACAACCCTGTACTTCATAATGTCATTGTGGTGCCTTCTAATCCAAGGAAATCAAATTCAAAAATCAGTAGAATTCGCACCAAAATTTTGAATTTATCTACGAGTAATAAACTCATTAAAAAAAATTCTTTCATAGCATTTTTAGATCTTGATATTGTCTACATAATGGTGTATATCGCAAGTAAAAGTGACTTCAACTTTTAAAGTAGATGCACAAAATACAGATTTTTTCCAATATTTAGGCTTCCCTTTGATCACAGGTTTCATTATGTATTTTATAGAAAAATAAGAAATATACATACATACATACATAAACTCACGCCTTTTTCCCAGAGGGGTAGGCAGAAACTATAGATCTCCACTTTGGGCGGTTCTGACATACCTCTCTTGCTTCCTCTAAGTCCATACATCTTTCATACATTCCCTTCGATTTCGGCTACTTTTAACCTGGCATTTTTTAATGACGTTCCTGATCTGGTCTAGGTCACTCCTAGGTCTGGTCTAGAAATATACTTCATAGCAAATAAAGCCCAGATGTTGAGGATCATTGCTATCTTTTTCATCAATTTGTATGTGTTTCAAATAACGAGAAGATAGCTTCTTAAAACCAGCAAAATATGGCGCGGCCCTGCGTTTACATAGTGGGAGCATCTTAACGTAGGCCATTCTCAAGCTGTTCCACGAAGAAATTATTTCCTCGGCCTTCCTTAGAAGCTCTATCCTTCTTTATTTCGTATCAATGGTTCAACAACGGTATTTTTATATTTTACTGGCCAGGACCATCCGGCTCTTTCCTCATGAGCGTCAGTTTATGTAAGAAAAGAGTTATTTGAAATCCTAGAACCTATATCATACTAATAATTCTATTATGGGTAGGGGAAAATTGGCACCATTCGTACATGGGGGCACAGTAGTCGTTACAGACAAACTAAGCGGAGCACGGACTAAGGTGTCCATACTCCACTTAGTTTAAAGATAATCTGAGTGGAGTACAAACTTACGTATCCATAAACCACTTAGTTTGTCTGTAATGGCTACTGTACCTAGGTGCCCCCTTGTACAAATGGTCCTAATCTTCCACTACCTGCCTAAATGTGAAAATTAGGACCACGGTATATTGTTTGTGACCTCACTTGTGACTCAATCACGCATATAGGGCCCTTCTTAATATGCTGACACTTTTTTAAGGGGATGATCAGACCGTCAAACTGAACAACTTTCTCTATGGCACCAACATTGAAATCGCGAAAAAAATGCGTGATTGAGTCACAACTGAGGTCACAAACAATATAATGTGGTCCTGTAACGTAAAGAACATTTATTTAAAATGTTGTCTAGATTTACCGCATTCGATAAATATAGACAAAATTAATGTACGGAAATAATTTGCGAACCGCCGTACAAATTATAAGGTAAAAGGATTTAAAATATATTGCCTATCATAAGCATTTCATAGAGACTTCGTTGATTATTATGTTTGTCCCATAGAGAAAGTTGTTCAGTATGATGGTCTGGTCATCCCCTTAAAAAAAGTGTCAGCATATTAAGAAGGACCCTGTATAAGCAGCCGAACGATTTAGATGAAAGGCACACAAAACATTCTGGAATAACACATACGATCCTTCACCAACTTTACTCAATAAAAACGGTGTAACAAACCGTAGGAAAATCAAACGGCCGAGTTTACACAAGCGAAGCGGCTAACAGTGCAGCGGGCGAGGACAATGGAGCTCGCGTTCACAGGTGGACGTTACGTTGTTTGTTATACGTTGACCTAAGAGGAAGGATCTCTCTTTAAGACTAGAGTGAGCCATACCAATTGTAAAGTGTCCACTTTTTTTGACGTTTAGGTTTGAGTGTGTGGTGTCAAGTAGTATGGACAAAAGGCACCGAGTGACATATGGCCTTATGTTTACGGTCACTTTTCACACACACTAGCTCAAAAAAAAGTGGACAGCCGCATAAACAAATATCTATAGTTCCATCTCCTTCTACTATTAAAGGTATGTCATAAGACAAAAGAGACCAACTACAATCGTAAATTTATGCGGACTCTATGGAGATCCTTCCTCTTAGACGTTGACTTATTGCGAGAGGATTGTGGCTTACTTGAAACTAGAATAGCTTTTGATTTGAACTCCTACTATACTCTAGAAAACAGTTATAGCCTGTGGGATCCTGAAGGTCTCCTCTCTCGAATAAGGGTGAGAGAGAGAGCGCAATAATCCGCCACGCGGGATAATTGCGGATTGGTTGAGGAAATTACTGGTCAACTTGCTATCACACGATTTTCAAGCCGCCTTAAATGGCCTCTGACCTGGCTTCACGAATAGTTACAACGCCGTCTGACGGAACTATCCGAGATCTTGCTTGACGTGCCTTCCGCTTGAGATGAAATATGTAAGTTACCCATCCAAAGAATGACTGGACCTGGAGTGCAATTCTCTAAGCATCACAACGATGACCTAACAAATCATCATTCAGATCGTCGATGTTTTTATACAGGGTGAAATTGATATCATTAGCATCCTTTTAAACTAAGAGTCTACCCATCAAACTGAACAACTTTTACTATGGGAGCAAACCGAACGGAGAAAAAAATAATCTGCTGTTGCATACATTTGAGTCGAGTAGGCATTGCAGTTTAGTATGGAACAGCGGATTTTTTTTGCTCTGATGTGTCTGCTCCCATAGTAAAAGTTGTTCAGTTTGATGGGTAGACTCTTATTTTAAAAAGATGCTAATTATGTCAATTTCACTCTGTATAAGTTTGACACGCGAATACCGAATTGACAACTTGTGTTTGTGCTTAGAGAATTGCATTGCAGACGTTACTTAACATCGGTGATCGTTTCCAATACCGAAGTCCCACTACGCCAACGAGCGCCTCTTCTCATCCTAGAGCTTAAGTTAAATAACTTTAACCCTTGCTTTCGGTCATATTATTATTACTATACTGTATTTTTGAATACTGTCATGCCAGTCCAGTAGTTCAAACATCGAGGTACTTTTAGGCTGTTTAAGAGGATATGTGAAAAAAATATGATTCTTCAAAACATCATATATCATGAAGTACTAACAGTAGGAGTATGTTTTGCGGATATGTGTAAATTGAACATATAATTTAAGTTTTGATTAGAGCCAAAACACGATTAAGACACATTTTCTCGATAGAAAAATAAGCCAAAGTAGCCTCCGTCTTTATCGATAAACGCTAGGAACTGCTAAACGGTGAATAATAGAAACACGAGACTTGATTTAAAAAAAGAAATTGATATTTTATAAAGTTTGATTAGAGCAGAAATAAACGTACATAAATAGTACAATCACAATTAAATAAAGTTTGTATTACGCATGCGTCGTTACAGCCGCCCCATCTCTTTCTCTCGCATCAGGCAGTAATATAAGCTATCACACCCCCATTTCGCTTCAATTATTTTTCGACATAGGCCCTTAAGTTCTTCCATTTGTTCAGTCGTGTAAGCAGTTGCTGCTTCCTGAGCAACGCTGTATTTGTCATTACGAAAAAAGAAGTAAAGGTGTGTCAATGCTGGATGATAAAATATGAAATGAAACGCCTTCCTTCGACTGGATAGAAACCACTGGTTGCTACTTTCTTTGGGCCAAAACTTCTAACAGATTTTTTCAAAAACATGTAAACTCCCCAAACGTTATTTTTGCCTCCGGTCCAAAAGAAACTAAAACCCAAATATCATATTACCATTATGAACAAATTTCAAAATCACCTTTTCCCAAAATGCCTGAAATTCAAAATGACTGAAAACAACAATGGCGGTAGGGGTATATAGTTCCACACAAAAACTACTACTGGCACATATGAAATTGACCCATATCTTGAAATTTTAGTCTTTGTGTAATTTTTTACTTGTAATATTGTTATACATACAAAAACAAAAAAGTCGTGGTGGTCCAGTGGCGAGTAACCCTGCCTGCCGTGCAGGAGGCGATGGTTCGATCCCCGTCCAGGCCGACTCGTAACAATCAGTTTTTCGGAATTTATGTATGATTTATAACACCACTGGCTTTTCAGTGAAGGAAAACATCGTGAGGAAACCTACATGCTTCAATTTCGGTGCATGTATTGTACCCACTGTCCATTATAAGTGGCGACGGGCTCACCTACGCACCGTACCGTCACACTGGACAGAGTTTCGGTACTTCTGGTGAAATGTGGTGGATGTTCTGAGTTTTCAGAACATCTCTGACTGGACTACCCCCTCGGCGAATGTAGTCGTGAGCATATGCGGTATCGCGCTAATCGTTTGACAGTTATCGATTCGTTAACGCTATCGGCTATAGGCTCAGGAACCTGAGAAATACCTTAAAATCGATATTAATGTACAAATGGCAAGCTTATTTCTAAAAATATTTCGACTAGCATACCAGCAATAGAGACAGTTAATTATCAAAAGGCAAATTAAATGTGTAAACAAACAAACAGTAAATAATTTAGTTTTAAAGTTATAATTTTTGAAGACTTACAAAATATTAAATATCTACCCAAATTAACGATACTAACCGTGGATTATTATTGTTATAACTAAAACGTATTGAACGAAGCCATCCTGTACAAAATCACCAGTTTTCAATTTTTTGTTCATACCTAAATTTAATGTTTTGTAAATGTCTTAATTATTCAATAATACAACATGAAAAATCGGGGATTATTGAGAATTTATGTTTTTCAGGTATGTATCTACTAAATTCCAAATTTTCACCAAAAGTGCAATTAATGCAACCTACTCCGTACAAAAATCCGTAGATTTCCCCGACTATACAGTGAAATACATCGTCTGCATGTGTTACCCAAAACGTAGCAGGCATAAAAAGCGTACGAAGCCACTAACATTTTATAGTAATGCCACAGATTTGTTTGTCAGTCCCTGGGTGCCGCAGGTGCACCAGTTCTACAAGGTACTACTACACCGCACTTTGAACACTATATACTGGGATAACAGAAGGGGTCGCCGGTCGTCAATATCGTGACGTCTTATGAAATTTTGAGTAGTTCTACTGTTGCTGCTGAATAACAAAATAAAAGTAAGGTTTTTATTATATAGGGTCCTTCGTAATATGCTGACACTTTTTTAAGGGGATGATCAGACCATCAAACTGAACAACTTTCTCTTTGGGACCAACATCGAAATCGCGAAAAAAACATCTGCTGTTCCATAAAAAACTGCAAACCTACTCGTACTCGAGCCAAATGTATAGGACAGCTGACTTTTTTTTCGTTGTTCGGTTTGATGGTCTGATCATCCCCTTAAAAATTGTCAGCATATTAAGAAGGACCCTGTATAGGGTGTAGCAAGCCTAGCAAGGCTCTCACTTACATTCTGAAACGGTGAACTGAGACCATCAAACTGAACAACTTTCACTATGGAGATACCTCAGGAACGCGAAAAAAAATCTGCTGTCCCATACAAAAACTTATCAACCCGAATCAAATGTATGGGCATTTGAGTCGGGCTCCATAGTGAAAGTAATTCAGTTTTATGGTCTAAGTGCACCGTTTCAGTATTCGCTAAGCTGTCACTTACACCCTGTATAAATGTCAAAGTTCAGATGTTTGGATGTTTGACACTCAATCATGCAGCCGTTTAGGCTGATAAGATTTGGATGAAAGGCACAAAGATAGAATATGTTCTGGATTAACACAAAGGATACTTTTTGAGGTCCACGCGGACGGAGTCGCAGGCAACAGCTATAAATCAAAAATAAAAGAACTTGATGTGTCATGTAAAATTCACAACAAATTTTTACTCGTCCGAATCGACATGTGGATACATTTAATTCGTTTGATTGGCATTTTTAACCTGCCGTTTTTGGAGCTTCATTTCTATATTTGGTTTTCTTTCGTGATCAAAATTATGGCATTAATGGAATTATTGGATGTCAATGGAAAATGTCTACTCTCTCCAAACTACATATCTACGGAAACTGTCTGCCATGTGGTGACCATAAGACCCGCCAAAGACGTATGCGGAATTATTCTGGGCGGAATTTGGATTTCTTATGGATTTGCCCCTCAAAAATTCCGTTCGGAATTACGGAGGTATCAAACCCATACAAAACAAAATTTATTCCGAATCAGAATTCCGTTACGGGATTCTGGATGTAGGTACGTGTCCAACCTATTTCTTTCAAATCCAAAACATGCTAAAAGTTACCTTTGCTATGATACGGTCAGGGGTTGTAACAGAGTTTCAGACAACTCGCAGAAGGATTATGGCCGTGAGTTGATTCGACTCGTATGACACAGTTGAAGGTTCGAACTAAGCACTTTCCCATCTGCGCTTTACTTATTGTATTTCCAAATTCTGTTATTACGTACACAAATTTATACGCTGTTACTGCACCAACTGCGAAATTAGTTTGTTTAATCGAAAATGTCAGAACATTTGTACAATACGAACTTACCAAATTGAATTAAGTAAGTTGTTTGCATTTCTAGACAATGTTAATCGAGAAAACTTTACAAATTTCGTATCGTGGTTTAACCACATCATAAAGGACACCGCTTGCGTTAAAACAAAAAGCTTTTAAGAAAAGTTTATTTCGAATGCGTAAATGCGCGCTGCATACAAACGAAGTCTGGTGATATTTTCAATACTAACCAATTAAACTCAAAGAAATTTAACTGACACAATCTAGAAACAAATCTCTATGCGTGTATCGTGTCCGATTTTCGCTAAATATACAGGTTAAATGCGAGGATTACTTTAAGATTTGTATGGAAATCTTTGAGGCACTGTTACTTTAAAACTATAGACATTAAGGAAAATCTGACAAGATACAAGCATAGAGATTTGTTTCTAGATTGTTTCTGCAAAATTTCATTGAGTTTAATCCTTGACTATTTATATGTGGACTGGTTACGCGTGTAATTCTACTAACAAACATTTCTGCCACTTTTTGCGGGGGGCGAGGTAACATGAAATTCGCAACTTTGGATTTTATTCCCCATGACTTTAGATTCTAATTTTGAATGTTAAAAATCATGAAAAGTAGTCTCTTGTGAACCCCAAACGTTCTAAGTTCGAAGTTATTATTTCGCAATTACAGGCTGTCTCGTTTAGTGATAAGGTGTAAAATTGAATGTAAATGCACAAGATCAATTGTGCTTACACCGTGGCAGAGGGGAAATGCTACCGCAAGGCTAGTCCTTATAATAATTGGTCAAAGAGTTTAATTGATTAATATTAACAATATCACCAGACTTCGTTTGTATGGAGCGCGCCAACAGTAATTTACCCTTAACTTTTGACGAAGCAAAACGGATTATCGATTATCTCTTTTGTTTTGAAAGTCAAAAAAATCACGTTTCAAAAAGTTACAGAACCAATTACTAAACGAAATTGGGTACGATGTTGTTGATGATGTTATCTGATCCGTAAAAGGACTTCTCAGGTATAGAGATTAGGATTTGTTTTTTCATAATGTACCGAAGTGTAGCTATGTACAAAAACCTGCCAAGTACAAGACGGGCTATTCGCGCACTGAGAGTTCCATCACACAATTTACAACGTGTTAATGAATAAGCGCAAAACCTCATACACCCCAACTGATTTATGACAAAATAATTAGATTGAAGCAATAATTTCATTATTTTGGTAGTTAAAATTTATAGTTATTACCATTTTAAGTTTTCAGGCAAAAATTTATTGTTATAATTTCAGCAATGAATGAAAGCGCTAACGTGCTCATGGATACATTTTAGGAATCTTGTTTTGGTAGTAAGTCGCGTGAGTGTGCCCATGCGGTGGGTTGAGATCGAATTCAGTAAATTTTACAAACTAATTATTTAATATTTTGAAAAAAATTACCTATGTTGAAAACATGATAATTCGATTCTGCTCTCGATTCTAAACAAACTACTTTTTAGTTTTGCGTTTATTCATTAACACGTTGTATCAACTTACAAAAAAATTTTTTTTTCCTTGACTGGTAGTTTGGAGGGACCAGAAGGGTCACCGAGCCAATTGAATGAACTTAAGCAACCGACCTAGGGGCACCCCAGGGGGGTACGGACCTCGGCATAGGACGTTGCTGGGGCTACGCGGCGGATTGGGTAGCTGGGATCGGTGAGATTGACTGGTAGCGAAAAACCGAGTCACACTTAGCCAGTTTTTATTGTTATACTGTAGATTTTGCAATCACGCCAAGTTTGAAGCTTGTATGTATGACCGTTTTTACGATAGAGCGAGAAGAAAAAACGTTGATAAAAACTAGTTTCTTATATGGGACACCCTTAATTTTTTACATTTTGTTTTTTTATTACTTGTCATCAAATTCAATACAATGACACATATTCTGTGAAAATGTCAACTGGCTACCTATTCCGGTTCAGAAGATACAGCCTTCGGAAGCTAGGACGGACGGACGGACGGACGGACGGACAGCATAGGCTTATGAATAGAGTCCCATTTTCACCCTTTGGGTAAGCATAAGCATACGCATATGCTCACGACTATATTCCCCGAAGGGGTAGTCAGAGATATTCTGAAACCTCAGAACATCCCTTTGGGTAAGGAATCCTAAAAAAATGAAAATGGTGTTTCTATGAAAATGAAAAGGCTGCCTCCGTGGTCCAATGGTTAAGAGCATTGCGCGCTTGACACGGAGGTCGTGGGTTCGATTCCCATGGAAGAATCCTAGTGATATGTCACTTTGTGCATTTTTACCCAGTTGGTTAGGACATTTCAGGCTGAATCACCTTGATTGTCTGAATAGAAAGATGAGTCCGTATTTCGGATGGCACGTTAAGCGGTTGGTCAAGGCTGCTATCTCTGGTGGTCGTTACATAAAATCCACGTCAGAGGCCGTAAAGGCGGTCTGAAAAAGCTCTGACACCAGGGCTTGCTGCCCACACGATTGCAACCTGCTACACACAATTTGGGCGCTGCTAAATAGAAGTGAGGATATTCTGAATTATGCTATTCCTATTTGAAATAGCTTTACCTCTGGGAATATATTCGTCAGCATGATGCATTCATGTATGCAATTACCGAGGCAGATTTCTGGTATTGTCGGATATATGTGAATAAATTGAAAAACATATTTCCGGGAAAATGAAATATTAATTACGGATTTTGATTAAACCTGCGACTAAAATGTACAATTCGAAAGTACTTTGACGAGGGATGTCGGCTGAAACATAAATTCATAATTGAGTTCAGTAAAATATATTAACATTTTAGTTACGGGTATTTGGTCCGGCTTTCCGGAAACGTAGTAAAGGTTTTCTCAATTAAAATTTTATGGTTACCCCTTTGACTAATTATTATAAGGACTAGCCTTGCGGTAGCATTTCCCCTCTGCCACGGTATAAGCACAATTGCTCTTGTGCAATTACATTCAATTTTACACCTTATCACTAAACGAGACAGCGAACTTAGAACGTTTGGGGTTCACACGAGACCACTTTCATGATTTTTAACATTCAAAATTAGAATCTAAAGTTATGGGGAATAAAATCCAAAGTTGCGGATTTCATGTTACCTCGCCCCCCGCAAAAAGTGGCAGAACTGTTTGTTAGTAGAATTACACGCGTAACCAGTCCGCATATAAATATAGTCAAAGGGTTACCCTAACAAATAGATAGGTCAACGCAGTTAGCAATCTACGATGCCTAAACTCGTCGTACTGTTGCGTTTTGACTAAGTTGTTATTAGTATATTTATTAAAATACAAATATTTCACTGTATGCCTACACAGGGTCTAATTAAAAGTATAATTACCTTTTAAACCACATACTCTACACATCAAACTGAACAACTTTTACTATGGGAGCAAACCGATCGGAGAAAAACAACCGCTGTAAACTGCAATGTCTACTCGACTCGAATGTATGCAACAGAAGATTTTTTAGGGTTCCGTAGTCAACAAGGAACCCTTATAGTTTCGCGATGTCCGTCTGTCCGTCTATTTAGGGATCCGTTTGCGAAATATTAATAAAGTGAAAATTTTGGATAGATTCAAGTGTTGACCAATATCGAAAACGCAAAAAAAATCAGCTGTCCCATACAATTGGGTCGAGTAAGATTTCAGTTTAGTATGGAACATCCGATTTTTTTTTCGCAAATTCGATATTAGTCCCATATAGAAAGTTGTTCGGTTTGATGGTCTGATCATCCCCTCAAAAAGTGTCAGAATATTAAGAAGGACCATATATTGAGTGCACAACCAAGAAATTTACTTTTTCTTTTTCACAATATGGCGTCTGGCTGTCGCCATATTGAATTTTGATTACTGTCATGTCTCCAGTGACACTCGCAAGATTAAGATAAATCGATTGCCGTAAGAATCATAAAAAACGGTCCACGCGTTTGGTCTCTAGAGTGCTACAAAAGAAAAAACTTATAAACATACATACATACATGGCGTGATCAACACATTACCCTTTCTTTGCGTCGCACAGTCGGGTAATAAATAAAAAAAGGAACACTTCAAACAGAAGCCGGACCACTCATCATTATACCAATATCAATATAGGTATCTTGTTGTTCTTATTAGAACTGTTATGTTTGCGTAAATCCAATCGCGTCTGTTGATCGTGATATTTATTATAATGTAGGTAAATTGATGCGTATGACGTCACAGTTGCCAAATCAAGCAGATTTCAACCTTCATCTCAATTTAGTAAAGCTAAAAACTGTTTGATATGTGATCTGACATAGGGCAGGACAAATTAAAGCGGTATGCGATCAATTGTAAAGTACTAATTTATTGTGTTTTTAAAGCATAAGCATATGCTCACGATTATGTTTCTCGAGGGGGTAGTCAGAGATATTCTGAAACCACAAAACATGCACGTTTCACTATAGTACCGAAACTCTGTCCAGTGTTACGGGGAGTGAGCCCGTTATGTTTTTAAGTCTTGAATATTTTGTTATTTCATCATCAGCCTAAGAAACTGTACCCTGGCCTGTATGGGCGTTAGTCCACCACGCGTGCACAATACGTTTTTTTTTTTTGAATGACATATACAGTTTGCTCAGGGAGCATTTACTGCTTTTTACAGCGGGCTTTTGGGGGTGGCCTTACCAGTGACGGCGAAGCGCCCTGGTAGGTCACCGAACCAGTGATTTAAGCAACCTGCCCAAGGGGCACCCCAGGGACCCCCCTGACCGGACCTCGGCAATGGGCGTTGCTGGGATTACGCGACGGGTTGGGAAGCGGGGATCGGTGAGATCACACAATACGGATTGGTAGACTTCACATACGCCACAGGATTTCTTCTTCAGCGTATGCAAGACAGGCACTATTGGCTGTGTGTACGACACTAGTACCCCTAGCGGATCCGGACCGTCGTAACTTCATAAAAGTTTATTATTTTATAATAAAATAATGTAAAATCTAAAGAAACGAACATCAATATCGATATCAAAACACCTTTTGGCTAGAATCCACGATATTTGTGGCGCCAATTTCCGTATAAAATAATATCTCGGTATTCACACCTTTTGGGGTTGAATTTCAAAACTCTTTTTAGTGACCACCTAGATTCCAATAGAAACTTTCATGCCAAATTTTAAGTAGTACCTATAGTCTTTAACTTTCGGATAGTATGTGGATTTGCATAGATTCAAGCATATTTGACACAGCTTGTCCGAAAATGCTACAAATTTCTGCAACCACGGGCGCTGCAATCAATTTGACAGTTGCCATCACCCTCAACGCAGAAGAGAAAGTTATTCAGTTTGATGGTCTGATCATCATCTTGAAAAAGTGTCAACATATTAAAAAGGAACCTGTATAGTTATGCTGTGGTACGAGTCGGCATCGCGATCATCGCATCGACAGGCTCTACAAGAAGAAATCTCAAACGATCAGACTAACGCGACCGCAGACCGCGTTCCATTTGACCGTACTAAACGATCTCATTCAACTTCATACCAAGTCCCTTGTATAACATAGCTATAGTTCTGTTTATAATTTTATCATTTTACTTCTGATGTGATGACGCACGCACCATAATATCTATACTTCATTCCAAATAAGGACGACGAGATTTTCCGATTCCTATTTAGCTTTCTGGCTAATTCTGATTGCCAAATGTAATTAATTTATTGGATACATATACTATCTGACATATCTTGGACGCTACTAAAGCTGTTTTAAGAATAAGTGAGAGGTAGTGTTTCAAATCTCTGTTTCAGTAATGCAAAATAACATTACAATTTCGTTGCTATTTTGAATGGAGTATAAGAATGTGCTTGCCATGCTTTTTAAGCTTACAACTATATACCCCGAGGTCAGAGATATTCTGTAAACTAAAGACATCCACGTTTCAATAACATTACTGAAACTATATCAGTCTGACAGGAAGTGGGCCTATCGCCACTTGTAATGGCCAGTGGGTACAATACAGGCCTCGAAATTTAATAATACAGATTTCCTCACGATATGTTCCTTCACCGAAAAGCCAGTAGTGTTACAAATCGTACATGAATTCTGAAAAACCAATTGGTACGAGTATAGTATTAGGCTTACAGTATGGCAACGCTCTTGATGGCGGGCGAAGCCTCCTTCAGTTTACGTCACGAGCAGTCAATCCCGACTTCTTCATACAAAGCTCGGGATGATCCGCGCCGCCCGCTTCCCCGCAAGGCCCCCTCCGTTGCTCTGTGCATGTACATCCGTTGCCGTACTGTAAGAACTATTCATATTCATATGCCAACTTCATATGCTGACACTTTTTCAGGCCGTCAAACTGAACAACTTTCTTAATGGGACCAACATCCAAATAGCGAAAAAAAAATATGCTTTATAACCTCAAATTTTGACAATCACAGTAATATGGGCTTCCAGGGCTTCCATCATTTCCAAATACAATAAAAACTCATCTTCCATGCTAAAGAATCAAAAAGTGAATAAAATAATTAGAAAAAACTAACTTTCATTCAAAATGAGCAAAAAGTCAAGTAACCACAGATAATCAAAACGTCAGAGTGTTTTTTAACCGTCGAATTTGATGGTTAAAAGTTGCAACCTGTCAAAGGTTCGGAACGGTTGAGTTGTGACAACCGAGTTGCAAAGGGCGTTTTTTCACCGAGGCTCGGAACGGCGTAGGTTTTGAACGCACCCCTGTGGTACGAGTCGGCATCGCGATCATCGCATCGACAGGCTCTACAAGAAGAAATCTCAATAGATCAGACTAACGCGACCGCTGACCGCGTTCATTTTGACTGTATAAATAAAGGATCTCATTCAACGTCACACCAAGTCCCTTGTATAACTGGTCCTACAGCTTTAACGACTGTTTATAATTTCATCATGACCCGATGACGCACGCGCCATGATATCTAGATTACCTTGCTGTCTTTGGTATTTATTGTGGCTATTTATAGAAATAGAATCGAGAAGTCTCGATTAGTCTGGGTAATGCGGAGAATATACAGGGTGTAAGGAAAAGTATCATTAACCTTTAAGAGGATATAATTCGGAGCGCGCTCCATACAAACGTACTATGGTGATATTTTCAATACTAACCAATTAAACTCAATGAAATTTTTCAGAATCAATCTAATAACAAATTTCTATGCTTATATAGAGTCAGATTTTCGTTAAGAAGTATAGTTTTAAAGTTACAGTGCCTCAAAGATTTCCATACAAATCTTAAATTAATCCTAGCATTGAAACTGTATATTTTAACGAAAATCTGACTCTATCCAAGCATATAAATTTGTTTTTAGATTGATTCTGAAAAATTTCATTGAGTTTAATTGGTTAGTATTGAAAATACCACCATAGTATGTTTGTATGGAGCGCGCTTCGAATTATATCCTCTCAAACCACATACTCTATCCATCGAACTAAACAACTTTTACTATGGGAGCAGACCTGTCAGAACCAAAATAAATCTTCTGTCCCATACTAAACTGCGGGGAATTTTCTACAAAACGTATTATTTTGGGAAAAAACTGGGGTTATTTCCGAAACTACACCAGGCAACCCTTTACCGAAGCTCCACTACGCTAAACCGAGCGCCTCATGGAGGAAAATAGATTACTAACTCCCTGTTACTAGCTAATTAGGTAATGTACTTTGAGTGAACTGTATTAAGACGCTCCCATAGGTAAACGCAGGGCCGGGCCATATTTTGCTGGTTTTTAGAAGCTATCTTCTCGTTATTTGAAAGACATACAAGTTAATGAAAAATATAGCAATGATCTTCAACATCTCGGCTTTATTTGTTATGAAGCATATTTCTTATTTTTCTGTAATATGTGTTCAAAGGAAAGCCTAAATATTGGCAAAAATCTGTATTATGTACATCTACTATAAAGTTGAAGTCACTTTTACTTGCGACACACACCATTGTGTAGACAATATAACGATCTAAAAATGCTATGAAGTAATTTTTTTAAAGGGGGCGTCCATTGATTACGTGAGGTGTTTAGGGGGAGGAGGGGGTCGTGCGAAATCTCACCCAATCTCACGTGGGGGTCTCAGTAAATATCACGTAATTTTTTTTCAGCAAGGTACAAAGTAAAATTGAGAGAAAAGTTTAATTAAGTAAAACATGATTCTACACTGAAAATTTTAAATTTTAACACAATCAAACACAGATTAACGCATTTACACTAAAAATACGTATTTTGAAAAATATCACGTGAGATTTGGAGGGGGCGGGGAGGGGGTCGAGCTAAATCTCACGAAATCTCACCAAGGGGGGAGGGGAGGTCGAAAAATCACAAAAATCATCTCACGTCATTAATGGACGCCCCCAAACCAATAGTTAATTAGATAATTGTACAATTTGTTGCGAATTCTTATGATTTTCGTATTTGATTTCCTTGGATTAGAAGGCACCATAGTGACATAATAAAGTACAAACCAGTCAAAAATAGGTATAGTTACCTATTAAATCACTTTGGAACTTTCTCTTTATCATGGGTCTGCCGGAAGAAATCTCTTCAGAGATAAGCTCGCCCTTAGTACTTGTCTATTATGCTGTATTCATCTGTATTTCCGTGTGTCCAATAAATTTTATATGATCAAAATGCTTGGGTCTGAGGTCACTAGCTTATAGTTTATTTACTTTACTGTATAGTATCAATTATTTTATTAAATAGACTATGTATTATTGTACACATAACTTTAGCTTAAGAACTTATATTGTAATAGTTATTAAGTCGTGTTATGTTGTAGAGTTTCTGGCCGCATCTTCTCTACAGCAACAACACGTTCCGACGCGGTGGTAGCTTTAAAAAAAGATTTGACGTTTGATAAGTGTGCTGCAAGCTCCTAAATTGAATAAATTAATATTGACTTTGACTTTGAGTGTTAAATAAATAGTTTAGTAGAGGTGAGGCGGCTCTGAAAGGGCCAAAGGTCGTTCGGTCAGGGAAACCTCTTAATAGATGGAACTACACTAAGTAAATTATCTGTTCATTAATATCACTTAATATTGTCAATAGTGTAGATAATATTATACTCAGTCAATAATAGTGCTAAATCTATCTATCAACAGGGTCCAACTTAGAAGCCGTGGTAGTCCAGTGGCGAGTAACCTTGCCTGCCGTGCAGGAGACGATGGTTCGATCCCCGTCCAGGCCGACTCGTACCAATGAGTTTTTCGGAATTTATATACGATTTGTAACTCCACTGGCTTTTCGGTGAAGGAAAACATCGTGAGGAAATCTGTATGCTTCAATTTCGAGGTATGTATTGTACCCGCTGACCATTATATGGCGACTGGCTCACCCCCCGTCACACTGGACAGAGTTTCGGTACTACTGGTGAAACGTGGATGTTCTGAGGTTTCAGATAACACTGACTACCCCCTCGGGGAATATATAGTCGTGAGCATATGTGATCAGACCATCAAACTAAACGAAAAAGTTTTTCAGATTGATTGTCTGATCATCCCCTTAAAATAGTGTCAGCATATAAAGAAGGGCCCTATGGATATATCGCACTGGATAGAGAGATGTGGAAAAGTTTAAGGGAGGTTGCCCAGCTGTGGGACAAAACAGGTTACCAAATTAAAAAAAAAAATTATTAACTCTAAGACCGCATGTATTGTACTTTACAGTACAGTGGGGAATCTTGTAGTTTTATACCCCTTTTGGGATAAGAAATACCTACCAAACCTGACGCAAAAAAAAAATCTCTGGGTCTATGAGTTTATAAACCGTTTGTTATCTGTGTATTTGTATTTTTATTCTACCAAAAGTATATCGTCGTTGATCAAAGAGATTATACCTAATAGAGTGAGCCATACCAATTGTAAAGTGTCCACTTTTTTTGACGTTTAGGTTTGAGTGTGTGGTGTCAAGTAGTATGGACAAAAGGCACCAAGTGACATATGGCCTTATGTTTACGGTCACTTTTCACACACACTAGCTCAAAAAAAAGTGGACAGCCGCATAAACAAATATCTATAGTTCCATCTCATTCTACTATTAAAGGTACGTCATAAGACAAAAGAGACTAACTACAATCGTAAATTTATGCGGACTCTATGGAGATCCTTCCTCTGAGGGTACGTCATAAGACAAAAGAGACTAACTACAATCGTAAATTTATGCGGACTCTATGGAGATCCTTCCTCTGAGGTTTACGGTCACTTTTCACACACACTAGCTCAAAAAAAAGTGGACAGCCGCAAAAACTAATATCTATAGTTCCATCTCCTTCTACTATTAAAGGTACGTCATAAGACAAAAGAGACTAACTACAATCGTAAATTTATGCGGACTAACGAACTGCAATATGTCACATGTCAAATAAAATCAATTTTCGATTTTTAATCGCAATATATCTGATAAGTCCGAATGTATTGTACTATACGATAAATATTTGGTATGTGGAACAACCAGTGACGTTGCTTCCTAATAAAAAACGTGAAAAACCTACTAATGTATGAGTACCAAGGTATGAATCGCCGTGACATGAATTATCCATAACAATGGATTCAAAGTGCAATAAAAAATGTGGTTTTCCCTCTTCTAGTTGTGTACAATACCTTTTATCCTAGGTACCTAGGCTTGAAAATATAAAAATATCAAACACACTTCAAAATCTACGAAAATCTATACAGGGTCCATCTTAATATGCTGACACTTTTTTAAGGGGATGATTAAACCATCAAACTGAACAACTTTCTGTATGGCACCAACAACGAAATGGCGACAAAAAAACAGCTGTCCCATACATTTAGCCAAAGTAGGTTTGCAGTTTTGTATAGAGCAGTAGATTTTTTTTCGCGATTTCGATGTTGGTCCCATAGAGAAAGTTGTTCAGTTTGATGGTATGATCATTCCCTTAAAAAAGTGTCAGCATATTAAGAAGGACCCTGTATTTGTCAATTCTTCAGCAGTTGCGGCCACCAATCAAAGTATTGTATAATTATACTACTATAAAAAACAAACAAATTGTAATAAACATTTATGGCCTAGCTCGCATCGGAGCTGAGATATTTGATTCTAAAGGTTCTGCCCCGGTAAAGGTAAATGCCCCGGGCGGCACTTCAATAGGGGCGGCAAATTCGGGACAAATATAGACTGATTGAGCTCTGTCTATAACTAATTCATAGAGCAGAGAAAAGTCGAGCTCGCTTCGTTCGCTCTAAGTTTCTGTTTTAATTTACTGAGTCTACACATAATCCGAAAAAGAGTTCTGACCACACCTAAGACGTGGTGCTAAAAATTTCGAGCTTGCTTCGCTCGATCCATACCTAGCTTTTACTAAGGCTACTTTGCACATGTTTTGTACATAAAAAACTCTGGCTCTAACCGATTCGTATTGAGGAGAAAAGTCTAGCTCGCTTCGCTCGTTCTATAAGTTTCTATTTTTGCATAGATAAAGCAAAAGATGACTGACCACAACCCGAACGGATGTACAACAAAATTTCGAGCTCGCTTCGATCGCTTCGTTATTGTTTTTATATACAGGGTCCTTCTTAATATGCTGACACTTTTTTAAGGGGATGACCAGACCATCATACTGAACAACTTTCTCAATGGGACCAACCTCGAAATCGCGAAAAAAAAATCAACTGTTCCATACATTTGACTCGAGTAGGTTTGCAGTTTTGTATGGGCATTTTTTTTTCGCGATTTCGATGTTGGTGCCATATAGAAAGTAGTTTAGTTTGACGGTCTGATCATCCCCTTAAAAAAGTGTCAGCATATTAAGATGGATGGCCCGGTAGCTCAGTCGGTAGTGAACCTGCCTGCTGTGCCCAGGGTCGCAGGTTCGAATCCCGTAAGGGACAAATATTTGTATGATGAATATGAATATTTGTGTCATGGATGTTTTTGTCCATATGTGTATTATATATCGTTATCTAGTCAACATAATACAAGTCCAGACTAGATTGTGGTACTTTAAATGTGACTAGATAATATGTGTGAAACTGTCCAAGATATTTATTATTTATTTATTTTATTTTATAAGTAAAATAAGGGGCGGCACAATCGGTCTTTGCCCAGGGCGGCAGAAAACCCTCGCTACGCCACTGGTTGCTTTATTTAAATAAATAATTTAAAGTCAGTTCTGATTGCAAATGTAAGTAGGCTACGTAAACAAAAGGAAGGATGACATAGTATGATGTCATACGTAAATAATACAATAGAACCGTGTAAAATCCCCAAGACGGATTTTATACTTACAAACTTGTTTCATTTTCATCAACGAAGTGAGAAATTCTTTGTATATGGTTTTACGTCGTGTGACTTTAAGAGAAGACCATTTGTAAGACTGTACTTAAAAAGTGTTTTCTGAAACAGAAAAAACCCGGCCAAGAAGGCGTCGGACTCGCCCATGATAGGGTTCCGTAGCCATTGTAGAAGTAGAGTACTCCCTATTTTTGACTTTGAGCGCAGATATCTGGAGACAGAAGCCTTATAACGATTTGGTTTCTTAGGATGTTTTGTTCTACGTTACAAGAGCTATCCAACGACTCGATTTATAAAACAAACCTAATTTTTTCCAACCCCTCTTTCGTTGTATGGAGGGTCGAAACAATTTTTTTCTTCATAACTACTACATTTCTGGTTTTGGGTTACTGTTATCTGTCTTCATGCATCAATTTCGATTAAATTGGTGCAAAAACGAGCTACTTATTGAGGCGGGGCATACAGACAGACAAACAGAGAGAATATGTACGAAAGTATAAGGGTTCCTTGTTTGACTGCGGAACCCTAAAAACAGATATATTGCGTACCTCCTTTTGTTGAAGTCGGTTAAAAATAAACAAAGCTTACGGTACTTTTTTTTCATGTAAATCCCTCACAAACCACAAGCATACTCGTACATCTAGGGTAGGTTAACAACAGTAGGACACAAACAGCCTGGGCTGCAATCGCGGTAAATACGAGTATTCGATGATTGAACCGTGACTACGTACGAACCATCACTTTTTACATATTTGGTATTGCGCTAATCGCGGTACAGCTCATGACAGCCGTTAGAGCCGTTTTGACAGATCGCTCAGACGTTAAAGGCAGTTACATAGAGTTTAGCGCGATGTGGAATTCAGCACAGTTGAATAGTGATTGGATTGGTCACACTGAACAGAGTTTCGGTACTACTGGTGAAATGTGGATGTTCTGAGGTTTCAGAATATCTCTGACTACCCCCTCGGGGAATATAGTCGTGAGCATATGCTTATGCTTATGCTATGAATAGTAATTGCATTGCAACGTGATTAGAACTGAAATTGGATAAGAATAGAACTTCGATGTTTTAAATTAGCGCAATCGGTATCCTGCAAACATCCGAGTGCACTCACAGAGATGCATTTTTATTGCACCCCACTGCATTAACCCCCCCCCCCCCCCCTCCTGGGTTCAAAGTGCATCGGTGCATACTTGAATAAACATAATAAACACTGCACGGTATGAATGTGTGAGATGTTAGAGAGCTAACTCGTACATCAGCAGTTCATATTAATTCTCATCATCAGCCTTTGTTCTCAACCTATACTCCATTCAAAATAGCAACGAAAATTTAAGGATATTTTGTATTACAGAAACAGAGATTTGAAACACTTACTCTCACTTATTCTTAAACAGCTTTAGTAACGTCCAAGATATGTCGGATAGTAAATAGGGTCCTTTTTAATATGCTGACACTTTTTTAAGAGGATTATCGGACCATCAAACTGACCAACTTTCTCTATGTCATCAACATCGAAATCACGAAAAAACATATCAGCTGTTCCATACAGAACTGCAAACCAAATGTATGGGACAGCTGTTTTTTTTTCACGATTTCGATGTTGGTCCCATAGAGAAAGTTGTTCAGTTTGATGGTCTGATCATCCCCTTAAGTATTACAGGGGTGTTTTGTAACACCCTGTATCTTGCGTACCTGAATGCTTTTATAAAAAAATATATACAACGTGTTAATGAATTAACGCAAAACTACAATGTAGTTTAGAATCGAGAGCAGAATCGAATTAACATGGTTTCAACACAGGTAATTTTTTTCAAAATATTAAATAATTTGTTTGTAAAATTTACAGAACTCGACCTCAACCCACCGCTCGGGCACGGGTAAGTAGGGTGCTACTTACTATCAAATAAGATTTTTAAAATATATACATGAGCACGTTAGCGATTTCATTCATTGCTGAAATGATATTCAATCATTTTTGCCTCAAAACTTAAAATGCGAATAACTTTAAATTTTAACTATAAATAATGACATTATTATTTCAATCTAATCATGTTGTTATAAATCAGTTGGGGTGTATGAGGTTTTGCGCTTATTCATTAACACGTTGTATAATAATATCGCTGTGGTCCATATCGGTGAGAATTAATTCATTCATTTCCATGTAAACCATTAATTATACATTTCAATAGCACGAAAGGCAGATCTCCTTTCAACAGTTTTTATTTATATTTATTTATAATAGAACATAAAATAGAAACCGCAATTTTTTGTGAAACCTTTCTATTCAATCCAAATTTAATCAGCTAGTAGATTGACATTTGATTTCATGAATCCAAAATACTAAAAACATACCACAAAATATTAACCGTCCAATTATTCGCATAATTAACTAACGGACTTGCTTAATATCGCAGGCAGACGCAGTTAGTCACTGACCGGCGGCGCGCGCGCACGTCTCCATCGTTCACGGATAATACAGCTAGAATTCGCGACCAAAAACTATTAATTTTTAATTCACTTCTGTGAAAACGAATCATGTCTAATTACTACTGTGTTATAAATTAGTTCAAAGAAGTTAATTGATATTATGGTGATTAATACAGTGACTATGTTTTTGTTGTTTTTATTGACTGTTGTGTGTGCTCGTAATCTAGACAACATTAACTTACATGACCATTACCTTGCTCAACCTCAGCTGGACTTTGGAACTCAATACGGAGCCAGCGATGGAAGTAATCCTGAAGTTCATCAAAACAGAAGAGAGATTAACGTGAGAAATGAAAATCTCAATGTATTTGATGACCAACGAAGGCTGGACACCGAGTTAAATAGACGGGGTAACCAAAACGGTAATGTACATCGAAGTTATGAAATGTTCGGGTCTTCGGCTCAAGAGTTTCATGGTAACATCAATAATAACAGAGACGGAGAAAGTCATTTCAATAAAAATAGAAGGACTCATGGGGTCGAAAATCTAGGACACAATTATGAATCTGAATTTAATGACCAAACTATACAAAGTAGAAACAAAGGAAATCATAGAACAAATAATAGATTTCATCAAACTAACTCACAAGACTCTACTCAGTATGAATCTCCAACTTTTACCGTACAAAAATCTCACGGATACGAAATTATTAATCACAGAAACGATGATAACATGTTCTATCCTAATAGTGGAACTAATCACGAAGTTCAAAACATTGATAGAATTAACTTACGAGTAAACATAGAATCACACAATCAAGGAGGACGCGACCATCATCACAATACAAATAAGAACCAATTTGATACAGTCTCAACAGAAGAGAGAAAAACAATCGATAATCAATATGACAATAAACGACCCTCCTCATCAAATGAAGACAGGAGTGGGATTCCCTACGGAAACATACCAACTGATCTAAACAATAAATCGGATATAAGTCAAGAAAACCCAAATACTAGGAACTCCGCTCAAAATGAAACTACACGTGACGATATATCCAAAAACAGTGGCAGTGTTGAAGATAAAAGGCCACAGTGGAAAACTACTACAGATAATGAAGTAATAAATAAGAAAGATAAAGATAACAAAAAAGGATTAGGAGAGGATAAATGGATATGGAGTGCAAGTGAAGAGACCACTACAGTCACACCAGACAGTTTGGACAATAGAAATGCTTTTAACGGTGACAAGTGTCCAACGGGGAAAGTTAAAATTGGTAATATGTGTGTTTATGTTGATCCTGACTAAGGCATGCAGAATTGTTTTATTTATAAAATTGTGTACAGAGATAGTTTGGTAAGATTGTACAGTTGTATAAAGCCGGTATCTACGATTGTAATAGTAAAGGTAACCGCATATTACGACGAGCCGCATCGGGACGGGCCGTAGCGCAAATATCCGCCTAAATAGCTTTTATACCATGTATATGAACTATCGCATCCACATTACGCAGCGTAGGCGCTGGGCCGGAGAGGTCGCATTATTGAGCGGCGGATTTCAGTCCGTGCGCTGCGATGCGGTCCGCTCCGGCCCGATGCGACTAGTTGTAAAATGCGCTTACCTTATATCCACTAGATTTATATTAAAAGGCATACGCGGTATATCCGCATCTTCCTTCTTTTTGTTTCATCCAAGGACCGAAATGTAAATAATAGTGTAATAAATAAATCCAAGTGATTATTCTAAGCAAGCATAAGGTAATTAATTTTAATTAATTAAATAACATATGGTGCTAAATGACATTTTATTAACACAAACAAATTGACGTCGTATTTTATTTACTTATACAGGGTCCTTCTTAATATGCTTAATAAATTTTAAGGGAATGATCAGACCGCCAAACTGAACTTTCTCTATGGCACCAACATCGAAATCGCGAAAAAATATCATCTGTCCCATACATTTGGCTCACGTAGGTTTGCAGTTTTGTATGGAACATTTGATTTTTTTTTTTGCTATTTCGATGTTGGTGCCATAGAGAAAGTTGTCCAGTTTGACGGTCTTTTTAACGGAATGATCACCCTTAAAAAGTCTTAGCATATTAAGAAGGACCCTATATGGCTAAACCTTTTCGGTCGAATTTTTCGATTCTTTTGTATATTTTAATGTGACTGTTTAAAACCAGCCGTTTGACAGGCCAGTGCCCTGCAGTGGAACGTATCTGAGTGGGCGTGGGCTGATGATGATCTATTTCAGTATATTGGTTATGGTGCGACGGGCTCATCCCCCGTCACACTGGTCAGAGTTTCGGTACTACTAGTGAAACGTGGATGTTCTGAGGTTTCATAATATCTCTGACTACCCCTTCGGGGAATATAGTCGTGAGCATGGTTATAGATAAGTAAGTCGCCTGGGATTTTAGGACGTCTAATTATTAGCTCATGAGCACCAGGGAGAGCCACTGTGAAATAAATTGAAAAAGACGGTCGGTCGACACGAGGATCGAACCATAACCACCCGTATCGAAGCCGGTTGTCTGGACCACTTGACCAACAAGACAATGATTAATATGAGCGAAATACTCTCACTAGGTACTACAGCGGTGAGGTGTAGCGCGCTATCGCTCCAGTTTAGATACGAACCCAAATTCAACACAGTGCTTCGAGACGTCAATATCTGGGCTTAAGAGATGTTTATTCCGAATGCGTAAATGCGCGCTGCATACAAACGAAGTCTGGTAATATTTTCAATACTAACCAATTTAAGTAAATGACTATTTTCAGAAACAATCTAGAATCTAATCTCTATGCTTGTAAGAAGTCAGATTTTTGTTAAAATATACAGTTTTAGTGCTAGGATTAATTTATGATTGGTAAGGAAATATTTGAGGCACTGTAACTTAAAAACTATACATTTTAACGAAAATCTGACTTCATACAAGCATAGAGATTAGTTTCTCGATTATTTCTGAAAATTTTTATTAACTTTTATTGTTTAGTATTGAAAATATCACCAGACTTCGTTGGTATGGAGAGCGCTCCGAATTATATTCCTTTAATGAATTAACGCAAAACTAGAAAGTAGTTTGTTTATCGAATAGAATCGAATTATCATGGTTTCAACATAGGTAATATTTTTCTAAATATTAAATAATTTGTATGTAAAATTTAAAATTTACTGATCTCAATCTCAACCCACCGCTCGGGCACTCTCACCCTACTTACTACCAAAACAAGATTCATAAAATGTATCCATGAGCACGTTAGCGCTTTCATTCATTGCTGAAATGATAACAAATCATTTTTGCCTGGAAACTTAAAATGCGAATAACTTGAAAGTTTAACGATCAAAATTATGAACTTATTATTTCAATCTAATTAGTTTGTTATAAATCAATGTATGTATGAGGTTTTGCGCTTATTCATTAACACGTTGTATAGTTTCAATGCTAGGATTAATTTAAGAATTGTATCGAAAACTTTGAGCCGCGATAACTTTAAAACTGTTATGTATGTATGTATATGCTCACGACTATATTCCCCGAGGGGGTAGTCAGAGATCTTCTAAAACCTCTAAAACTATTATATTAGGATGCATTTTAACAATTTTATCGTAAACTTTGAGCTACGATAACTTTGAAACTATATATTTTATCGGAATTCTGACAAATGTAAAGCACATATTGGCTTCTATATAGATCGTGTCTAAAAATTCATTGACTTTAATTGGTTATTATTGACTTGGTTTGTCTAAGGTGTGCAGCAAAAACTTTTCTCAGAATAAATATAATTATTATGTATAGGTACCTACTAAGTATAGGTAATATGCCATACTTACATCTGTAATTCTAATTAATTATTAACACACAACAAATTGTACCTTACTCCTTGCTGATAACGTATAATTAGACTTAAATAATAATGAAATAAGTATACAATAATACATTATTATATATATTGTACCCAGTCAGACACGACTTGTATGCGAAGGTCAAGGTTATCACTCACATAATTATTGTTGTAAAAAGGTGTGTCTACTGCAATGTCATTGTCTTACAATAATAACATGAAATCTTTCAAAATAGTAATAATTCCGGTGCCTGAAAACGAAGTTTCAACCAAAGAATTCAACGAGGGGCCCATTTCATAAACATGGCAATAGATTTGAATTACAGAAACAGAGATTCGAAACACTTCCTCTGACATATTCTAAGAACAGCATTAGTAACGTCTGAGATTATAATTAAGGGCCTATGTCGAAAAATAATTGAAGCGAAATGGGCGTGTGATAGCTTATATTACTGCCTGATGCGAGAGAAAGAGATGGGGCGGCGCGCGCGCCTGTAACGACGCATGCGTAAAACAAACTTTATTTAATTGTGATTGTACTATTTATGTATGTTTATTTCTGCTCTAATCAAACTTTATAAATATCAATTTCTTTTTTTTAAATCAAGTCTCGTGTTTCTATTATTCACCGTTTAGCAGTTCCAAACGTTTATCGATAAAGACGGAGGCTACTTTGGCTTATTTTTCTATCGAGAAAATGTGTCTTAATCGTGTTTTGGCTCTAATCAAAACTTCAATTATATGTTCAATTTACACATATCCGCAAATCATACTCCTACTGTTAGTACTTCATGATATATGATGTTTTGAAGAATCATATTTTTTTCACATATCCTCTTAACGAGAAGATAGCTTCTAATAACCCTCCTTCTAGCGCAGTCGGGTAAAAACCAGCAAAATATGGCCCGGCCCTGCGTTTACCTATAAAGAAATAACTATCGAAATGTAAATATAAAGTTAATTGTTTCATAGCAATGCTATAATTAGATTTAGAAAGTTGTTAAATATTTGAGACAGTCGTTAAAATAACACTTAAATATACTAAGTACTACATAATTGTTAATTAAGTTAATTGTGTTTAGACCTGTGTAAAGTGACGAGCATTCGTTTGATCGATTCTAATGCTCGGTGAGTTGCAATATTCTACTAAAGGCATTGTAAATTCAATTTGCTATTTGACAACTGTAACGATAAAATATAAAATATATTAAATGTCATGTGAGTTCAAGCGTCGTAGTTAGCTTTACTTGTTTATTGTGATGTGACGTCATAGCCAGAAATGTCACGTGACCGGCTGTTTTCGCGCAAATATCAAATTACTAACTGAAATAATATTTTTTGTTGAATAAATAACGCTTTTACGAAAAAGATAATTGTAAGAGGTATAAAATAAACCTACGCATATTTTAAAATAACTTTCCGAAAACTGTCAAATATCTCATTATTGTACCAAAAGTCTCTTTAATATTCCTTTTGTTTATTTGTAATTGTTTTCCCACTCACGGGCTCATTACCCGTCACAGTAGACAGAGTTTCGGTACTACTAGTGAAACGTGGATGTTCTGAGGTTTCAGAATATCTCAGACTACACCCTCGAGGAATATAGTCGTCAGCATATGCATGCATGTATGCATGTAATTGTTTTAAATTAAATAAAAGATTTTTTGGATACTGAAACGTTACTTTATTTTCCTCCCTTGAGTTTTTACTTTTTGGTTTTTAGGGTTCCGTAGTCAAACAAGGAACCCTTATACTTTCGTCCATTCTGTCTGTCTGTCGGTCTGTATGTCCCGCATCAATACCTCGCTCATTTTTGCACCTATTGTATTGAAATATGGCATGAAGACAGATAACAGTAACCCAAAAACAGAAATGTAGTAGTTAAGAAGAAAACAATTTTTTTCGACCCCGCTTCCATACAACGAAAGAGGGGTTCGAAAAAATTTGGTTTTTATTTAAATCGAGTCAGGAGTCGTTAGATAGGTCTTGTCCAATGGAACAAACGTACCATATAAACTAAAGCGCGCGAAAGTCAAAAAATGGGCTATATGGTCCATATTGTCTGTTAAAATTATTATAAGGACTAGCCTTGCGGTAGCATTTCCCCTCTGCCACGGTATAAGCACAATTGATCTTGTGCATTTACATTCAATTTTACACCTTATCACTAAACGAGACAGCCTATAATTGCGAAATAATAACTTCGAACTTAGAACGTTTGGGGTTCACACGAGACTACGTTTCATGATTTTTAACATTCATAATTAGAATCTAAAGTTATGGGGAATAAAATCCAAAGTGGCGGATTTCATGTTACCTCGCCCCCCCGCAAAAAGTGGCAGAAATGTTTGTTAGTAGAATTACACGCGTAACCAGTCCACATATAAATAGTCAAAGATATTACGTCTGTAAATTCTGGTCTGAGTTATTATTATGTTTGTAAGTACTGGGTGGAACAAAATGATCCACTAAATAAGCTTTCCGGCAAATGACAGATTGCCTTTCCTATGTACTAAAATAAAATTGTTTTCAAAAAAGAAGGTAGGTATGTTAATATTTTATTCGTTTCAAGATAAGGCTTGGCAAAGTTTATCTCATTTAAATTAAGAAAGTTAAACAGTAATCAGCTGATCCGGTCAGTGGCACTGACCATGCGTGTGGGGAGTGTGGTCGCGGATCGACTGCGGGTGCAGTGCGTGTCGGGCCACGTGCAGGGTAGGGTTCCGTAGTTACACTGTACAGTTGTAATTTGAGATGGGTATACATATTTATCACAAAGGGGTAGTCAGAGATATTCTGATACCTCAGAACATCCACGTTTCACCAGTAGTACCGAAACTCTGTCCAGTGTGACGGGGGGTGAGCCCGTCGCCACATAATAAATAATAATAATTAAATAAATATCTTGGACATTGTCACACAAATTATCTAGTCAAATTTAAAGTACCAGAATCTAGCCTGGACTGGTGTTATGATGACTAGACAACGATATAGAGTACACATAATATATAGATACAAACATCCATGACTCGAGTACAAATATTCATATAGTATCAATTATTTTATTAAATAGACTATGTATTATTGTATACATAACTTTAGCTTTAGAATTTATATTGTAATAGTTATTAAGTCGTGTTATGTTGTAGAGTTACTGGCCGCGTCGGAACGTGTTGTCGCTGTAGAGAAGATTCTCTACAGCGACAACACGTTCCGACGCGGTGGTAGCTTTAAAAAAATATTTGACGTTTGATAAGTGTGCTGCAAGCTCCTATATTGAATAAATTATATTGACTTTGACTTTGACATCATACAAATATTTGTCCCTTACGGGATTCGAACCCGCGGCCCTCGGCACAGCAGGCAGGTTCACTACAGACTGTGCTATCGGGCCGTCAGAGGCATATATTTGACAGTGGGTATAATATATGCCTTGAAATTGAAGCATGCAGGTTTCCTCACGATGTTTTCCTTCACCGAAAAGCCAGTGGTGTTACAAATCGTACATAAATTCTGAAAAACTCATTGGTACGAGTCAGCCTGGACGGGGATCGAACCATCGCCTCCTGCACGGCAGGCAAGGTTACTCGCCACTGGACCACCACGGCTATTTTATAGGCTTGATAGCTTATTGGTCTGTGGGACTATAGTGCCTCTAAATAGCTCCGTGATTTCGACAGACCGTTTTAGTGTATTATAAAGTTTTGAAGGCTCAAACAGCTTTAAAAAGTACTATAAAATCTCTAAAACCGCCTGTCAAAATCACTGAGCTATCGTGGACTGTAGCCACACAATAAAAGTAACATTTATCAATGTCAAGTCGATACTGTCAATCGTTGGTGATGGGGGGAGAGAGGGAGACGTATACAAATAGCCAACATGGCGTGTGTCGACATTTGATGTTGGAACTGCCTGCGTTCTTTACTTGGTTAAACCCTAAGAGGAAGGATCTCCATAGAGTCCGCA
Organism: Agonopterix alstromeriana; assembly: GCA_963924505.1. Classification (NCBI taxonomy): domain Eukaryota; kingdom Metazoa; phylum Arthropoda; class Insecta; order Lepidoptera; family Depressariidae; genus Agonopterix; species Agonopterix alstromeriana. The sequence continues at coordinate 12,786,053 of OZ004683.1, forward strand.
TAAATTTACGATTGTAGTTAGTCTCTTTTTTTGCATTGATAAACCAAAAGATGTGTGACCACAACCCGCATCGATGTGAACCTCTCACGAATAACAATGAGAGGACTAGCCCATACCCTCAGAGGAAGGATCTTCATAGAGTCCGCATAAATTTACGATTGTAGTTAGTCTCTTTTGTCTTATGACGTACCTTTAATAGTAGAAGGAGATGGAACTATAGATATTTGTTTATGCGGCTGTCCACTTTTTTTTGAGCTAGTGTGTGTGAAAAGTGACCGTAAACATAAGGCTATATGTCACTTGGTGCCTTTTGTCCATACTAATTGACACCACACACTCAAACCTAAACGTCAAAAAAAGTGGACACTTTACAATTGGTATGGCTCACTCTAGTCTTAAAGAGAGATTCTTCCTCTTAGGTTAAACCACAGAATAAATACCTACTAGTACAGTCGCCATCAGATATATTGTAGCAAAAAAGGTGGTCAAATACAGGGTCCTTCTTAATGTGCTGACACTTTTTTAAGGAGATGATATTTTTTTATTTTTTTTATTTATTATTATTACATAGATTACAGTGAACACTTATAACAATGAATCCCACAAAACCAATTGCTCTGTGGGAGTTACAATCACACTCAAGCTATTTTAACTTCTTATTTTGTCTATTTAAATACATCGAACGTTGCAATACAATAATTGTATCTGTCACTATACATTTTGGTAGTTTCTTAGTTTTTAGGTAAAGCTATCCAATAGGAATTTCTTTAACAGTCTAGAAAATCTACGCTTATTCGACTCATTCCTAATAATAGATGGTAGACTATTATACAAATAAGGTATGCGTTTATAAAGGCTTCTATCTCCATAATAGTTTGTGACCCTAGGCACAACAAACATGCCCGTAGTCAGGGACCTTGTGCCGTGGCTATGTGATATCAGCGATTTATGATCTTGACTGCTATGGTTAGGTTAGGTTAGGTTAGGTTAGACAGACTATTAGAGAGACATTACATAGACATTACATAGTGTAACATTAGAGATTAGAGAGACATTACATAGTGTAACATTGTCAAGACCAGGCTACGTTAGCTTAATCACAAACACGATATAGCAGGAATAGATGTTGCTATTTGCATCTTTGTAAGTTTATGAAACACGCCCCGGGTACAAATTAATGGTAGCTATCAACTATAAAATTTTGGCTTTAACGGCGGTAGCACAAATATTAGGTACATTTTTTTTTCATTTCTTTAACGGCTCTGGATACTAGTCCTTTTGAGCTATTCGTAATTTTTTTTCTTTATAATCTTTTTTTTTTGATGAGGGGATGATAGATGACGATGAATCTATGGTCGATTTCGTAAGCTCGCGCGATGCCGCCAAAATGACCATGGACGAGTTAACTTGAACCAAAACTTATGTTCTGTTATCGTATTTATTTGAGATTCCTTTTACGTCGGTCGTTTTACGCAACTGTTTGGTACACAATCCGCACGAAATTATGTCACAAATATCACTAAAACCAATTTTTTACGAATTTCAAATACGACGAAACACAACAAGAGCAATGGCGCCAAGCAAACTCTAATAGGTTCAATGTGCAGTGTTCCCAGAAGGTTACATTTGTAACCTTTTAGGTGATTTTTGCTCTGTCAGGTTACTTTTAGGTTACACGATTCATAAGGTTACTTTTAGGTGTTTTTTTGGAATTTGTATAATCAATTTTACAATGCTTGTTTTTCCATGAAACGGAATGCTTTTTCATATTTTTTGTAATGTTCTTCTTATCGTGTGGGCAAGCCCTGGTTTTTTCAGACCGCCTTACGACCTCTGACGTGGTTTTTATGTAACGACTACTACCACGAGAGATAGTAGCCGGGAACGGCTTAAGGTGCCATCCGAAGCACGGAATCATCTTTCTTTTGCAATGTTTTAACGTTCGTTATGTACCTAGTGAGTGCAACTCCTAAAAACACGCTTTTCTCTCTCGCACTATAAATATGAGACCAAATCACAAAAATGACTAAAAATAAGAACTAAAGCGTCTCACTTACTCGCTCGATGAAAAATGCAACTCAAAATGGAAAACGCTGCTGAATCGTTTATATTTCTGTAAGTTAATACAACCACCATCTGTTTATCAACTTTTAATACCCTACTCCCGGAAAAAAATAACATAAAAGGTTACTTTTCACAACAAAAGGTTAATTTTTTAACTATTTTCGGTTTATTTTGACAAGATCCGGCTGGCAACACTGAATGTACATGCATTGTAGGGGAAGTTTCTTGGCGCCATTGCTCTTGCTGTGTTTCGTCGTATTTGAAATTCGTATAAAATTGGTTTTAGTGATATTTGTGACATAATTTCGTGCGGATTGTGTACCAAACAGTTGCGTAAAGCGACCGACGTAACAGGCATCTCAAATAAATACGATAACAGAACATAAGTTTTGGTTCAAGTTAACTCGTACATGGTTATTTTGGCGGCAACGCGCGTGCGTACAAAATCGACCACAGATTCATCGTCATCTATCATCCCATCATCAAAATAAAGAATATAAAGAAAAAAATAACGAAAGGCTCAAAAGGACTAGTATCCAGAGCCGTTAAAGACATTAAAAATATTGCACATCGCATGCAATGCAACTATGTGGCAGATACCAAGTAAAATGCAGTCGTAAACAAGTTTTCAATGCAGTGCTTATTTTTAAATACCTACATAACCTCTGTTGTGACTTTGAAACTAAATGTTTTGTTTCCTTAGACAATATTTTCGGGAATTATTGTCTAAGGAAACAAAACAATTTTAAAGAGTTACGGGATAACTGAGGAACTGAGTTCCTAGTAAGGAACTGAGTTCCTAGTAAGAAACTGAGTTCCTAGTAAGGAACTGCGTACCTAGTATGGAACTGAGTTCCTAGTAAGGAACTGAGTTCTTAGTAAGGAACTGCGTACCTAGTAAGGAACTGAGTTACTAGTAAGGAACTGAGTTCCTCAGTCATCCCGTGATAATGGCAGTTGTAACGCTGCCGAAATATCGGGAACTCAAATATACCTATACTCCATTCCAAATAGGGGCGAAAAGAAGGTAAAAAAGGTTCTTTATAGTACACACTTTAAAGAAATATATAAATATTGTATCAAATAACAAAATTGCGATGTTAAAAGACCTAAAGAAGCAGTGGTGCGCACATGAGGTTCGTTTTTGGTTCAATGAAGCTTATACTATAAAGACTTACGATAAAAATCCGTCAGATGGGGTCTACAAAGGTTTCGTGGCCCTGCTTCTGTGATCTTCTTTTTTTCGTCTTTAATTGAAATGAAGTATAAACGCGGTAAGAACCCGTTAAAATTTTTAATTCTAGAATATTTCTAAAGTTTTTCAATGAGGCCCTTTTAAAGACTAACCGATCCAAATAGTGAACAGGGTATACACCGTGTAAGAAAAAATATAAAAATGCATGTTTATGATAAACGAAAAAAGTAAACGAGAAACGTCGATATTTATTCATAAAAATGCAGTGTACATTTTATATTAAATTTTAAAAATCGGCTTATTAATCTGTTTTTCAAATGTCTAAAACGCCATTCGCCATATTAGATTCCGTGGTGACGTCACTCCGATAGTACACAATCTAGATTATTGTCGTGCTCTGTGTTATTTCGAACTCATTATTTTCACAAATCTTGCTACTCAGGGGTCTTTTGCAGTCGTATTGTTTACTAACGGAGTGACGTCACGAGCAGAAACAGCATGGCGGCTAGCGTTTTCGCGCAAAAATTCAAAATCATAAATAAAAAATAGTTTTTAAGGCATTTAAATACAAATTCTACCGGTTCATTACGATCTCAGGATTACTTTAAAACAGTTTTCAAAGAAAGGTGTAAAAATCACGCCCGCGCCGCGCCTCCAGGTGACGTCGCCTGGAGGCGCGGGGTCGATTCTCCTTTACGACGAAAACGACGCTATGCTACCTACTATAAGATTTATATTGTGTTACTTAGATTATCCGCCACCTCCACACGTCTCTTCTGTATAAACCGTGGCTTACGCTGTTTGCTAATGTCATTGATTGTAACTCCCACAGAACATTATAAGAGGGGTTAGAAGTGCAAAGTAGGCGTGGAACGTGTCGCCACAGGTTATGCAATGATTGGCATAACATCATAAAGCGCGCGGCGTGGTGCGAGCGAGAGGGCATGAATAATTGTAGCAGCGTGAGGAAGACAAGTGGCGACAGCCGTTTCCGAAGCAAAAGCGCTACTTTGCATTTCTAACCCCTCTTATAATGTTCTGAGGTAACTCCAATATACAATGTTCTTGAACGCCATCCTTCCAGTGTCAGTGAACAGTTTTTCTTTTAATGGAATGGAAATAGGTACCTCATTTGAATTCCTGTTTCAATATCAAATGTGCAAATTAAACCAGGATTAATAGTTTAAGTTAGAAACAGCAGTAATTCTTAACGGCTTCATCAGACTGGATCAATAAACTATCAAAGTTGAGTATTATCGCTCTTGAATATTTAAGTCGTTTTAAGTATTTCTTTAATAAATCTTAAAGACTGAAGTTTTCAAAAATCTCAACATGATACTTGAAAGGTAAGTGATAGAAGCACTATTTTCACAAATTAAGACATAGTTAACGCCACGTATCTCTTTAACTACTACTTCTACATAATGCAACAACAAAAATAAGGAATCGGGCAACTAGTCAAATTAGCAACTCTTACAGTCAGTTGCACGTACGTTCATTAAAGTTAATCCTCCATTCCTCCATCTTTTGCCGTCAATTTTTGTCTTGTTGATGTAGTAAAAGATAGTAAGAGTTTTGCTATCTTTTACTACGTCAACAAGACAAAAAGTGACGGCAAAAGATTTAATGGAGGATTAACTTTAATGAGCGTACGTGCAACTGGCAGTCAATCGAACGTCAAAACGGGCGCTTTGTATGAATAATTGTACTAAATCATGGATTTTTTACTACAGATTTGAACGTGTGACTTTCAAAAATCGCACTCCTGCCCCCTAGACAAAGTGGCATTCTATTGGCGTTGACGCTAGTAGAAAATGACAGAACGTATGGAATGAAACATGTTGACGATCGCTAATGTCAAATCCATACATTCTGTCATTTTCTACTAGCGTCAACGCCAATAGAATGTCACTTTGTCTAGGGGGGCTGAAGATTGGTAGCATTGAAATTCTTTATTTAATATAAATTCATCTTTGATGAGCTATATTTTGAAACGACGGGTAAAAATATTTGAATGTTCCCTGGAGTGAAGACAATACAATTTGTAATTTTTGGTAAAATAAGTCCAGCTGTCGTACCCTGTATTCTAATCTCTATCAGTCCCATAACATCACTCTTACTTTCAAGTGATAAGTACTAAACAAGCTTGTCTCGCGAGCCATCGTCTCTGTAACTTAGTTAGTTATTCAGATGGCGAGGATCCTCAACTCCGAATAAGAACATTCCCTTTTATTATTTCTCGTAAAAGAATGCGAACTCCAGTTCTACTTAGAGACAGAAGTTGGTTAGAGGAGGGAGCATTCGTTGAATGCTAATTTTGACACCATAGTGTTAGCGGAAATGTGGTTCTTGACGGACCCCTCTGCGAGCTCTATATATCGCCCCTTTCGGCTGCACTCGAAGACTGTCAATACTGACAGCTGTCACATCCTCCCGCCGCGCGATGCGCATACGCAATCTTGAACCGCTCCGATAGTTTTATAATTATTGAGGAAAAGTCTATTAAAATGTATTCACCAGTACCCTGAGTTTCAGTCTTATAATAGATACGTACGATCGAAAATATATAGATTTTGACATTAGGTCTAACTCAAACTTAAAAACCAACTAGGAGGGTTTATACAGCTAGGAGGGCAAAATACTTACCAAAAAAAAATTATTTTCTCCGGGATCCGGGAAACCGGGAAAAACAAAATATAAAAATGTTGGGTACAGGAAAGAAACTTGCAGTTGCACTGCAGTTTAGTGTGAAACAACAGATTTTGTTGTTGCTCTGATTGGTTTGCTGCCATAGTAAAAGTGGTTCAGTTTGATGGGAGACTCTTAGTTTAAAAGGACGCTAATGACATCAATGTCACCCTGTATAATCACACCAAGTTTTCTGTTTTTCCGAAGCAAACACAAAAAACCTTGGAAAAACACGTTTCTTTCTTGTACCCAAAATTTTTTTATTTTGTTTTTCTTTATTAAAATTCAAAAATACTTTGTATTCTGTAAAACGTTTAACTCACTACCTTTTACTACTGTTGAACAGATACAGCCCTATACAAGGTGTTACAAAAATACAAATAAACATTTAAGGGGGTGGTTTAGACCATCAAACTGAACAACTTTCACTATGGGACCAATATTGAAATCGCGAAAAAAAACTGATGTTCCATACTAAACTGCAAATCTACTCGAGCTAAATGTATGGGACAGCAGATTTTTTTTTCGCGATTTCGATGTTGGTCCCATAGTGAAAGTTGTTCACTTTGATGGTCTAAACAACCCCTTTAAAAGTTTTAAATGTTTATTTTTACTTTTGTAACACCTTGTATACGTGCAACACACATACGGAATTCCGAATTATAGGATTTCCGTTGTACAGGATTTACAAACGGATACGGAACGGAATTGTGGAGTTGGAAAAACCATACGAAATCGTTATCCTGATTCGGAATTTCGTATGTATATAGCGGATCTTGGAGTTAGGATGAACGGTAGAAAATTAGTAGATTATTCGCGAATTTTACGATAGGACGGGTGCGTATAACTTTGTACCTTATTGCCGTGCAGAGAGAGTCTCTATTTATTTAAATCTGTTTTCAAGTGATTCTTCTGTTGTTGCCTGCCGTGCCGGTGATGGTTCGAACCCCGTCCAGGCCGACTCGTACCAATGAGTTTTTCGGAATTTATGTACGATTTGTAACACCACTGGCTTTTCTGTGAAGGAAAACATCGTAAGGAAACCTGCACGTTTCAATTTCGGGGCATGTATTGTACCCACTGTCCATTGTAAGTGGCGACGGGCTCACCCCCCGTCACACTGGACAGAGTTTCGGTACTACTACTGAAACGAGGATGCTCTGAGGTTTCAGAATATCTCTGACTACCCCCTCGGGGAATATAGTCGTGAGCATATGTATGTATGTATGTCTTCTGTACGGGTAGTAATAGTATTTATTCTGTGCTCTTGTGTAGCTTGGCTTAGTCCTATATTCTTTCGTCCATGTCCATAGAGTGAGTGGACCTCAATAAAATTTGGATCTTATTAAACAAATCTCTACCTCAGAGTTGGGTATCGTTTAACTGCGGGGATGGATTTAAAAAAATGTGCAATCTTTTTATGCTGATTGGGTAACTTTCCTGATTTCGAATGTTGTTTTGAGGGTAAAGTTACGTAAATTTTAAGGCTACGGTTTCGTGTTTTTCCCGGATTTTTCCCCTCTCTTCTGTACCTCTGCTCTACCACACTTTACCTGTGTGATTTTACTGTACCGTGGTAAGTGATGCTCAGAAATACACTGCATTAGAAACCCTTACCCTTAGGGTAGATTCACACCAGAAGAGCATCCGTGCATTTGCTCGCAGCGGCAATCTTCTCACTAATGTTTATTTGCACATCGCCGAGTCGGCGGCCGCACGCGGCACCACTCTGCCCGTATCACTCCAAATAAATTTGACCTTTATTCACTAAAGTCCGGCCGCTGAAAGATTGCGTTTGACAGTTACCATAAAATTGTAAAAAACTGAATGAAAACTATAAATGCCGATCATTATTTAGTAGCTTTTTGAACTTAAAAGGACAGCTAGTGCCCTGTGTACTAGAGTGAGCACAGGTAAACAATATTTTCATTCAGTTTTTTACAATTTTATGGTAACTGTCAAACGCAATCTTTCAGCGGCCGGACTTTAGTGATAACATTGCCGCGGTGCTGCTCTTCGATGCTCTTCTGGTGTGAATCGACCCTTATTCCTTAGAACAAGAAATCTGGAACCAGAGGACTCGGCTGAGTTTAATTAAACACACATATAGGTAGTTATAACAGTATCACTGAGTCATCATTGTTTTGACTGAATACATACGACAATAGTTTACTGTTCGTACAATTAAAATCAATTGTATTTATGAGGAAGTCCTCAATTATTCCAAAATTTTCCGTCGTTAACCGTTTTCGTTTTTTTGTCTGCTATAGACGCGTTTACTATACAACGTGTTAATGAATTAACGCAAAACTAGAAAGTAGTTTGTTTAGAATCGAGAGCAGAATCGAATTATCATGGTTTCACCATAGGTATTTTTTTTTCAAAATATTAAATAATTTGTTCGTAAAATTTACTGAACTTGATCACAACCCACCGCTCGGGCCCTCTCACCCTACTTACTACCAACACAAGATTCTTAAATGTATCCATGAGCACGTTAGCACTTTCATTCATTGCTGAAATGATAACAAATCATTTTTGCGAAATACTTTAAATTTTAATACTTAATAAAAATGCGAATAACTTTAAATTTTAACTATCAAAATAATGAAATTATTGTTTCAATCTAATTATTTTGTCATAAATCAGTTGGGATGTATGAGGTTTTGCGCTTATTCGTTGACACGTTGTATATATTAGGGCTGTCAACTTATTTTACCTGCTTCCAAAAGCATGAACGAGTTTTATACGCAGGATATTTTCAGTGCAGTTTAATCAAAAAACACAAAATGCAAAACCAGAGAAAGTTTATTTAAGGGAATATAATTCGGAGGGAGCTCTATACAAAAGAAGTCTGGTGATATTTGTAAAACTAACCAAATAAAGTCAATGAAATTTTTCATACACAATTTAGAAACTAATCTCTACGATTGTATGAAGTCTGATTTTCGTTAAAATGTACAGTTTTAAAGTTACAGTGCCTCAAAGATTTCCATACAAATCTTAAATTAATCCTAGCATTAAACTGTACATTTTAACGAAAATCGGACAAGATACAAGCATAGAGATTTGTTTCTAGATTTTTTTCTGCAAAATTTCATTGACTTTAATTGGTTAGTATTGAAAATATCACCAGACTTCGTTTGTATGCAGCGCGCATTTGGAATAAACTTCTCATAATACATTCTCTCTGGTGGTGCCTAAGGAATTACTCGCCTACTGACACCCGTCAATGCAATTTTTAACTGGACACCAAGGTATAATGAGTTTTCCGGAATTTATGTACGATTTGTAACACCACTGGCTTTTCGATTAAGGAAAACATCGTGAGGAAACCAGGAGACCGATTGCGCTAATTTAAAACATCGAAGTTCTATTCTTATCCAATTTCAGTTCTAATCACATTGCAATCCAATTACTATTCAACTGTGCTGAATTCCGCATCGCGCTAAACTCTATGTAACTGACAGCCTTTAACGTCTGAGCGATCTGTCAAAACTGCTCTAATGGCTGTCATGAGCTGTACCGCGATTAGCGCAATACCAAATGTTTCAAAAGTAAAGGTTCGTACGTAGTCCAGTCACGGTTCAATCAACGAATATTTAACGCGATTGTAGCCCTGCATGCTTCAATTTCGAGGCATGTATTATACCCACTGTCCATTATAAGTGGCGACGGGCTCACTCCCCGTCACACTGGACAGAATTTCGGTACAACGGGTGAAAAGTTGATGTTCTGAAGTTTCAGAATATCACTGACTACTCCATCGGAGAATATAGTCGTGAGCATGTGGAGGAACTACTGTGGAAGGTTCCTCCGGTGAAAAGGGAAGATCTTCCGCCAGGCTAGGTGTGAAGCCTGGGGACCGGCCGTGGTCCAACAGATCTTAGTTGGACCGTGTATATATATCGAATCTCTGTGATTATTTTTCTTGGGCGATTCATGTCTTGTATACGATTGTGAACCTTATGTGTAGCTATCTATGGTTTACCAATGTGACGTCGCAAGTTGTCTTACGTGCACATTTGCGAGTGCGACCGTAGCGCCATCTGTTAGCTTCGTTGCTATAACTTGTGGGTGTTGACATCTGTGGCAAGTCCCCACAAGTATATGCTATGCTATGCTATGCTACCAAGGAATTATCTGTAATAGGTTTACGTGATTTTTTAATACTATTTAAAATTTCAGCGGGGTTGTTCAGATCAGACCATAAGACTGAATAACTTTTAGTATGGAATGGGAGCGAAAAGACAAATCAGCTGTTCCATACCGTACATTTGGGTCGAGTAGCTGTTGATGTTTTCTATGGAAAGCAGATTTTTTTCGCTATTTCTATGTTGGCCCCATAGTTGAATTAAATTTTAAGTATCAAAATAATGAAATAATTGTTTCAATGTAATTATTTTGTGATAAATCAGTTGGGGTGTATGAGGTTTTGCGCTTATTCATTAACACGTTGTATACACTACTGCCATGAACTCACTACTGCCATGGGACACACACACACACACACACACACTTCACTCTAACAAAAATTTTCACTTTAAAGCTTAATATTTCGCTAACGGATCCCTTCAGGTTTTCCCACGCCTACAATATTAAACGACCTATCCAACGATACCCCACACCATGTGATAGACGAATTCCTTGCTGACTAGGGAACCCTAAAAACTGACAACATATTTAGAAGGTCAAAGGAAGGGAGTACCCTATAATATATATTTTGTAAAAGAATGTGCTAGAAAATTATGTTAATTGAATCAGTATCGAGCAGCCGGTGCCGACTTTATTTAAATCTGTTATTAAACAGAACGACATTTTTGGTTCTTTTTGCTCAAAATTATTCCTATCAAATACTTAATAAATCTGGTAGAAATTAGAACTTTGTTTTTAGTAGAGACCAGAATATACAGCATATGCTCACGACTATGTTCCCCGTGGGGGTAGTCAGAGATATTCAGAAACCTTAGAACATCCACGTTTCACCAGTAGTACCGAAACTCGGTCCAGTGTGACGGGGGGTGAGCCCGTCGCCACATAATGGACGGTGGGTACAATACATGCCTCGAAATTGAAACATGCAGGTCCACCAGCACAGACTAGCAATGCAGCAATTTAGTGGTGCAGAGGGCAGAATATTAACACGTATTTTTACGTTTTGCCATGTATCGTACCCACTCTCCATTATATAGGTAAGTGGCGACGGGCTCACTCCCCGTGACACTAGACAGTTTCGGTGCTACTAGTGAAATATATGCGTTGCCTTCAATATACCTATACATGCATGCATGCAGAATTTTAACCGAATTTGGTGAATTTAAGAACATTATTAATAATACCAACTTGGAGAAGTCCAAGCTTTGACTATTTATATGTGGACTGGTTACGCGTGTAATTCTACTAACAAACATTTCTGCCACTTTTTGAGGGGGGCGAGGTAACATGAAATCCGCAACTTTGGATTTTATTCCCCATAACTTTAGATTCTAATTTTGAATGTTAAAAATCATGAAAAGTAGTCTCGTGTAAACCCCAAACGTTCTAAGTTCGAAGTTATTGTTTCGCAATTATAGGCTGTTTCGTTTAGTGATAAGGTATAAGATTTAATTTAAATGCACAAGATCAATTGTGCTTATACCGTGGCAGAGGGAAAATGCTATCGCAAGGCTAGTCCTTATAATAAATAGTCAAAGAGTCCAAGGCATTCCGTATCAAAAAATTTATTTCTATATTATACGGTCTGCAACTAAACGCGTAACATGAACGAATGAATTAAATATACTTTTATTTGCACCAAAAGACAGGATACAGCATAGAAAAAAGAAATATCGGTAGATATATATAGAAATATCAGCATACAAAAATCGGTAATTATACAAATAAGGCGATTTTATCGCTAAAAAGCGACAACCTTAGGGTAGAAGAAATTTAAACAAAGAAAAACGGGTCGGTGCTGTATAAAATAAATAGTATATATCAGAAATAAAGGAGAAACATAATATCAAGATTAAAAAACCTACAATACTTAACTCTGTGGTAATACTGTGACTTTAGCATATCATATACCTATGTAATGAAGCTTCCAGTTTACTCACATAATAATGTTATTATACAGGATGAAATTATGAAAGCTTCAGTATGCTAAAGTTAGGCCTTGTAGACACATTTCACCCGTAGACTAGCAGTTTATAATATTAAAAAGGGGTGGTTCATACACTAAAAAACCCTGTACATGTTTATACAACGTGTTAATGAATTAACGCAAAACTAGAAAGTAGTTTGTTTAGAATCGAGAGCAGATTCGAATTATCATGGTTTCGATATAGGTAATTTTTTTCAAAATATTAAATACTTTGTTTGTAAAATTTAAAATTTTCTAAACTCGATGTCAACCCACCGCACGGGCACACTCACCCTACTTACTATCAAAACAAGATTCTAAAAATGTATCCATGAGCACGCTAGCGCTTTCATTCATTGCTGAAATAAGAAGGAATCATTGTTGCCTCAAAACTTAAAATGCGAATAACTTTATATTTTAACTATCAAAATAATGAAATTAATGTTTCAATCTAATTATTTTATTGTAAATCAGTTGGGGTGTATGAGGTTTTGCGCTTATTCATTAACACGTTGTATAGGGTACTTCTTAATATGCTGACACTTTTTAAAGGATATGACCAGACAGTCAAACTGAACAACTTTCTCTATGACACCAACATCGAAATCACGAAAAAAAAATCTGCTCTTCCATACAAAACTGCAAACTTACTCGAGCCAAATGTATGGGACAGAATTTTTTTTTTCGCGATTTCGATGTTGGTCCAGTAGAGAAAGTTGTTCAGTTTGATGGTCTGATCATCCGCTTAAAAAATGTCAGCATATTAAGAAGGACCCTGTATGCAGGGTGAAATTGATATCAGTATCATCCTTTTAAACTAAGAGTCTACCCATCAAGCTAAACAACTTTTACTATGGGAGCAAACAGATTGGAGCAACAACAAAATCTGCTGTTGCATACATTATTTGAGTTGAGTATTGAGTATTAGGCATGCTGGCTTAGGATGCTAATGATATCAATTTCACATTTTAAGGAAAATCTGGCACGATACAAGCATAGAGATTTGTTTCTAGATTGTTTCTGCAAAATTTCATTGAGTTTAATCGGTTAGTATTGAAAATATCACCAGACTTCGTTTGTATGAAGCGCGCCAACAGTAATATACCCTTAAGGGGATATAATTCGGAGCGCGCTCCATAAAAATGTACTATGGTGATATTTTCAATACTAACCAATTAAAGTCAATGAAATTTTGCTGAAACAATCTTGAAACAAATATCTGTGCTTGTATGGAGTACGATTTTCGTTAAAATATACAGTTTCAATGCTAGGATTAATTTAAGATTTGTATGGAAATCTTTGAGGCACTGTAACTTTAAAACTATACATTTTAACGAAAATCTGACACGATACAAGCATAGAAATTTGTTTTTAGATTGATTCTGAAAAAATTTATTTAGTTTAATTGGTTAGTATTGAAAATATCACCATAGTACGTTTGTATGGAGCGCGCTCCGAATTATATTCCCTTAATAGCGTTTCACAATGGTATATAAAATAGCTACTCGACCGAACTGTATGACAGGGCTGATTTTTATTTAAAAAGCCATCAGCATAATTACCCTGCATTTAATTAATACCAAAGATAATGAATGCTCACGTCGTTTGCAACTGTTTCCACCCACGCTCGTATTTTTCCTGACGACCGTATCTCTTACACGTTTTCAATAACATTCTGTGTGAATTAATGACATACCTCAGACAGTGATTGCGTTATAATGTCTTCGTAAATCATACCTAACAAATGTTCAGAGTCCTAAATCTTAGGGTATGCCGCCGTTGTGTTCGCAAATTGTTATCTTCCTGATTATTATTCTGAAACATTTTGTTTTGCAGTAGGTTATATCATTATATCTATTTTTATAGTTAAGAGAAGTTTACTCCGAATGCGTAAATGCGCGCTGCATACAAACGAAGTCTGGTGATATTTTCAATACTAACCGATTAAATTCAATAAAATTTTGCAGAAACAATCTAGAAACAAATATCTATGCTTGTATCGTGTCCGATTTTCATTAAAATATACTGTTTAAATGCTAGGATTAATTTAAGATTTGTATGGAAATCTTTGAGGCACTGTAACTTTAAAACTGTGCATTTTAAGGAAAATCTGACACGATACAAGCATAGAGATTTGTTTCTAGATTGTTTCTGCAAAATTTCATTGAGTTTAATCGGTTAGTATAAAAATATCACCAGACTTCGTTTGTATGGAGCGCGCCAAAAGTAATATACCCTTAGGTATTGAGGCATGTGTTGTACCCACTGTCCATTATAAGTGGCGATGGGCTCACCCCCCGTCACACCATACAGAGTGTTGGTACTACTGGTGAAACGTGGATGTTCTGAGGTTTCAGAATATCTCTGACTACCCCCTCGGGGAGTCGTGAGCATTTGCCTATGCCATAAACCCGTTTTCTATAGAACAACCGATTTTTTTTGCGATTTCGATGTCGTCTCCGTAGTGAAAGTTGTTCAGTTTGATGGTAGTAGCACCCCCTATGATATGTAACGCATTTAATTTTACACTTTGTACCTACAGGGTGAAATTTATATCATTAGCGTTCATTAAATAATCAACTTACACGTAATTTCCTATCGAGTGAGGATTAGCATATGCTCACGACTATATTTCCCGAGGGGGTAGTCAGAGATATTCTGAAACCTCAGAACATCCACGATTCACTAGTAGTACCGAAACTCTGTCCAGTGTGACGGGGAGCGAGCTCATCGCCACTCATAATGGACAGTGGGTACAATACATGCCTCAAAATTGAAGCATGCAGGTTTCCTCACGATGTTCTCCTTCACCGAAAAGCCAGCGGTGTTACAAATCGTACATAAATTCCGAAAAACTAATTGGTACGAGTCGGCCTGGACGCATCGCCATCGCCTCCTGCACAGCAGGCGAGGTTACTCACCACTGGACCACACCAAATTAAGTCACTATCTCAAGATATTTGCGCTCAGCAACTACCTATTTACTTAGTTTTTACCCGACTGCGCCAGAAGGAGGGTTATGTTTTTCGAGCGTATGTATGTATGTATGTATGTATGTTTGTATGTTTGTATGTTTGTATGTCTATTTCTTTGGCATGGCCTACAGCCAAAATGGCTTGATGGATTTTAACTTATGACATGTCATTAGATTCGTAAAAATTGTGAGAGTGACATAGGCTATATTATTTTAATATGGCGTCTGCGAAATAAAAAATGAAGGGGAAATAAAAAAAATGTTTTTGTAAAAAATTACAATATGGATATCAAATGAAAGCTAGTAATCAGAGGATTTCAAAAATATATATATTATCGTAGCTTATATGTTACCGTTTTTTATTTACACTATTAAACGTGGTAACTTCTTAAGATAATAAAAACGCAAAAGTCTTGACAACTGTGACTAATAAAATCGTGATGTAATTAGTTAGTCATTACATTAAGTCCATTAGCTAAACGATATAACGAAAGATGGGTACCTAGTCAGAACAAAAGCGTGCACTGTTTTTCCGACCATCTTTTTTTTAGCCCAAACCATAATATTTCAAGCAGTAGGTACACTGTAAATAATAAATATCTTAGACATCTCACACAAATTATCTAGTCGCATTTAAAGTACCAGAATCTAGCCTGGACTTGTGTTATGATGACTAAACAACGATATAGAATACACATATAAATACAAACATCCATGACTCGGGTACAAATATTCATATTCATCATACAAATATTTGTCCCTTACGGAATTCGAACCCGCGACCCTCGGCACAGCAGACAGGTTCACTATAGACTGTGCTATCGGGCCGTCAATGTAACTGTATATATTTTATCTTACGAAAACAGCTGAATCATAGTAAGTACAATTTCCACAGGATAAATACTAGTACTATCCGTACAGAAGAATCATTTCGAAAATAGATTTAAATAAATAGCGATTCTCTCTGCACGGCAATAAGGTGCAAAGTTATTCGCACCCGTCCTATCGCACAATTCGCGAATAACCTACCAACTGTCACAACGGCGCGCGTGCAAACGTAAATGAACCGAGTCATTAGACATGAAAGCTTCCTTTACATGTCTCCCTCTTTCATTCTTTCACGTGCTGGCAGCGTGACATCGCTAAGGTTTTCAAGTCTCGCGTTGACTACTTACAAAATGACGGCAAGTATAATGAGATTTGAGCAAGAAGTTTATACGGTATACCTAACCTATTGCCATTTACCCCTTGGTGGGGATCGGCCGTCAAGCGTACCTGTGCTGTGGAGTGACAGGCCTGACAATACATAGGTCCTACATCTTTTTTCTTCAGGCCAAATACTATATTGCTTTGGGAAACGATGCAATCTGTGAAAAGCGCCCAGGGGTACCAATAGCGCCTGTATACTGTATAATAAATAAATATCTTGGACATTGTCACACAAATTATCTAGTCACATTTAAAGTACCAGAATCTAGCCAAATGTATGGGACAGCTGATTTTTATTTCACGATTTCGACGTTGCCGTTGGTCCCATAGAGAAAGTTGTTCAGTTTGATGGTTTGATCATCCCCTTAAAAAAGTGTCAGCATATTAAGAAGGATAGTATATGAACACCAGAAGGAGAAATAGAGGGCAGGCTTCGTGGCGGTCTCCATCGACGGGGCATAGTAAAATGTAAGCCGTGGAGTAAATAATGAAATAACCGTGCCTGTAATAATGAAATAATGAAAATGTAATAATGCCGATTTGTAACACCACTGGGTTTTCGGTGAAGGAAATCATCGTGAGGAAAACTATTGAGCCCACTGTCCATTATAAGTGGCGACGGGCTCACTCCCCGTCATACTGGACAGAGTTTCGGTACTACTAGTGAGATGCGGATGTTGTGAGGTTTCAGTATATCTATGAATATTTTCGTCCGCTTTTTTTGTGATTTTCGAGGCAAATCTTACTACATAAGGAACGGAATATAGTCGTGAGCATGTGCATGCGATATAGCTCATGCTAGCACGAAGAAAGAAGAGACAGGGACATAATCCTGATATAATATAGTTTTGAGAATTATTGCACATATGATAGAATATTATTCTGACAGCAAGTTTACCTACTAGGTTAATAAATCAGATGAGTTCGGTACGATGTGGATGCATTTTTTCATGCTCTATCCTTTTCTGTCGCTCTGGAACGTCATTTGCTAGAGCGAGAAAGATCGCATCGCTGTTGCTGCCGCGCGCGATATCAGTCACGATATCTTTCTCGCTCTAGCAAATGACGTTCTGCGACAGAAAAAAAAGGATAGAGCATGAAAAAATGTTAGTGCTGACAGATGTGTGTCACCCTAAAGTTAAAGGTGTGATGATTATTCAAACGAGTCTTGTTACTGCGTGACTCATGTGCTGTGGTAAAACGGACGTAAATAAATGAACAAAAAACTTGTTAAAAACCGTTCAGTTTTCCTTTACGCTTTAAAAAACGATTTGCTGGAATATTATAGTATTTTGCGGTGGTTTTCCATGTTTCTGACAGATTCCTATAGCGGTTTATTATATTGTTGAAATGTGGGTCGAATTAAACCGGCTTTCCTAGAAGGGAGGGAGGGATAAATTTAATGACGTAATCAGTGCTGCCGATTCCGGGGAATCTCCCCGATTTTCGGGGAATGAGAAGTGCGTGCGGGGAGAGCGCGGGGAATGATTCAAATCAGGGAATTTCGGGTATGCGACTATTTGTAATAAATGTCGAGTCGAACAAAGGATGACTAAAGAAGAGGGATTGCTGAAATTCTAACCAAATCAGAGTATCCTTAAATCGAAAGTGTCGGAGACATATAAATAAAACTCATTTTCAAGTAGATTTTTTGATAAAAACTAGAAGACAAAGAAGTTGATAAGCTAATTTTGTGGAACATTAAACTACGTTTTGCATGAAAAAATTGTTTATTTCTTGAATATTACAGTGTCGGGGAATATTCGGAGAATGCAGCATTGGAAATCGGGGAAATTCGGGGAATTGAGCGGGGAGTGGCAAGTAACCTTGTCTGCCGTGCAGGAGGCGATGGTTCGATCCCCGTCCAGGCCGACTCGTACCAATGAGTTTTTCGGAATTTATGTACGATTTGTAACACCACTGGCTTTTCGGTGAAGGAAAACATCGTGAGGAAACCTACATGCTTCAATTTCGAGGCATGTATCGTACCCACAAGTGGCGACGGGCTCACTCCCCGTCACACTGGACAGATTTTCGGTACTAGTGAAACGTGGATGTTCCGTGGTTTCAGAATGTCTCTGACTAACCCCTCGGGGAATGTAGTCGTGTGCATATGCATATGCTTAAGCGGGGAATCAAGAAATTTACATTGGCAGCACTGGACTACATGATTCATGTACCTACTTAGCTACGAAGGTTCCTTCATGAATCATAGCGATATTCGTCCATCAATTTCGCTCGGCGAGCTATAGAGACAGCCAATTATAGAGTCCTTCTTAATATGCTGACGGTCTTCCGGTTCGATATATGGTTTGTTAGTGACAGTTGCACATCGATTATGAATCTTCTTATCGTGTGGACAAGCCCTGGTGTCAGAGTTTTTTCAGACCGCCTTTCGGCCTCGGACGTGGTTTTTATGTAACGACTACTACCACAAGAGATAGTAGCCGGGACCAACGGCTTAACGTGCTATCCGAAACACGGAATCATCTTTCTTTCAGACAATCTGGTGATTCGGCCTGCAATGTCCTAACCAACTGGGGAAAAACGCACAAAGTGACATATCACTAGGTGGCCCCCGTGGGAATCGAACCCACGACCTCCGTGTCAATAACACAATGCTCTTAACCATTAGACCACGGAGGCAGGAACTAATAAGCTATCACTCATGTGACTTAGAGAACGAATCGGACCGCAATACCGTCGACAATAGGAGGACATTGAAGCGCACACCATGTGTACGCGCGACGCGTCAAGGCAAAAATCTTTGCGCACGCCATGTGTGCTCGCGACGCTCCACGGGTTAAGAGGATGATCAGACCATCAAACTTAACTTTCTATATGGGACCAACATCTAAATCGTGAAAAAAAAAACTGCTGTTCCATAATGCCTCGGTTTCGTCGTAATTTAGGTTTAGAAGCGTTCTTTTCAAAGTGACGTATTATTAAAAACTTAAATTTTCTTTGGATCCCCCGCAGTCTTCCACGAAATGAAATACATTATTCATTATTTATACAAAGTAAACCTGCGTATAACCAACAAAGCAAAGCGGTCTGCGGTCATGTGATGTGGTCGCTCTACTTTCAGAAAATTGTATGTAAACCCAACCAAGTTACTAGTTTGAATTAATTAATGTTTTAAGATATTTGGAATATGTGAAGGGTGTAAATCTACAGGTGCATAGCCTTTTGGGGAGGTCAGTGTGAAGGTTAATCAGAAATATTATAGTTTAAGAAACTAAAAAACACGCTTATTAATGCACTAAAAAGTACAAAATAATCAGTTTTTTTAAAATACTTGTTACGATAATCGGTGGCTCTGGGTCTATGTCAGTAAATGAATGTATGAAATAGATTTTATTTACACCAACATATGAATACATCCATCCAACATCTGTGATGCTGATGAACTATTAAGGGCAGGATCTTCCAAATCGACCTGTTTTTAGTTGAGTTTTAAGGCACGAAATAGTCGTTGTTTAATCCAGAAAAAATATATATTGTTGTTCATGAACTGTTCTTCATTATTATGTGGCTCAAAACACGATAGTTATTACTTCTCTCGAACATAAAAGCATGCAAAGATATTTAAGTTTATTACTATTTTCCAAGTTCGTCTTAAAAATTATTAACACTACAAATAAAAAAATACACTGAAAAATTGGAAATGAAATTGTCTAAATTATTCTCAGGCTAGTTTTTCCCCCACCACCCAAGGGAAAAGATATTGATGAAAAATACGTTTTTTTGCGGACCTGTCTTCAATTGAAGCGGGATGGCTAATTGAAAATTTATGCTTGTAAGAAAGAGACGGTTGTACTCGAATAACCGGGCCTTAAACAATGATCTAACAAATACTTGTATGGGTTGGAAATTACATAAGGCTATCCTTCTATTCTGACGGTCGAAATTCTAAAAAAAAATCACCTGTTCCATAATTAACTACTATCCTATCCTATTCGATCCAAGTATGTGGGACAGCTGATTTTTTTTGCGATTTCTATCTTGGTCCCATGTAGAAAGTTGTTCAGTTTAACGGTCTCGTCGAACGGAAATCATCGACATTAAAAAACCGTCGGCATTTTAAATTTAATTGGACCCTAAATTCCTATTACTTATACCACATAATAAATTATACTAGTAATACCCGTACAGAAGAATCACTTCGAAAACAGATTTAAATAAATAGCGACTCTCTCTGCACGGCAATAAGGTGCAAGATTATTCGCGCCCGTCCTATCGTACAATTCGCGAATAATCTACCAACCGTCACAAACGGCGCGCGTGCAAACAAAAATGAACCGAGTCATTAGACACGAAAGCTTCTTTTACATAGTCTTCCTCTTTCATTTTTTCACGTGCTAGAAGCTTGAAATCGCTAGGGTTTTCATGTCTCGCATTAAGTACTCACAAAATAGCGGCAAGTCTAATGAGATTTGACCAAGATGTTTACACGGTATCCCTAACCTATTGCCATTCACCCCTCGGTGGGGATCGGCCATCAGTGTGGAGTGAGTGCTTATTACCTACTGCGATGCATTTAAATCTTTGTGGGCGACAGATCAACCTACCCATAGTTGAACTCTGTCCATGGAAATATACTTTTACTATGGGTAGGTTGATATGTAGCCGTGCCGTGGTACCTACTTTCAACCGAATTTCTGCTTCTGGATGTAGGCCCAAAAGATATCCATTACAGTCGATTTTGTGCAGCTTGCGTCCATTAGCTCCTTTGTTAAGTTTACGTAGAATAAGAATACCGCGACCGCAAGCCGCTTTAGTTTGATACCCTTACTAAATACATGGCTCGTTTGTGTAACAAAATAATTGAACTGGCGTTACAAAACGTGTGGTGATTGACGTGAAATAATTTCATTTCTCATTCACTCAGCGTGTGATGTTCATTGTGTGAGTGTGGGGGTTGATGCGTTAAGTGGAATAGGCAATAGAAGGGTTGATAACTCTTTGAATTTATTATTTTACTAGAGTTTACCCGCGACTTCGTCCGCACAAATTATATACAAGATTTTAAATCAGATCATAAGCTGTCAAACAAAAAAAGTATCATCAAAATCGGTACAGTAGTTTTTGCGTGATGATGTTGCAAACATACAAACAAACAGACAAACAAAAATTCTCAAAATGGTTGATTTGGAGTCCGGGAATCCTAAAAACCATATCGTAATCTTTTTCATGTAAATATCTTCAATGTACAGACACACTTTTGTTACAGTTTTATAATAGTTAAGAAAGATATGCGTCCAAAGTATCAATTATAGTATATAGTATTATAATATAATATTATAGTATCAATTATTTTATTAAATAGACTATGTATTATTGTATACATAACTTTAGCTTAAGAATTTAATTTATAATAGTTATTAAGTCGTGTTATGTTGTAGAGTTTCTGGCCGCATCTTCTCTACAGCGACAACACGTTCCGACGCGGTGGTAGCTTTAAAAAAAAAGATTTGACTTTTGATAAGTGTGCTGCAAGCTCCTATATTGAATAAATTATATTGACTTTGACTTTGGTAGAGCGATATGGAGTTCAATTATTAGAAAGAAAGATTAGGATTGAACTTCGATATTTAAAATTACCACGATCGGGCATTGTGCTATTGTCGTAAACTTTGTTCTCATGTAGTTACAGTTTATCTACTGTTGGAACTCCTCAAATGAACTAAAAATGTTTGGACAGATTACTCCGAACCACTTGTATGACTGACAGTTTCAGATTCACAAAGTGAGACAAGCAACTTTATTTTGAGCGGTGTCGCAGCTAAAATATTAAACGACGAAACTCCGAAGTCTCCCAGAGATAGGTGCCTATGTGACAGATGCACACTTTCAGACTTGTTCGAATGTTAGGAAAGTAGCTCGGGGCAGTGAATCCAGACAAAGCTCTCTTCTAGCTTTATAGGTTTTATGTAATAACCGTAAACTGAGGAATTTTATATCTTAGAAAGCATCTAACAAAAAGTGAGGATAGTCTAAGCTACGACATAGTCTACTTGGTGTTACAAAAATACAAATAAACATTTAAGGGGGTGGTTTAGACCATCAAACTGAACAACTTTCTGTATAGGACCAATATCGAAATCGATAACAAAAACAGCTGTCCCATACAAAACTGCCAAACCATACTCGACCCGAATGTATAGGACAGCTGATTTTAGTTTCGCGATTTAGATATTAGTCCAATATAGAAAGTTGTTTAGTTTGATGGTCTGACACTCCCCTTAAAATAGTTTCAGCTAATTTTGTTAGACCTTATATATTTAGGTACTTTTATGTGGTGCTTTCTTATAATTATAGACTCATGTATGCAAATAAATCGTTGTGGCAACCACAAACATTTGTGGTTGCCACAACCTGACAACGCAATTGGTGTTGGCCACAACGTAATTTGTGGTAGCCATAACGCAATTTGTGTAAGCTCAACGCAATTTGTGTTGGCCACAACGCAATTTATGTTGGCCACATTAGTAAATACACAGCTTATGGATTTGGTAGGTATGATTGCAGTGATGCTGTAGGCCACGGGTCTCCAAACTACGGCCCGCGAGGACCACCAAGCAGCGGCAGCGGCTATGCCCCAAAGCCGGCCCGCTATAGCTTAAAAATTAAAAATGTAACGTAAAACATATTAATGCAATACCTATGTAATATACAGGGTGAAATTGATATCATTAGCATCTCCATCAAAATGAATTGATGGGCAGAATCTTAGTTTAAAAGGATGCTATATCAATCACCCTGTAGATAGGCGATTCAGATAGTGAAATTTGCAAAAGAAACATAATTTTATTATGATCAATGAGATGTGTGGAGATGTGATTTCCCACTGACGATTGGTCTAGGTCTAGGTTTTGGCCCTTGAGACCTAGTGGAAAACCCCTGCTGTAGGCGAAGGCCACTACTTGACACTTCATTAATAAAATAACAGAACAAAAGCTATATAAATATATTTAATAAGAATTCGAGTATACAGGGTCCCTCTTAATATGCAGACACTTTTTTAGTCAAAGTCAAAGTCAAAATTGTTTATTCAAAATAATATCACATAGATAACTTTTTGACGTAATGTTTTTGAATCTACCACCGTGTCGGAAGGTGTTCCGTTGTAGAGAAGATGCGGCCAGAAACTCTACAACACACTTCTTTTAAACAAAACAAAATATACAAAGTACAATTACATAAATTCAATATTAAATTACATAGTGTAACATTGTCAAGACCAGACATTCTGGTCATTCAAATAATCATCGAGTTTATAGTAACATTTTTTACAGAGGACTTGTTTAACATGGGACTTAAACTTTTTGTTCGTCAAGTTAAGAATATTCTCTGGTATCTTATTATAATAACGTATACAGTGCCCCATGAAAGACGTGTTGACCTTACCGAGTCGAAAATGTGGGTATACTAATTTATTTTTATTTCTTGTATTGTAATTATGAACGTCACTGTTTTTGGGAAAGAGAGACAAGGGGGTTACAAGGGTTTAAGGGGATGATCAGACCATCAAACTGAACAACTTTCTCTATGGGACCAACTTTTTTAAAAGGATGATCAGACCATCATACTGAATAACTTTCTCTATGGGAACCAACACAGAAATCGCGAAAAAAAATCAGCTGTCCCATATATTTGGCTCGAATAGGTTTGCAGTTTTGTATGGGACAACTGATTTTTTTACGCGATCTCGATGTTGGTCCTATAGAGAAAGTTATTCAGTATGATGGGCCCTAATACAGGGTCCTTCTAATGCTGAAACTTTTTTTCGCGATTTCTGTGTTGGTCCCATAGAGAAAGTTGTTCAGTTTGACGGTCGGATCATCCCCTTAAAAAAGTGTCAGCATATAAAGAAGGACCCTGTAAAGTGCCTATTCGTCATAACGTCTAGAAATGAGAGTCCCAGAGGGCGCCACCGTCTCATCGTACAAGAAGAGTTTCATCGTGAATAATAAAACATTCCATTGTTACACTTATGACTTACTCATTTATTATTTATATTTAGGTACTTCATCCTTGAAATATTTTAAGGAAACATGTCAAAGTCAAAGTCAAAATAATTTTATTCAATATAGGAGCTTGAAGCACACTGGGAGTTCGCTTGCCGCCATTATCTTGTTCGGTGTTGTTGTATTTGTTATTCGTGAAAAATTGGTTTTAGTGATATTTGTGACATAATTTCGTGCGGATTGTGTACCAAAAAGTTGCGTAAATCGACCAACATAACAGGAATCTCAAATACATACGAAGAAAGAACAAAAGTTTTGGTGCAAGTTTACTCGTACTGGTGATTTTGGCGGTTTTTCGTGGCTATTATTGTGTTAATGTGGTGGAATTAGTTTAATAATGTGCCATTAATGGAGAACAATATAGTTAAAGTGAGAAATAAAGAAGGCGCTCCCGTTTGATTCAGATTGATCCTCGTGTAGAACTCCCCTGAACATTGGAATGTTTGTACCACCCTCGCATTTCAGGAGTTAGGTATTAAGGTTAGGTTTAAGTACAAAGAAAAATATAACCAAAGACCACGGCTGTAAGGGCTAGTACCCATTGCCTTTCCAAAAGGATAAACTATAAAAAAAAAAACTTTAAACGTCAATTCTTTCATGATTCTCTGAGATGATTCTTGAATTTCTGCTTGAATTACATGAAAAATATAAAAGGTTTATTGAAAACCGGCCAAGAGCGTGTCGGACTCGACCATGATAGGGTTCCGCGTAGCCATTGTAAAAAGTTTTTAATTTGTCATGTTACCTAAGAGAAAGTTTGGAAATACAATGAGAGCGCGATTTTTTAACTTTGAACGCAGATATCTCGAGACAGAAGTATTATATCGATTTAATTTATATATTTTTTCCAACACCTCTTTCGTTGTATGGGATAAAAAAAAAACAGCTGTTCTGCATACTAAACTGCAATACCGACTCAAATCAAATGTATGCAGCAGCAGATTTTTTTTTGCTCTGATCGTAAAAGTTGTTCAGTTTGATGGGTAGACTTAGTTTGAAAGGATGCTAATGATATCAATTTCACCCTGTGTAGGTACTATCTACACTTAATTTCAAATAAGGACGAAAAGATGATATGAACAATATCTGATTGGAAAATGCTTTTATAGTTTAAAGGAGTTTTTTGATGAGCAGTAATAAATAATAATACTTATTGCTAGGAAATAATAATATTACAGACGACATAAAGAACATTATTATGTAAGAACTTAAAAAATGTTTTTGTTATTGTAGGTACTACTTTAATTGTTGTGTATAATGTATAATGTAAACTCTTACTATTAGGGATGCAATGTATACAGTACACATGTGAAAGCAATAAATGATTATGATTATGATTTTCCGATTCCTATACTTTAGCTTTCTGGCCAATTCTGATTTTCAAATATAATTTATTTTTCAGAAAGATATCTTATCCTATTTATCTTTTACTAAAGCTGTCCTAAGAATAAGTGAGAAGAAGTGTTTCAAATCTCTATTTATGTAATTTAAAAAAATAGCCTTAAATTTTCGTAGCTATTTGTAACATTAGTAATAATATTAGTATAATAGTGACTTCCCATACCTATTTCCTATTTTAAATCGATTTCCACACAAGCCTGCTTAAAAAATATTTTGCCTACCCTCGGCCGTGATCAGCTTAAAATTCCAGAAAGATAAACAAAATATACATTTGTTTTAGTAAACGCCTACACGGTTACTGCTAAAGTTATGCGTGGATAAATAACTTTGCTTCTATTTGGTAATTTATTCCGAGTATCAACACGGATTGGTAGGCATGAATGGTTCTACTTTACCTACTGTTATTTTGTGTTTATAAATGAACGTGAAACATTTAAACCGTTTGTGCAAAAACAAAAACAAAAAACTAATCGGACCGTGCGCGCATCGCAAGCAAATAATAGTAGGTACATTATGATACAAGTGAGCAAAGTTGGTCATTACAGCCGAGGCGGGATTACAACACGAGCCGCAGGTGAGTGTTGCAGATCTAGCAGAGGCTGTAATGACCAATGCTCACGCGTTTCATACGTCGTTTTTCAACATTCTTGCGAGGAAAGAGTAATAAAATTTCATGAAATACAAAAATTTTAGACAAATATTTGTGAAAAATGGCGCTTGGCTTCTTTTTTTTTTTTGCGTTTCGTGTCTTTGGTTGAGATAGCTATGCGCGCGCAGGTCGACGAAGAGGCAATGACTTTAGCCGACATTCAACCAACAACATTTTGTTGCAAACAACCTTGTATTAAAAACGTTATAAACTTAATATTTATGTATTTATAACACAAATTAACATTAATTTGTTAACTAAAATAAATTTGTTTGATGAAATAAAGCGTTTTTTTATCATATTTTGACTAAAACAGATTAATTTATTCAGAAAAAAGTTTGGTTTTTTAAGTAAAAACTCTTTGCTGAGATTTCTAAACAAACTATAGAAAAAAATATATAATCATTTTCGCACGCGTGTTCTACATTTAAGCTGATTTATGTACCTAAAAGCGGTGTAATTAGACCCACTTTACAAGGATTTTTTAACATTCTAGGGACCAAAATCTCTACCACCCGATTTTACCATAAAATTGGGTAACTTTGTAACCATTTTATATATTAACTATGACACTTTGTAAGCACATAATAAAACTGAATAATCTACAGGCCATGAGAAGTGATTTGGTTTTTCTTGAAATCTATTTTAAATAATAAAAAACCGGCCTAGTGCGTGTCAGGCCACGCGCGCAGGGTTCCGTAGTTGCCCGTCTCACAATATACGTACTTATTAGGGGGCTTCTTGTTTTATACTACGGTTAATAAAGTCTAAAAGTAAATTTTACAAGTTGGTCGACTATTACTCGTTTACTTGTAAAGCCTACTTAGCGGTGATAGTTTTCCTTTTAAATTCGTTATAATATGTACTACTGCTGTGAATTTTTTCACGTATCTATAAACAATCGTTTAGCTGGTTTGGGAACCTGACTCTAGCAAAAATTTATAATTTAAAGCTTAATTTTTCGCTAGTGGATCCCTAAATCGAAAAACGGTTTTCCCACACCTACAATATTTTTAAAAGACCTATTCAACGATCCCCCACATCATGGGATAGACAAGAAAAACATATTTCATCCCAACTTTTCGTGTAGGGGAGGGACCCTAAAAAATATATTTTTCAAGTTTTACCACTTTGTCGGCGTCATAAATATGTATACCTATGTCAAATTACAGCTTTCTAGTACTAAGCGTCTCTGAGCTAAGCCGTGGAAAGACGGACAGACGGACAGACGGACAGACGGACAGACGGACAGACGGACAGACGGACAGACGGACAGACGGACAGACGGACAGACGGACAGACGGACAGACGGACAGACGGACAGACGGACAGACGGACAGACGGACAGACGGACAGACGGACAGACGGACAGACGGACAGACGGACAGACGGACAGACGGACAGACGGACAGACGGACAGACGGACAGACGGACAGACGGACAGACGGACAGACGGACAGACGGACAGACGGACAGACGGACAGACGGACAGACGGACAGACGGACAGACGGACAGACGGACAGACGGACAGACGGACAGACGGACAGACGGACAGACGGACAGACGGACGGACATGGCGAAACTATAAGGGTTCCTTGTTGACTACGGAACCCTAAAAACCGGCTAAGTGTGTGTCGGGCTCGCGCTAAGGATTCAGTAACAGATCTCTAGTCTTTCAAACACAAAATCACACCAAATACTTGCACCTTAATTTTTCAGCTTACTACGATCATTTTTCAACACCTCAAGAACTATCCGCGTCCAATCCAATTCAGTTTAACACAAAAGTCTCAATTCAGAATCATAAGCGCGTGTTTTTCAGCAGAAAAGATGGGCTGTCGGTGTTCACAGACCTTATGAAGGCTTACGAAGGGTTATTGTTGGCAAGTCAGCCCCTGTCGGGAAGCCCCCTGGTGGGAATATACAGCTGGTTACTCCATTCATTGGCACAAAGAAGTCTTTTGCGGAAAATGTTATGAATAGATGGGTAGGTTAAGTACGTGAATGAATTTATGGGGAACATTGTTAGCGGTCTCCACTCTAGAACTCTCCCCATCGGTTGTCAGTTCTTTTCAGAGCTTAATTTCAGTTAGATCGAGATTTCAAACGGATATATCTTTGACTAATTATTATAAGGACTAGCCTTGCGATAGCATTTCCCCTCTGCCACGGTATAAGCACAATTGATCTTGTGCATTTACATTAAATTTTACAACTAATCACTAAACGAGAAAGCCTATAATTGCGAAATAATAACTTCGAACTTAGAACGTTTGGGGTTCACACGAGACTACTTTTCATGATTTTTAACATTCAAAATTAGAATCTAAAGTTATGGTGAATAAAATCCAAAGTTGCGGATTTCATGTTACCTCGCCCCCCGCAAAAAGTGGCAGAAATGTTTGTTAGTAGAATTACACGCGTAACCAGTCCACATATAAATAGTCAAAGGTATAAATAAACTTCCAACATGCCACAAACATGCAACATGCTTCCTGCATACTTCAATTTCGATGCATGTATTGTACCCACTGTCCATTATAAGTGGCGACGGGCTCACCCCCCGTCACACTGGACAAAGTTTCGGTACTACTGGTGAAACGTGGATGTTCTGAGGTTTCAGAATATCTCTGACTACCCCCTCGGAGAATATAGTCGTGAGCATATGCTTATGCTAAATAGACTTCTAGTTTCCTTTACAGGTTAAACTTCGTTCAATTTATCCTTAAACAATTTCATACGATTGTGTGAATAGTAAAATCCACTTCCATCCACCTCTATTTCCACCGAAGTCCATTTATATCGCGGCGTGATCCATAAGAGTCGTTTCCGGATCCGGGACTGGATGCCGGATCAACTCATCACATCCGGACACTCGGTAAACGGATTGTGTCATAAGCCGGTTCTACACTGTGGTGTGGCATAGATGTGACTGAATGTTGTGTAGTTGAATTGAAGCTTTATTAAACACTTATAAAGTTCAAATTAGCTGTGCATCGACTTCGTACCATCAATCAGATCATTAGTTACGAGGATTACAGGTGAATTATAAATACAAAACGGAAAGCAGATATCTACCTACAACAGTAGCAGCATTCCTATTGTATAGACCTTTGAACACTACATCCTAAGTAGGTACCAAAGCCAAACAATTCACAATAGACAGGGTCCTTCTTAATATGCTGACACTTTTTCTAAGGGGATGATCAGACCGTCAAAATGAACAACATTCTCTATGGCACCAACATCGAAATCGCGAAAAAAAAAATCTGCTGTCCCATACATTTGGCTAGAGTAGGTTTGCAGTTCTATATGGAACAGCTGATATTTTTTTGGCGATTTCAATATTGGTGCCATAGAGAAAGTTGGTCAGTTTGATGGTCTGATCATCCACTTCAAAAAGTGTCAGCATATTAAGAAGGACCCTATATTAAGCACCAACATCGAAATCGCAAAAAAAAATTCAGCTCTTCCATACAAAACTATACCTATTTGAGCCAAATGTATGGGACAGATTTTTTTTTTATATTAAGTTGGACCCTATACCTACAGGGTCCAAATTAATATGCTGACACTCTTTTTAGGCCAGACCATCAAACTGAACAACTTTCTCAATGGGACCAACATCGAAATCGCGAAAAAAAACCGGCTAAGAGCGTGTCGTACTCGCCCATGATAGGGTTCCGTAGCCATTGCATATGAAGATTAAGAAAATGTATCTCTTCATAACTATTACATTTCTGTTTTTGGGTTACTGTTATCTGTCTTTATGCCAAATTTCGATTGTTGTTCATAGGGAATTTTTTTCAGTTTGACGGTCTGATCATCCCCTTAAAAAAGTGTCAGCATATAAAGAAGGACCATATAGAAAGTCAATTGCGATGAAAAAGAAAATAACGTTATTTCGTTACTGTATTGAAAAAAGTCGCATGTTTCTCAAATCCGTTCTGGTATACGGTTTGAGTTTGGATATCCAATAAAAAAAAATGTTTTAAATCAGAAACAAAGTATTTATTGCACAACATTGAAACGTCGAATCAGCAAAGCGAAAAACAGACTTTATTTTTAAATTAACTCAAAATAAATGTTTGTAAAAGCATAACAATGTGGTAAACAGTCGCCGGTATTATCTGAACGATGTCGGGACCAGCGGCCCTGACCCGAGCCCCCACAGGTCCCACGGGACCAGTTGTGAATGAGTTTGCCAGCTAGTATGTTTTACCGATTTCAGAATTCATTTCTGGTATCGCTTTATGCTTTAGTGGTACCTGAAAATAAAGATTCCCTGACAACAGTGGCGTGCATTGAGGGTAGAAACAAATACAGTTAAACCCAAATAATTTCTATACTAAAAGCATTTTGTTAAATAAATGACTATTAATTATTTAAGTAACCTGTTTTTAAACAAATCAAAGTCATTTTTACTTCATTCCAAATAAGGACGACGAGATTTTCCGATTCCTATTTAGCCAAATGTAATTAATTTATTGGATACATATACTATCCGACATATCTTGAACGTTACTAAAGCTGTTCTAAGAATAAATGAGAGGAAGTGTTTCAAATCTCTGTTTCTGTAATGCAAAATAGCCTTAAAATTTTGTCGCTATTTTGAATGGAGTATAGTAAACAAAATGCTTTTAGTATAGATATTATTTGGGTTTCTGCACTCCGGGTAGGCAAAAAGACAGTGAATTCAATAATTTCCAAACTAAAATCATTTTGTTTACTAATGGACTTTTATTTGTTTAAAAACTGGTTAACTAAAAGTCATTTATTGAATAAAATGCTTTTCATAGCATAGCATCAGTTCAGAAATTATATGGGTTTATCTTTATTTGTGTCTACCCTGAGTGCTCGTTACTGCCTGACAATGACATTAGTTACCTACTTATACAGGTGACTTTTTAAACATTTTCCACATTTTTAGGGGTGGTTCAAACCACATCAGCTGTTTTGAGTCAAGTGGTTTAAACCACATCAGCTGTTTTGAGTCAAGTGGTTTATTGTGGAGCTAGTCTTTATTTTGTAGTTTCACTGCGACAGCCGATTTTTTTTGCGATTGCATGTTTGCTCCTATAGTAAAATTTGTTAATGATCTGAACTATAGATGTAAGGCCGGTTTAAACCAATTAAACCAATCCATTTAAAACGTAAAAATCGAAATAATCTATCAATAGTCCGTACGGACGTGCGGACGTAGTAACTTACTCGTATTATTAATCGGTGGTGACGTCCAAATGTCAAAGGTGTGGTATGGGCTAAGAGGAAGGATCTCTCTTTAAGACTAGAGTGAGCCATACCAATTGTAAAGTGACCACTTTTTTTGACGTTTAGGTTTGAGTGTGTGGTGTAAGTAGTATGGACAAAAGGCACCGAGTGACATATGGCCTTATGTTTACGGGCACTTTTTACACACACTAGCTCAAAAAAAGTGGACAGCCGCACAAACAAATATCTATAGTTCCATCTCCTTCTACTATTAAACGTATGTCATAAGACAAAAGAGACCAACTACAATCGTAAATTTATGCGGACTCTATGGAGATCCTTCCTCTTAGGGTATGGGCTAGTCCTCTCATTCTTATTCGTGAGAGGTTCGCATCGATGCGGGTTGTGGTCACACATCTTTTGGTTTATCAATGCAAAAAAAACTCAGAGCGAGCGAAGCGAACTCAACTTTTCTCCTCAATACGAATCGGTTAAAGCCAGAACTTTTTACGAATAAAAACATGTGCAAAATAACCTAAGTTAAAAGCTATGGACTGAGCGAAGCAAGATCGAAATTTTTAGCACCACGTCGTAGCTGTGGTCAGCACTCTTCAGGATTATGTGTACGCACAGTTATTAAAACAGAAACCTAGAGCGAGCGAACCGAGCTCGACTTTTCTCCTCAATACGAATCGGTTAAAGCCAGAACTTTTTACGAATAAATTTGTGTAAAGTAACCTAAGTTAAAAGCTATGGACTGAGCGAAGCAAGATCGTAATTTTTAGCACCACGTCGTAGCTGTGGTCAGAACTCTTTAGAATTATGTGTACGCACAGTTATTAAAACAGAAACCTAGAGCGAGCGAAGCAAGCTCGACTTTTCTCTGCTCTACGAATTGGTCATAGACAGAGCTCAATCAATCTATATTTTTACCGAATTTGCCGCCCCTAGCAAAGTGCCGCCCGGGGCATTTGCTACGCTACTGCCTGCAGTGGGATCCTACAGGCTATTACTTACCATTTCATTTTTACTTAGAAATTGGAATACCTAAGTAAGAACATACAGAGGATGATGCGTCGAAGTCTCTAGGTAAACATAGGAATAGTAAGTGGTTGTTCGAGAGGTAAACTAGGATCAGTCGTACATGACAGTGGGTCCCGGGTACTATATCTACTCCTTAGGGATTATCCCGTCCCCGCTTCATTCCAGTATCACTATTGAATGAACTTTGAAGAGGATTCTGTTGTGAATAACGTGGTATTGTGTGATGTTGTATCGAATATTGAATCTATGTGTTTGTGATTTTAGTTTTAAAAGGGCTGCAATCGCGGTAAATATTCGGTGATTGAACCGTGACTACACTACGTACGAACTATTACTTTTGACATATTTGGTATTGCGCTAATCGCGGTACAGCTCACGACAGCCGTTAGAGCCGTTTTGACCGATCGCTTAGACGTTAAAGGCTGTCAGTTACATAGAGTTTAGCGCGATGCGGAATTCAGCGCATTTGAATAGTAATTGGATTGCAATGTAACTGGAACAGAAATTGAATAAGAATAGAACTTCGATGAAATAAATTAGCGCACAGGTCTGTCTCACTCCATAGTTTAGGTACGCTCTGCTGCAGTGCCCCACCAAGAGGAGTATTTTAGAGACTCTATTTATTTTTGATTGCTTGCTCGCTATTGCCGTTGTAACGTTTGGTTGGTTATTCGGTATTTGGTATATATTAAAAAGGGTTTTTCGAAAGGTGTGAAAACCGGGATAAAAGTTTGTATGGAAATTGGTACTGCAAATATCGTGGATGTTGCTAATTTTTTTAGTTATTACATTAGTTTATTATAAAAATAACCGACTTTTAACTAACATTTTAATTGAAATAATTCACGGCGGTCCAACACCGTTAGGGGCGCTAGTGTTGTGCACATAGCCATTAGGCTAATGACGATGATGAACCATAGGAATTTTAACTGCTAAAGAATTTAATGAATTATCTAAGGTGCACTTCCGATGCCAGCGGCCGATGCGATTGACGCGCGTGGCTCGCGGCCGATGGCCGATGCGACAATACTAGTTACTATGAAAACGTATGGCGTCGCTGCCGATGCCAGCGACTGACGCGTGCGTCAGACGCGCGCAGCCGATGTGATAGACATATGGCATATGACAGAACCACGCGTCAGACGCGCGCGTCAGTCGCATCGGCCGCTAGCATCGGAAGTGTACCTTAGCCTATTTCATACGAATTACCTATCATACACAACAGGACTTACGGATTTAGGAGAAGGCTTCTTGGAAAATCATCCCGAAAATGGGTGCAAAGGGGAGTTTGAAGTCTACGGAAATCCACGGGGACAAAATGGCGGGTAAAAGCATAAGCATATAAGCATATCCTCACGACTATATTCCCCGAGGAGGTAGTCAGAGATATTCTGAAACTTCAGAACATCCACGTTTCACCAGTAGTACCGAAACTCTGTCTAGTGTGACGGGGGTGAGCCCGTCGCCACTTATAATGGACAGTGGGTACAATACATGCCTCGAAAATGAAGCATGTCACGATGTTTTCCTTCACCGAAAAGCCAGTGGTGTTACAAATCATACATAAATTCCGAAAAACTCATTGGTACGAGTCGGCGTGGACGGGGATCGAACCATCGCCTCCTGCACGGCAGGCAAGGTTACTCACCACTGAACCACCACGGCTTTTTAAAAGCGGGTAAAAGCTAGTCGAAAATAAATCAGAATTCTATTTATGGTACTAGAAACGTACAAGCGACAGCTTTTGTAGTCGAACCTAGCGAACTCGAATACCAAGACGGCTTTATATGACAATATCGTTTTTACTTGGGAATTTCAGGAAAATCAAATCTTGTTCTGTTATAGATTCCATATAGATTCTGATAAAATTGTTTAGGTACAATATTTTAACTTTGTTCTTCTTAATCCTTTTTTAGGTACCTAATAGCGTTTGACGGCCCGATAGCACAGTCGATAGTGATCCTGCTACTGCGCTGAGGGTCGCGGATTCGAATCCCGTAAGGGATTAATATTTGTATGATGAATATTAATATTTGTACCCGAGTAATGGATGTTTGTATCTATACAACGTGTTAATGAATAAGCGCAAAACCTCATACACCCCAACTGATTTGTAACAAAAAATTAGATTGAAACAACAATTTCATTATTTTGATAGTTAACATTTTAAAGTTATTCGCATTTTAAGTTTTCAGGCAAAAATGATTTGTTATTATTTCAGCAATGAATGAAAGCGCTAACGTGCTCATGGATACATTATAAGAATCTTGTTTTGGTAGTAAGTAGGGTATGATTACCAAATGTAATTATTTATTGGATACCTATACTATTCAACATATTATCTTGGACGCTACTAAAGCTGTTCTAAGAATAAGTGAGAGAAAGTGTTTCAAATCTCTGTTTCTGTAATGCAAAATAGCCTTAAAATTTCGTTGCTATTTTGAATGGAGTATAGTTATAGGTTTTAAATGTCAAAATAAAAAACTATAAAGAATAGGTATCTATCGTTTTTGTTTGACAAATAAAGGTTAACAAGTAGGTATTAGTCACGTCTCGAATTTTATTTATGTTTTCGACTTTATGTTTATTACTTGACATGACCGACTTGTTGTTATATATAATATGAATACATATACAACGTGTTAATGAAAACACGCAAAACTAGAAAGTAGTTTGTTTAAAATCGTGAGCAGAATCGAATTATCATGGTTTCAACATAGGTAATTTTTTTCAAAATATGAAATAATGTGTTTGTAAAATTTAAAATTTTTTGAACTCGATTTCAACCCACCGCTCGGGCACTTTCACCCTACATACTACCAAAACAAGATTCTTAAAATGTATCCATGAACACGTTAGCGCTTTAATTCATTGCTGAAATGATAACAAATTATTTTTGCCTCAAAACTTAAATGCGAATAACTTTAAATTTCCACTATCAAATAATGAAATTATTTATTCAATCCAATTATTTTGTTATAAATCAGTTGGGGTGTATGAGGTTTTGCGGTTATTCATTAACACGTTGTATATTCACCATCTTCGAAATTGATGTTGTTTTCGACGTTCATAAACGAATTAAAACTATAATGTACCTATAGGCCCCACGTCGGGCGCCAATATCGTTTGAACGTTTTCAAACAATATTAAATTGTACGACGGATTGAGCCGCCACGCATGACGACACCATGATCATGAATATGGAAATAAGAAGACCTTTTGTTACCTAAATCACATGCAAATAATATGGAAAAAACCCTTATCTAAAATTCACTAGCGAAACGCTTAAGCAATTTACCTACTTTTATTATACCCACTGGAATACAACGCCGTATTGAGTCAGCGGATTTTTTTTTTACTAGCTTACTTACCGTTAAAATAAGTAGAAAGATGGTCACTTGTTTGAAAATAAGAGTTTTTTGGTTAGAAGCCAGATGAATGAGGTACACAACACACGCGACGCGACTGCGTTTGCGACCAAACCGCGACCGAACGCGGCGTCGCCGCTGATCGTCGCCGTACAACTGACTGACACGCCGTGTTTTCATACAACACGCATGCGTGTTTCACGATCTCTTTGACAAAGTTATTTAATACCCTCTTTTGGGCGAAAAAGGTCGTTCATGGATTGTTTTAAGGTTTTAAATATGTTTGTATACTGAGGTGGTTTTGATTGTCCGATGCAAGAATACGTTGAATGGGTCGGTAGGGTATCTAGTATATTTGTTACAGGTATAGTGACAATTTCGTACGTTATAAAGTTTGATAAAATATAGCTCGTTATAACTTTCTAGCTGTTGTGTTCCCGTTGTAGTTTATCGATTGAACCCCTAAACTTTGAATGCTGTGATATCTAAATACGCGAAGTTGTGATTAACGCAGCTTACGAGGCGATTAAGGGAATACAATTCGGAGCGCGCTCCATACAAACGAAGTCTGGTGATATTTTCAATAATAATAAGTTAATTACCAATAATTTGTGTCAACCGAGTTTGTATTTTGTAGTCTGTGTACTAGTAATAACTATATTTTGTAAATCTGGGCCGCCACAAATCGGGCCTTTGCTGCCTTGTGCGGGGTCCGCCAGGAAACCTTTAATTTGTAACATTTTATGGTAATAAACGAATTTATTATTATTATTTATTATTATTAATAACCAATTAAAGTCAATGAAATTTTTCAGAAACAATCTAGAAACTAATTTCTATGTTTATATGAAGTCAGATTTTCGTTAAAATTTAAGTTGTTAGTGTAGTTTTAAATTTACAGTACCTCAAAGATTTCCATACAAATCTTAAATTAATCCTAGCACCAAAACTGTATAATATTTTAACGAAAATCCGACTTCATACAAACATACATATTAGTTTCTAGATTGTTTCTGAAAAATTTCATTGACTTTAATTAGTTAGTATTGAAAATTTCACCAGACTTCGTTTGTATGCAGCGCACATTTACGCATTCGGAATAAACTTCTCTTAAGGAATATAGTTTCATGTTTCTTACCTATCCAGTGTTTTTGTATTGAGGCCCGTTTCTCTGATTCCCATATGGGCTTTCCTGGTCCCTAGTACTCCATCACTTTAGTGAATATAGCGTATAGATTATATGGGGCCCCCTAACGCCCAGGGCCCGGTGAAAACCCTTTGTCACCCCCTGTCGGCGGCCCTGGACATGTATGTACTATTCATTTCAAATAAGGACGAAAAGATTTTCCGATTCCTATACAGCTTTCTAGCCAATTCTATCCTATATACTATCCGACATACCTTGGACGTTACTAAAGCTGTTCCTGGAATAAGTGAGAGGAAGTTTTTCAAATCTCTGTTTCTGTAATTCAAAATAGCCTTAACATTTCCAGCCGTGGTGGTCCAGTGGCGAGTAACCTTGCCTGCCGTGCAGGAGGTGACGGTTCGATCCCCGTCCAGGTCGACTCGTACCAATGAGTTTATCGAAATTTATGTAATTACGATTTGTAACACCACTGGCTTTTCGGTGAAGGAAAAGATCGTGAGGAAACCTGCATGCTTCAATTTCGAGGCATGTATTGTACCCACTGTCCATTACAATTGGCGACGGGCTCACTCTCCGTCACACTGGACAGAAGTTTCGGTACTATTAGTGAAACTTGGATGTGCAGAGTTTTCAGAATATCTCTGACTACCTCGGGGAATAGAAATAGAAATAGAAACTTTATTTGCTGTAAGTATGGTTACATAGTATAGGTGGAATGTCATGATTACAAAAGGTCTCTCACACTTAGCCACTTAAATAGGCATGCAAAATGTTACAAAATAGGGCTTATCGTCAAAATAGAATCTAATTTTATACATTTGGTTCCAGAAATTTTTTAACAGTATAAAAACATTTTTCGATCAACCATTTTCTTAATGAGCTTATAAATTGATTATGTGACAAATCTCTGAATTCACTCGGCAACTTATTGTAAATGCTTATACACATTGAGTAGACATTTCTTAGATAACGCGCGGACCGTGGAACATTATCATGGGCTAGTCTATTGCAATTTCTGGTGTTTCTCGGATATACATCTTTAGCCGTTTTAAAAAGATATGCATGTTCTTTTACAAATTTCGCCATTTCTAGTATATACAAGCACGGAAGAGGAAGAATGTTCATTCTTTTAAATAATGGCTTGCAAGAAACAACAGGGGGCACCCCACACAAGGCGCGGACACATTTCTTTTGTGCAATAAATGCTTTACTAATTTCCGTGCTGTTTCCCCAAATTATAAGTCCATATCTGAGAGTTGATTCCACGTATGCATGGTATGCTATAAGAGCAGTC
This sequence comes from Agonopterix alstromeriana, assembly GCA_963924505.1. Classification (NCBI taxonomy): domain Eukaryota; kingdom Metazoa; phylum Arthropoda; class Insecta; order Lepidoptera; family Depressariidae; genus Agonopterix; species Agonopterix alstromeriana. The sequence continues at coordinate 12,824,449 of OZ004683.1, forward strand.
TGTACAGACGAGATCTTAACTATTTTGTAAAGAGCAAACGATAGGCTGTTTATTTTATTCGATACCTTATTAACCTGTTCTTTCCAGTCAAGTGATTGATCAATAATTAAACCTAAGAATCTGGCACTATTAGCCTTCGTTAGAATTTGTCCATTACAAGAAACACTCAACTGATTATTTAGATTATTAAAATTAATGAAATTAGATTTACTGATATTAAATCGTAGATTATTTTTATTGAGCCATGTTATTACTATTTTAATAACGTTATCAATGTCAGTTTCGTGCTTATTCAATGTCAGTTTTTTACTAGAAGCTACAATAATAGACAAATCATCAGCAAAGAGTATACTTCAATGATGGGTCACTTCAATCAGGTCGTTAATGTACATTATAAATAGAAGTGGGCCAAGCACACTTCCTTGCGGGACTCCGGAGCAGTTATTCTCATAAGTAGATCTATACGTTTGGGACATACCATTTTCATTGAGCTTAGATACTTCAACACACTGCGTTCTGTTTGACAAGTATGTTTTGATCCAATTTAATAATATAGTCGTGAGCATATGCTTACTATGCTTAAAATGTCGTTGCTATTTGAAATTGAGTATAGGTACTAGGTAGGTTTCATACTGAAACCAGTGATCCTTTCCAATTCTAACATATCCCACCGTCACGTTATCAGGGACGCCGCGTATCAACATTCTATACGCGGCTAACACGAGATTTAGTTCTCTATTTTGGACATAAATCTGTTATTTATTGTTTATTCGCGCTCCAACACAAAAGTTGTCCGAGGCTTACCTACTGATACCCTGGATAGCTATCAGGTTATGTAAGGGTTATTCCGAATGCGTAAATGCGCGCTGCACACAAACGAAGTCTGACGATATTTTCAATACTAACCAATTAAAGGTAATAAACATTTTCAGAAACAATCTAGAAACTAACCTTTATTCTTGTATGAAGTCAGATTTTCGTTTGAATTAAAGACAAATATAGCAATGATTTTCAACATCTATACTTTATTTGCTATGAAGTAAATTTCTTATTTTTCTATCAAACACATATGAAGCCGTGGTGGTCCAGTGGCGAGTAACCTTGCCTGCCGTGCAGGAGGCGATGGTTCGATCCCCGTCCAGGCCGACTCGTACCAATGAGTTTTTCGGAATTTATGTACGATTTGTAACACCACTGGCTTTTCGGTGAAGGAAAACATCGTGAGGAAACCTGCATGCTTCAATTTCGAGGCATGTATTGTACCCACTGTCCATTATAAGTGGCGACGGGCTCACCCCCCGTCACACTGAACAGAATTTCGGTACTACTGGTGAAACGTGGATGTTTTGAGGTTTCAGAATATCTCTGACTACCCCCTCGGGGAGTACAGTCGTGAGCATATGCATACATATGAAACCTGTGTTCAAAGGAATGTATGGGACAGCTGATTTTTTTTCGCGTTTCCTGAGGTAGGTTCCATAGTGGAAGTTGTTCAGTTTGATGGTCTGAGTTCACCGTTTCAGTATTTGCTAGGCTGTCAACTTACACCCTGTATATGCTGATGATGACAACATACCTACATAGAGTAAAGTACTTACATACTTGAGGAGGAGCGCCCGAGCGCGCTGCATACAATCGAACTAAGAGTCTACCCATCAAACTAGACAACTTTTACTATGAGAGCAAACAGATCGAAGCGAAAAAAAAAATCTGTTGCATACATATCAGTTGAGTAGGCATTGCAGTTTAGAATGGAACAGAAAATTTTTTTGTTGCTCCGATCGGTTTGCACTCATAGCAAAAGTTATTCAGTTTGAAGACTCTTAGTTTAAAAGGATGCTAATGATATCAATTTCAAACTGTATAAGTCATCATCATCATTTCACCCTCTGGACGTCCACTGCTGGACATAGGTCCTGCGCTGCCCCCATCCAACGGGTTCCCACCGCCTTCATCAGGTCGCATCAGCACCTATCCACACCTATAAGCGCATTAATTAATTTTGGGCTGAAGTCTTTGAAAAGCCGGCGTGATTCGCAACAAGGTGTGGTTTTTTCCACAGAGTACCTAGGTACTTTTTTCGACTTGTCATACTGGTTCACAGATCTTTGAACGAGGAGTTTGCTTGGCGCCATTGCTCATGCTGTGTTTCGTGTTATTTGATATTTGTAAAAAGTTGGTTTTAGTGATATTTGTGACATCATTTCGTGCGGATTGTGTACCAAACAGTTACGTAAAGCGACCGACGTAACAGGAATCTCAAATAAATACGATAAAAGAACATAAGTTTTGGTTCAAGTTAACTCGTACATGGTCATTTTGGCGGCAACGCGCGACCTTACGAAATCGACCACAGATTCATCGTCGCCTATCATCCCATCATCAAATAAAGAATATAAAGAAAAGAAAATAACAAATGGCTCAAAAGGACTAGTATCCAGAGCCGTTAAAGACATTACAAAGAAAAGATCTGTGAACTGGTTGAAATTGGGGACCCCAATTTCAACCAGTTTGGGGTTTTTTTGAAGCAGAGTCACTCCAAATTTTACCTTGAATCTAAATCAACTTGAATCAACGGTAGCCGTAGGTATAATGATAGGATTAAACGAACTTACCTGAAGTGAAGTTCTATCCTAATTATAAGAAGTACTTAGTCCGAGATAATAACAATGTAGTAATCGCTAATCTTGCTCGTATCCGCGTCCTTTAAATCTATAAAAAAAACAAAAAATGTGACATCCCGCGTCATCCATCTGTCAATCTCATTAGTTCAGAGCTAACTGATAATAACTGGGTATGCGGGGGGTGGGAAGTAGGTATATATTATCTCGGACTAAGTACTTCTTATAATTAGGATAGAACTTCACTTCAGGTAAGTTCGTTTAATCCTATCATTATAATCGTACTTAGTCCGAGATAATAACAATGTAGATGTTTAGAGAAAGTAACATCTTAAATTAAATCAGACTTCTTTATTGTAACTTTAGTCACATTCAAAATTAAACTTAACCAAAACTTCTTTATTATAATAAAGACAATTATTTTTAAGAATTACTTTTCTTAAAAAGAAACTAAAAACGTAAGTTAAAATCAATCATTGATAACTTCTAGATAACCCTGATAATTAGTATTCGAAGTTAACTTATGAAATTATTATCAAGTACAGCAAACCGCTCTTGCAAACATAATTTGGTCACTGTCAGACTGCAACGGTCTATTGTAATGTCGGGCAAATGTTGAGGATCTAGTAGACCAACCTACTGCTTTTAAGATGCTATCCACCGTAAGACCCACTCTATGCGCCCGAGATGCTGCAGCATGTCTAGTGGAATGTGAAGAGAATTTAGAAGTGTCAATTCCACTCTCCCTCATGACTTCTCTAATCCAACGGCTAATGCTTTGACATGAGGCTTTCTTATGTGGTCTCTTAAAAGTTATGAACAGATAATTTAAAGAGTCCTCTCCTACTCGAAGCTGACTAGTGGCTTGTAAGTACTGTAAGAGCGTTTTGACAGGGCAAATTTCAGGTTGATTAACAAAGCATTCAAGACTTATCTTTAAACCAGAGTTACCTGGTGCAGACGTTTTTAAAATGTCTGTTATAACAATCTCTACTCGATCATTAGAAATTAAAATATTTTTAGTATGAATACTAAATAATGTTTGTATTCTTTGACCTGTAGCTAATGCTAAAAGTATAGCTAACTTTTTGGTAAGCTTTTCTAAAACTAAGCTATCGAGTGGGTACCACTGCTTAACATAAGATAAAACACATTGAGGGTCCCAGGTACTATCATACTTAGGTCTAGTCGGGCGTAATTTGAATATACCCTTAAACCAACGTTTTACCCGATCATCTGAGCCGATATGAGTGCCAATAATCAGAGATAGGGCTGATCGGTGGCAGTTAAGTGTTTGATAGGAAGCTCCTTTAGCATAAACTGAAGTTAAGTATGATACAATTTTAGGAATAGAAGCCTCTAAAGCATCTATCTCATTTAGCTGACAAAACTGCCACCACTGCCGTAAACAACTATTGTATTGTTTTAATGTGTTTTGAGATAAAGAAGCTATCATAATTTGAACTGCATCATTTGACATCATTTTCCGTTTGAATGCCTCCCTGATAAGAGACAGGCCCCCAGGGAAAGTCGCCTGTGTAACGGATGCTGAATCCTGAAAGGAGATGTGAGAAGACTGTCAGAGGGTTCGAGAATAACAACTTCTGAAACAGCAAGTGCTTTCAGCAGTGGGTACCATGGCTGAGAGGGCCATATTGGGAAAACTATTATGCCTAGCGCCCCATCCGTTCTGATTTTTTGCATAACCTTTAGAAGTAAGCAGAAAGGTGGAAATGCATAGAAGAAAAATGGAGTCCACTTAACCGTAAATGCGTCTATATTCCAAGCGAAAGGGTCTCTATGCCAAGAAATGTACGTATCGCATTTCTTATTAATTCTCGAAGCAAATAAGTCTATCTCCGGAATACCGAATTTCGAAGTAATTGTGTCAAAAGCTTGTTGAGAAAGTTCCCATTCCGTATCTATATTTATGTTACGTGATTCACGATCTGCGTCTTTGTTATCTCTAGATTTTATATAAGAAGCATAGATCCATAGGTGGCGAGTTTCGCACCACTGCCAGAACTGTTTAGCAAGACTATTCAGTTGAGGGTACTGAACTCCGCCCATGCGATTGATATAAGATATGGCGGTAGTATTATCGATTCTAATTAAAATTTCACAATGATGCAGATCGTTGGCAAAGCTTCTTAAGGCAAAGAATGCTGCCAACAGCTCTAAGTAATTTATATGATATGATTTCTCTTGATCTGACCAATAACCTCTAGCAGTCTCAGAGTTACAATAGGCTCCCCAGCCAGTAGTAGATGCGTCTGAATAAATTTCTAAATTAAAGTTATATTGTTTGATTCGGCAGTATCCCTTAATAATATTAACACTCCACCATTCTAGCTCAGACTTTATATTCATATTCATATATATAATACCCTCATAATCCCCTTTAGAATTTTCTAAAGCCAGAAACTTTTCCCTTTCCAAATTCTTTGTATAAACGAAGCCATAGTTAACCGCCATACAAACTGACACTAAGTTACCCAACAGTTTAGCAAAATCTCTAATTGTGCATGATTCTATTCTCAGATATTTATTAATTAGCTTAAGCAGTTTCTGACGCTTCTTTACAGTGGGACTTAAAGTCATGTTGGTAGTATTTACTATGAACCCTAAATATTCTCGTGTATTTGATGGGATCATGCAACTCTTCTCATTGTTTATGACAAAACCTAAACATTCTAAAAGATCTCTAGCTCTTTTAACGTTATTCAAACATTCTTGATATGATGCACCGATACATATCATATCGTCTAAGTACAGGACTAGGCGTACCCCTTGATTTCTTAAAAATTCTACTAGGGGTTTTAACAATTTTGTAAACACAAATGGAGCAGTAGCTAGTCCAAAAGGTAAGCAATTAAACTCAAATAAGGACCCATTATTTAACTGAAATCTTAAATACTTTTTATGATCTGTGTCTATAGGTACTAAATAGTATGCATTTTTCAGGTCCAAGGTACACATGAAGTCGCCATGCGACAAGATTTTACATAAGGTTCTGATATCTTCTAGTTTGAAATGAGATGAAACTACAAATTTATTAAAAGATTTTAAGTTTAAAATAAATCTGTGTGTACCATCATTTTTAGGAATTGTGAATATGCTAGACAAAAATTGATTTGGAGTTGAATTGCACTGGGACACTACACCTAGGTGCAACATTTTTCTAATTTCAGCAGTAATTATTGTCATTTCAGACTTCTTTAATTTTGTATTAACAGGAATGTTATGCTGTATAGGGTCTGCTACCAAAGGAATGGAATAGCCCTGTATCCAGCTTAAGACAACTGGATCCTCAGTGATATTACTCCAGCAATTATAAAAATATTTAAGCCTAGCGGCAAACTTTACCTCTATGGGTACTTCGCACGACCCCTGCCGAAGGATGAGGGGTACTGTCGACGGTCCTGCGGTCTGCCCTGTTTGAATTGGGGCCGAGGTTGTTGTTGCCGGTACGACCTGTGACCTCCTCTTTGCACATTCTTCCCTTGGTAGGATTGTCCTGTACGACGAGGAGCTTGAGAGTTTTTTGTGGCCGGAATAACTTTAGGTTTCATTATGTTAGAGGCTCGCTTCATTGTTGTTAGAGACTTTACAGTGTCGTCCAGTTTTGTGTAGAGGAATTCTGCTCGTTGATTTTCTTTTAAGTTTCGGCTTAAATCCTTGTCGATAAAAGGTGAGATAAGTTTTCTTCTAATTTCAGTATATTGGAAATGCAAATTGCTTAGTAATCTTGAAGAGTCTGTCAGCATCTTTATAATGTCAAGTTTATTAAAGTCTTCTTTTAAAAGAAGATGTATTGCCTTGCAAACTGTGCCTGTAGCAACCCCTAATTCCTGCTGTCGTTCTTGCAGTAAATTGTCTCTAGCCTTACCCGATTGTTTAAGGATGCCAAGCAATTCTAAATTTATCTTGGGGTATTAAATACTTCTTTAAAAGTGCCTCTTTGATCTCTTTGTTCATACCACTAATGATAATGTTTTCGATCCTTTTCAAAATATCTGGGTGTAGTTTATCTCCATAACCTTGCTGAGCAGTGTTCGGGTCACCTAAGGCGAGTAGCACCTCCTGTGGCAGATCTGGATCATTTGACTCATGTGTTGACTTTACTGATTCTACATCATTGTCATTCCTCTCAGGTGTCTTGGGATCTCTCTTAGGATCACGCTCGGATTCTATCTCGGGCTCTATTTCAGAATCTATTTCAGGGTCAATTTCAGGATCTATTACAGGGTCTAATTCCAGATCTATTTCAGGGTCTATTTCCAGATCTATTTCAGGATCTATCTCCAGGTCTACTTCAGGATCAGTCTCAGGATCAACATTTGGAGCTGTAATGTACAGAGTAAAAGCTTTAACGTCCAGCCACATGCGTGTTAGTAACCAACTAAACCCCATGCTATAGAAAACCCCCACTGTTTGGAGTTATTGAGTCCCAACAGGGAGCCACGAAGAATTGGTAAAAGAGGCGTTTATTGCCCAATAGTCAGTATTTTTAGAAAAAAGCCTCTCCAACGGAAAGGTGCGTTAGCATTTACACAATAGCACAGGCAGGATCTTAAATCGTAAGACAATAGATATTTTCCCAATGGGAATGTGCCCCAAGTAAAACAACATCTTTCTGAACATGAAGGTGTATTATGAAGGAGACCCTAATAAGCAATAGTTGTCAACGGGACATTGCATAATCGAAACTCAGATATGCTAGGGCACTGTGCATCATAATCGCCATTGGCTGACTTTCTCTACAAGAAAGCACATGAATGTAACACAAACATGCTTGGGCACTGAGCCCCATAAACTCTATCGGCTGACTTTCTCAACGAGAAAGCACATGAATGTAACACAAACATGCTTGGGCACTGAGCACCATAATCTCCATCGGCTGACTTTCTCAACGAGATAGCACATGAAAGTAACACAAACATGCGAGGGCACTGGGTACAGGCGGCGCCGGCAGCCGGCTCAGCGATCATTTGGTATCTTTCCCACGGAAAGTTGCATTGCATGACCGTAACCGAGCATGCGTGGGCACTGGGCACATAAGCCGGCCGGCATCGTTTGTCGTCCTCGACGAGAAAGTGCACGCGAAACTTGCACATGCATAGACACATACGTGTCAGACCGGGGTAAAACAATCACCAGTTGCTTGTAAAGTGTACTTAATAGCACAAAACATGATTAACAAAGAAAAATTGTGTAGGTACTTACAGTCTTCAGTCACCGTTTTATACTTTGCTAATTTCTCCTCTAATTTACGAATTTTTCTCTTCCGTCTTTCTTCCTTCTCTTCTGCCTTTCTTTTTCCCATTATTTTGCAGATAAACCTATAAATCTCTTTAAAAACTGAAATATGTTTTCCGTAAGGAACGCTTATTTGAGCGCGAAATTAACGAATGAGATTGACAGATGGATGACGCGGGATGTCACATTTTTTGTTTTTTTTATAGATTTAAAGGACGCGGATACGAGCAAGATTAGCGATTACTACATTGTTATTATCTCGGACTAAGTACGATTATAATTTTGCCATCGGCCAGACGAAGACCAGGCGTTGATGTCTGGATATTTTGGTTAGATTTTAACTACCCTTTCAACCAAAATTGTATTAGGCCTGAAGCAATTCTGAAGTATGTTAAGTGATTTCTCAACCTTTACCTTAATTATAATTTACTGACAACTTAATTGAAAGCCGCGACAAAGGATTTTAACTTTTAATTCGACTTGTTCAACTTTTGACAAGCTCCATTTCGAGACTCGAATCCTTTGTATTGGGTTGGTATACGTCTAAGGTCTAGGCGTTTAGTCCGTTCCGTTGACTCACCAGCCAGCAGTACTGCTGCAAGGACGCAAAGATGACAGGGGTGCGTTCAGAACCTACGCCCAGAGTGCACTCTGGGTGCAACTTTTCGCACTAACGCCGTTCAGAGCCTCGGTGAAAAAACGCTCTTTGCAACTCGGTTGTCACAACTCAACCGTTCCCAACCTCTGACAGGTTGCAACTTTTAACCATCAAATTCGACGGCTAAAAAACACTGACGTTTTGAATATCTATGGTTACTTGACTTTAGGCTCATTTTGAATAAAAGTTCGTATTTTTCAAATAATTTTTATTCACTCTTTGATTCTCTAGAATGGAAGATGAGTTTATATTGTATTTGGAAATGATGGAAGCCCTGGAAGCCCATATTATTGACAATGTCAAAATTTGAGGTTATAAAACAACCGGGATCGTTCCGTACCTTATTGCGAGTTAAAAAATAACTGTTCGTTCCGTACCTTAGATTGAAAAACAACCAAACAACCGCACCCGTAGGTTCTGAACGCAGCCCAGCTATATGAGGGGGGCCAGCGCAACAGCAACTCTGTAGAGTTGCTCGCGAGCTCAGAGCATTACAATGCATGCAATCAAGCGTATAGTTAGGCTTGGAACATTACCTCTATTCGCCTTTTAATCGTTTGCATGGCAATACTATGTTCACACGAACTGCCCCTCTGAGCTGATGCTGCACTTGCGTCCTCGATATAGAGATCAATCTTCTGCCCGAGGCACCAGGGAGCTATGTAGATAGGACAGGAGTGTAGGCTAGTCTCCATCCATACAAACGAAGTTTAATAACTATATTTTGAATACCTACCTATTAAATTAACCAATTAAACTCATTGAAATTTTTTCAACACGATTTAGCCTGCCTCCGTGGTCTAATGGTTAAGAGCATTGAGCTTTTGACACGGAGGTCGTGGGTTCGATTCCCACGGGGGACACCTAGTGATATGTCACTTTGTGCGTTTTTCCCCTGTTGCTGCGCGCGATAACACTCGCTAACGCTATCTTTCTCGCTCTAGCAAATGACGTTCCTGAACGACAGAAAAATGCGATTCCAATGTGTTTTTTTTTTAAATGACTAATACAGCGTTGCTCAGGGAGCATTTACTGCTTTTTACTGCGAACTATTGCGGGGCCACGAAGGGTCTACCGAGCCAAATGAATTTGGGTCAACCCTTAATCATGTGACGACACTCTCCTCTTTCGCCTGCAGACAGGATGATGGGATAATAAAATAAAAACAAAATGGCTTTTTCCACTTCATACTCACTGTATGTCTTTATTTATTTTATTTTTTTGTATTTTTTTAATCAATTTATTTTCTTTTAAAACTTTCTTTAAATCAAATTTTATATTAATATTAAATATAATATATCTCGAGTGTATTTACACGCTATGTACAAATATAATATGTACATTACTTAGTTGCCTTATATAATAATATGTACATCATTTAAATACCTAACAACATATTATTTGCTTTTAAGATAAGCGCCTCACTTTACTAACTATAAGATACATTTTCTAGTGTTGTGTTTTTTGTTATCGATTTAATTAATCGACTATCACAATAACTTAAAAATCAGCACATCACTAGTAAAATATCGATGATACATTATCATGAATCTGTGATAGTATAGATGCTCTTTAGAGCTTTTTAATCCCTCGATAGTAAAACTTGCTTAATTAGAATTATTTTTTATATTATCAAATCAATAGACTTTTAATCACATATTTATTACCACTCCACGCTTAAAAAGGTTGAGAGCTGTAACAAAGTATCTGGTAACCCCCGAAGAGAATATGACTGCTACATGATATCCAACTAAACAAGTTTTACTAATCAGATAGGCTAATTATAAATTAATACAATCATTACAAATAGTTATACAAAAACCCACTAACACTCGTTGACACTTAACCGCCATTTTAATTAATTTTTAATTCATATAAATGCATATTTTAGTTATATTTCGCGTCAATCCTTAATTTTAGCGCAACCAGTAAGCAACAGCTGACAAAGCGATAAAAATATAGCTGTCTTTTTCATATTGCGAATGCTAGAGTGAGCGCGCAATACAGCTTACTTTCTCGTATTTATAAGCCCGTAAGCTCGCGTACGAAGCGCCCGGCAAGTTAATCAATGTCTCTAGCAAAATTTCATACCAGTTGCGACCTGTGCCACCGAGTGTACCTTATTGCTAATTCGTACATTTTTAGTTGCACTCATATTTTTTTGTTTACAATTTTTTTTATTGAAATTGGCATCGTTTTGTTATTTTAAGTCTTATCTTTAGAAGACGGCAGATGATGAAGGAAAATAATAAACCAATGTTTAGAGTAAGTAGCATATGCTCACGACTATATTCCCCGAGGGGGTAGTCAGAGATATTCTGAAACCTCAGAACATCCACGATTCACCAATAGTGCCGAAACTTTGTCCAGTGTGACGGGGGGTAGAGCCCGTCGCCACATAATGGACAGTGGGTACACTACATGCCTCGAAATTGAAGCATGCAGGTTTCCTCACGATGTTTTCCTTCACCGAAAAGCCAGTGGTGTTACAAATCGTACATAAATTCCGAAAAACTCATTGGTACGAGTCTGCCTGGACGGGGATCGAACCATCTTCCTGCACGGCAGGCAAGGTTACTCGCCACTGGAACACCACGGCTCACGATCATGGTGTCAGCGTATGTAAGTATAATTATCACAGCCTATATACTTCCCACTGCAGGGCACAAACCTACTCTCAGGGAGGTTGTATGGTCGTTAGTCCACCACGCGTGCCCAATGCGTATTGGTGACTTCACATACGCATCGGAATGTCTTCTACATCGTACACAGGTTTCCTCACGATGTTTCCTTCACCGTTTGAGAGCGTTCGGTATTAAGTACATATAGTCGGGGAAATCTACGGATTTTTGTATGGAGTAGGTTGCATTAATTGCACTTTTGGTGAAAATTTTGAATGTAGTAGATACATACCTGAAAAACATAAATTCTCTATAATCCCCGATTTTTTATGTTGTATTATTGAATAATTAAGACATTTACAAAACATTAAATTTAGTATGAACTAAAAATGGAAAACTGGTGATTTTGTACAGGATGGCTTCGTTCAATACGTTTTACTTATAACAATAATAATTCACGGTTAATATCGTTAATTTGGGTAGATATTTAATATTTTGTAAGTCTTCAAAAATTATAACCTCAAAAATAAATTATTTACTGTTTGTTTTTACTTAAATTTGCCTTTTTATAATTAACCGTCTCTATTGCTGGTCGAAATATTTTTAGAAATAAGCTTGCCATTTGTACATTAATATCGATTTTAAGGTATTTCTCAGGTTCCTGAGCCTATATAACCACGAAATCTCGACAAAAGTGTTATAAACTAACAGTAATATTATTTCAAACACAATTTAGTAAAGTGTCTTTAATGCAATCTCAAACGTTATTTTTCCTAGACTAATAAGTTAGAAAAACTCATTGGTACATGGCATGTCGTCCGTGCGGATGCGAACTCGGACCTCAAGATTGAGTTTCCACACCTCTCCGCATAATGTATGCAAGTATCATTAATTATTTTAAATTTAAATCTAAAACCCCAAACATGCTAAAGGACACCTAGGTCATATAGTCACGCATTGGCGGATCCTACATTAATTTTTGGGAGGGACTGTTTGTAACATTATTGCCCATCTTCTCGGATACATGCAACCTTTAAAATGATAGACTTTGCAAGGTTTCTTACTCCAAATGGAAAATGGACGTGTCTATAAGGTCCTTCTTATTATGCTGACGATTTTTAAAGGGGATGACAGACAAAACTGAACAACTTTCTTAATGGGATCAAAACGTCGAAATGACAAAAAAAAAATATCTGCTGTCCAATACATTTAGCTCGAGTAGAATTGTAGTTTTGTATGAAAAAACAGATTTTTTCTTGCGATTTCGTCGTATGTTGTTGATGATCTGAATATCTCCTTAAAAAACAGTCAGCATATTAAGAAGGACCCTAATAATATGCTGGCGGAATTTTAAGGGGATGATCAGACCATCAAACTGAACAACTTTCTCTACGAGACCAACAATGAAAACGCGAAAAAAAATCTGCTGTTTCACATAAAACTACAATTCTACTCGAGCTAAATGTGTGTGACAGCTGATTTTTTCTACGATTCCGACGTGTGTCCCATAGAGAAAGTTTTTCAGTTTCGTCTGGTCATCCCCTTAAAAACCGTCAGTATATTTGAAACGTGTATGTCTGTGAGTAGTTAATAAAAGGCTTTGCTCGAGTAGTCATGTCTGATAGCAATAACAGACGCCTACGCGATACCACTGAGTTATTGCAGTTGTACACAGCACTCGGGCGGGGCGGTGGGCTAGTCTTCCATTTATACATGTATGACATAATCATACTGCAGTCACTTGCTTTATTTGCCGTTAAGGGCCTATGTCGAAAAATAATTGAAGCGAAATGGGCGTGTGATAGCTTATATTATTGCCTGATGCGAGAGAAACAGACAGGGCGGCGCGCGCGCCTGAACCGACGCCAGCATAAAACAAACTTTATTTAAATGTAATTGTACTATTTATGTAAGTTCAATTCTGCTCTAATCAAAATTTATAAAAAATCTATCTCTTTTTTTTAAATTAAGCTTCTTGTTTCTAATATTCACCGTTTAGCACTTCCAAGCGTTTATCGATAAAGACGGAGGCTATTTTGGCTTGTTTTTCTATCGAGAAAATGTGTCTTAATCGTGTTTTGGCTCTAATCAAAACTTCAATTATATGTTCAATTTACACATATCCGCAAATCATACTCCTACTGTTAGGACTTCATGAGATATGATGCTTTGAAGAATCCAATTTTTTTCACATAGCCTCTTAAGGGTCAATCCGCGAGTTTCCAACTAGTCAAATTAAGAGGATATGTGAAAAAATTGGATTCTTCAAAGCATCATATATCATGAAGTACTAACAGTAGGAGTATGATTTGCGGATGTGTAAATTGAACATACAATTGAAGTTTTGATTAGAGCCAAAACACGATTAAGAGACATTTTTTCGATAGAAAAATAAGCCAAAGTAGCCTCCGTCTTTATCGATAATCGCTTGGAACTGCTAAACGGTGCATAATAGAAACACGAGACTTGATTTAAAAAAAGAGATTGATATTTTATTAAGTTTGATTAGAGCATAAATTAGCTTACATAAATAGTACAATCACAATGAAATAAAGTTTGATTTACGCTTGCGTCGTTTCAGGCGCGCGCGCCGCCCCATCTCTTTCTCTCGCATCAGGCAGTAATATAAAATATCGCAGTCCCATTTCTCTTCTTCTCTATCTTCATAAACTCTTGCACCTACCCGACTCAAATGTACAGCAGATTTTTTTACCCATCCCATTTTTTTTCCCATAGATTTAGCTCGAGAAAGTTTGCAGTTTTGTACGTAACAGCTGATTCTTTTTTCGCGATTTCGATGTTGGTGCCACACGGAAAGTTGTTCAGTTTGACTGTCTGATCATCCCCTTAAAAAATATCAGTATATTAAGGACCCTATATATTTTAATCTAGTAAAATTGTTTTTTTGTTATATTGATAAAAATTGCATCAAAGAAGCGCGTCCTGAGTCCTGAAACTACACCTTAAATCTGTTATTTTAAAGCTGTTTTTAGTGATCGAAGAGTAATAAGGTGTTACTATTAAAACTGCCTCTGTGGTCTAATGGTGAAGAGCATTGGGCTCTTGACACGGAGGTCGTGGGTTCGATTCCCACGGGGGGCACCTAGTGATATGTCACTTTGTGCGTTTTTCCCTAGTTGGTTAGGACATTGCAGGCTGAATCACCTGATGAAAAGAAAGATGATTCTGTGCTTCGGATGGCACGTTAAGCCGTTGGTCCCGGCTACTATCATCTCTGGTGGTAGTAGTCGTTACGTAAAAACCACGTCAGATGCCGTAAGGAGGTCTGAAAAAACTCTGACACCAGGGCTTGCTGCTCACACGATTGCAATCTGCTACACATAATTTGGGCGCTGCTAAATAGAAGTGAGGATATTCTGAATTATGCTATTCCTATTTGAAATAGCTTTACCTCTGGTAATATATTCGTCAGCATGATGCATTCATGTATGCAATTACCGAGGCAGATTTCCGGTATTGTCGGATATATGTGAATAAATTGAAAAACATATTTCCGGGAAAATGAAATATTAATTACGGATTTTGATTAAACCTGCGACTAAAATGTACAATTCGAAAGTACTTTGACGAGCGATGTCGGCTGAAACACACGATAAGAAGAAGACTATTAAAATAACAAAACGGTGCCAAAATACACATTTCATATGAATCACTGTCATGTAACATTTGATTACATTTGTGTTGCCGACTTAAGGCGCCACATTTGCATAATAAAAGCCACAGCTAAAATAAGTTGGTAACACAATTTTATTGCGTACTAAGCCTAAAAGTTGTGATTGTATTAAAAACTGAATTAGGGTCACGACACATTGATAGACGGCGATCGACGTCTTGTTCAGTCGCCATCAGATATATCTTAGCAAATAAGGTGGTCAAATATTTCTAAGCAGTTCTAATTTTCAATAATTCCTTTACACATAACCAATCAAAAATATCTGAACACCTAACTTCAACATCAAACTTATCTACGCAGCCAGGGTAATCATAAATATCAGAGCAGTTTAGGAAAAAAGACGTTACTCCGTTGTTATACATTTCAATTTTTGAATAACATAGTAAAGAAATAATTGAAAATAAGTTGCTCCGATATTTATGACAAAATAAACGTTTAGATATAATTGGTAAAATTTACTGTAAATAATTTATTGAAAATTAGCACTGCTCAGAAATATTTGAATATAATAATTGATATGCTACGATATATCTGATGGCGACTGTTCATACAAAAATACACGATCAGGATGGGACGCGCGTTGGGCGCATTCGCCGCGTCGATGGTGGAAGGATGCGGAGTCCCATACTAAACGTGTTTTTTTGTATGGACAGGCCGGGCAGTCGATCAATGTGTCGAAACCCTTAGTGACTTGACACGTCATTGTACAACTTTACAAGTGAAGTTTGCTACGTTTTCATTTATAGTCCGTTGTAGTGAAGTTTCTGATCACCCTGATATTTAATAAGGTCTTAAGTGTGTATGCGTTTATAAAGGGTCCAACTTAATATGCTGACAGTTTTTTAAGAGGATGATCAGACCATCAAACTGAACAACTTTCTCTATGGGACCAAAGTCGAAATCGCGCAAAAAAATCAGCTGTCCCATACAATTGGCTACAGTAAGATTTCAGTTTAGTATGGAACAGCAGATTTTTTTTTCGCGATTGGTGCCATAGAGAAAGTTGTTCAGTTTGATGGTCTGATCATCCCCTTAAAAAAGTGTCAGCATATTAAGAAGGACCCTATATGTACTCCGAAACGTTTACAATAGTTAGTATCGAGTAACTTTTTATAAGAAAGTGAGTGTCGCGTAACTTTTATACTAAACTACAACTTTTTAACTACTAGAAAATGGTAAATAATATTCAGATAATGAAACTAATCAACTTTCCCTGGAACTTGGGTCGAAAAACATTTGGACCTTCAGCT
Organism: Agonopterix alstromeriana; assembly: GCA_963924505.1. Lineage (NCBI taxonomy): Eukaryota > Metazoa > Arthropoda > Insecta > Lepidoptera > Depressariidae > Agonopterix > Agonopterix alstromeriana. Next base: position 12,840,552 of record OZ004683.1, read on the forward strand.
TCCATAGAAAATTGATCAGCTGATTCCTGATTGAACAGAGTTCCTGACATTTGTATGAAAGGTCCACAAAATTGTCTCCTTTTTCTCTCATGTTTAGTTTCATTATCTGAATCCGCTTATACAATTTTTCTAGTAATTAAATCTAAAATAGAGGTGTACAGTATAGTGAGTGCTGAATTACTTTATATAAGGTCTTACAAAATCAGGAAACTATTTTAATGGGATGGTCAGACCATCAAACTGAACAACTTTCTCTATGGGACCAATATCGAAATCGCCAAAAAAAATCTGCTGTCCCATACAAAACTCAAACATGACTGGGCTCAAACGTATGGACCAGCAGATTTTTTTTTGCTATTTCGTTATTTGTCCCATGGAGAAAAATGTTCAGTTTGATGGTCTGATCATCCCCTTAAAAAAGTGTCAGCATATTAAGTTGGACCCTATAGTGAGTGCTCAGTAACTTTTTATACCATAGTGAGTCCCGAGTAACTTTTACTACAGGACCAAGTCATTGATTGACTAATTTATATTGTGTGGAAAACTGATTTAATTTTTTTTAAATTTAAGTATTGATCGCAAGTTGTTCGAATTAGAATCACAACCTTTTGGTTTGGTACAAATACAGGGTCCAACTTAATATGCTGACAGTTTTTTAAGAGAATGTTCAGACCATCAAACTGAACAACTTTCTCTATGGGACAAATGTAGAAATCGCGAAAAAGAAATCAGCTGTCCCATACAATTGGGTCGAGTAAGATTTCAGTTCAGTATGGAACAGCTGATTTTATTTTCGCGATTTCGACATTGGTCCTATAGAGAAAGTTGTTCAGTTTGATGGTCTGATCATCCTCTTCAAAAACTGTCAGTATATTAAGAAGGATCCTATACTGGGTGTTACAAAAGAAAAAAGAAAAATTCAAAACTTTTAAGGGGGTTGTTTAGACCATCAAACTGAACAACTTTCAGTATGAGACTGACATCGAAATCGCGAAAAAATAAATCAGCTGTCCCATACATTTAGCTCTAGTAGATTAACAGTTTAGTATGGAACATCAGATTTTTTTTCGCGAGTTCGATGTTGGTCGCATAGTGAAAGTTGATCAGTTTGATGGTCTAAACCACCCCCTGAAATGGTTATTTGTATTTTTGTAACACCTTGTATACAAAGAGATACCAAAAAACTGTATTTTAAATATAAAATAAATACAATAAAATCCTAGAGATCTACTTCATGAGTGAGACTTGTCAATTGTCTGTTATTTGTGAGATTAAATTCATAGGAAAGAGAACCTTATTGGGAAGGAAATAGATAGGAATTTAAGTACTAAGTCACACGATTAATGCAGGATTTTAGGGTTGCCAATTGCATTACTTTAATGAGTGATTTTAATCATTATACTGAACAACTTTCCCAAAGGAAAATTCGAAGAAAAAACTACGCCTTTTCATACAATCTTTCAATCAGCCGATTGCATTTAGTATGGAAAGTACACTTTTTTTTTTTGCGATCATATTTTAGGTTTCTCACGGAAAGTTGTTCAGTATAATGGGTTTAAGGTGTTTAAAGTAATGCAACTGTTTACCCTAACACCCTGTATAAGAAGACGATGAATGTAGCAGTCTTGTATAGCTAAATGCATGTATTTTACAGTTTATACTAAGGGTTGAACCTCATATACCAGCACGGAATCGCATTTTTATACACTATCCTTTTCTGTCGCTCAGGAACGTCATTTGCAAGAGTGAGAAAGGTCGCAGCACTGACGGTGCTGCCGCGTACGATCGCATTCCCTCTATCTTTCTCGCAAATGACGTTCCTGAGCGACAGAAAAGGATAGAGCGTGAAAAAATGTGATTCGGTGCTGGCAGATGAGGCTCAACCTTAATACACCTCACTTTAATTAATTTAGCGCGTCATATGCCGATATCGATCTTTTTCTATTAGTTTTCATTTTGGTGATATATTTTTTTACCTAAAATTTTTCCTAATATAATTATGTCCTCACACAAAACTCTTAAGACTACGTCATAAGTATGAAAGTTGTTTGAATCGCGAGACTTCTTCAATTGAACCAACTACAAAAATGTAACTACTATGTCGTATTAGAAAAAGATAGCTTAAACTGGTAATGGGAGTCCCCAACAAAATTTCCTTAATAGAAAATTGTTTTGTCATTTTATTTCCCTCTCTTTCGCACTAATACTCGCTTTGTTTTTTTCGCTTTTTTTCTTCTTGCTCGCACACAAAGTTCATCTGTTCCGCCATTCGGGACACCTCACAAAATATGTCTTGATTTTAATAGAGAATTTACGTGCGAAAGTATTTCTTCTTTTCAATTCGGTATGTCAAGGTTTTTCTATTTCTTATTTTTAAAAAACCTGCCTTCTCTTTGTAACTCTATGCTGGAAACAGAAACGGCAACATCAAATGCCAAATTCTGACTGAACTTCTCGGCGAGAACTCTTGGCGAGAACTTTCAAGGAAAATTACCAGGCCTCACGACGCCGCGAGAACAATGAAGAGCATCCACACTCTCGTTCTCGGTATTTCTCGTCAGTTCTCGGCGAGAATGAAGTGCCTGCTTTAAAAATATCTGTAGTACTTACTTTCATTTTAAAATTTCAGACAGTAAATATTATAATTGAGACGATTATCTAGAAACTTTGACTATTTATATGTGGACTGGTTACGCGTGTAATTCTACTAACAAACATTTCTGCCACTTTTTGCGGGGGGCGAGGTAACATGAAATCCGCAACTTTGGATTTTATTCCCCATAACTTTAGATTCTAATTTTGAATGTTAAAAATCATGAAAAGTAGTCTCGTGTGAACCCCAAACGTTCTAAGTTCGAAGTTATTATTTCGCAATTATAGGCTGTCTCGTTTAGTGATAAGGTGTAAAATTGAATGTAAATGCACAAGATCAATTGTGCTTATACCGTGGCAGAGGGGAAATGCTACCGCAAGGCTAGTCCTTATAATAATTAGTCTAGAAATGGTTTTCGATTCTGCCCTCCATAAAAAAACATGACATACCGAATTATAACGAAGCAATTTATGTCAAAGAAAGCATTAGGGTTTACTTTTGCTTGTGAATGTTAATATTTCGCATTGAGAGATGTACTTCTAAAGCACATTGGTTGTTAATTATAAAATAACAATTGTTTCTCTTAATTTATTGTACTTTAAAGTGTAAAATATTGGTGTTATCGTTTGCTAGGCGAAGCTAGAAAGTTGTCACAAGATTTTTACTATTGTTAGGACATACTACAAAAAAACGCATCAAAAACGGTCCACCCGTTTGGAAGCTACGATGCCACATACAGACAGACCGACAGACATACATACATACAGACAGACAGACAGACCGACATAGGCGTCAAATTTATAACACACCCCTCTTTTTGCGTCGGGGGTTATACAGGGTCCTTCTTAATATGCTGACACTTTTCTAAGGGGATGATCAGACCAAACTGAACAACTTTCACTATAGGACCAACATCGAAATCGCATTAAAAAATCCGCTGTCCCATTCATTTGGCTTGCAGTTTAGTATGGAACCGAAATTGTTTTCGGTTTTGGTGTCATTGAGAAAGTTGTTCAGTTTGACGTTCTGATCATCCCCTTAAAAAGTGTTAGCATATTAAGAAGGACCCTATATAGTATAAGAGATAGATGTACTTTTTGTTATCATCAGCTGTAAGGGTGATTCAGTATTTATAGGGTGAAGAACATCTCTGATGGGATGTACCAGGTTTTCCTGCATAAATCCAGTCAGCCAGCCAGTTACATACAGCCTTTCAAAGGTCAGTTGAATGAATATGCAGGTATTATTGTAATATTCACTGTCATGGTTTGTCAGTCGGTTTATAAGATACAGCCGTTCAAAGGTCCTTTGAACGGTTTTGAAAGCCGTATCTCCTAAACCAACTGGAGTTATGTATACAGACCAGGTCCATCCCCATCACAGAGATGTTATTCTATGAATACTGAATCAGCCTTGCAGCTGTTGATAACCAAAAGTACGTCTATCTCCTATAACAATACCTGCATAATTATGTCGCGTCGCAGCATTAAAATGAAATCCGTAACATTATAACCTTCTAACATAATAATCGTCTGGAATATTGTCGACCCCAGATCCTGAAGCCTCCTTGGCCCCTAGACAAAGTACTTTCGATTAGCGAAAGCAGAAACAGTAGAAAGTTCGACAGTTCGATAGTTTCGACAGTAGAAAGCATAAAAAATGTTTGAACATGATGTATAGTGACGAAAGCAAACGTCAATGTTTCGATCGCCAATGTCAAATCCATACATTTTGTCCGTTTCTACTAGCGTCGACGCCAATAGAATGTCACTTTGTCTAGGGGGGCTGAAGTGACACGGCTACCCGTATCACGCCTTTTATCTCGTTCGTTCGCGTACAGATAAAAGAGAGCGAAGACGCGATAGTGCTGTATCACGCTGCCATACTACGAGAGGCCGTAGCATGATGCGCGTTATAAGGCTATGTCACACCTTTTATCTCGTTCGTTTGTCGGTTGTCAGAAAGAAGTCACTGTAGTGCAAGACCGCAATTAGTTCCCTTTTTGCTCGTTTCATGTTTTTTTTGTGTAGATTTTTGGAAAAAATATTGTATTGTAAAAATATAAATGACAACTTTCTCTAATATTAACTTACAATGTTGATAAAATGGATCGGATAGCGCGGCTTACGTTAAGTCGCGGTACATATCAAATGTAACTAACAAAAGACTAGCCGTTCATGCTAACCACTAACTATAACTATAAACCAACAATTATCAACTCACACGACTAAATTAAACCCATTTTATATGAAAATCACTGGACCGATTTTGAAAAGTTTTTGGTTCTTATCAAGGTGGTTGCAGAGTTGTCAATTTCGTACAAAAGTTTGACGCATAATACGCGTAGACGGTACAATTAAAAGTAATATTTTATATTTGAAAAAATAGTTTTATCAAATTACATTTGCATCTTTTATGTAATTATGAGGTTATAAAGCTTTCAACTTATCCATAGAAAATCATAGAAAATTTCAAAGCTTTATATCTTCGTAATTATATTATAAAATGCAAATGTTATTTGATACGCGGCATCTAGATTTTCTAAACTATTTTTCCATATATAAAATACTAGCAGCCCGTCCCGGCTTCGCACGGGGTAGACAATTGTCTATTAATACCGTCCACGCGTATTATGCGTCAAACTTTTGTATGAAATTGACAACTCTGCAAACCTTAAATTATTCTTTCCTATGGTTGAGTAAAGAATTCTCTGTTAAAGATAAGGCCACCGTTTTTACACTTCTCTTTCAACTATTTTCTGTTCTTTTGTATGTTTTATCTAAAAAAGAACATAATTGTTGTGTTGAAGAAAAAAATAAGACATATTTTGTGTTAGCAACTCTTGTCTAAATATTTATATTTTATCCATTATAGTTACAAATAAACAGTAACAAAGTATAAAACGTCATTAAAATCGGTCCAGTAGTGGCCTACAATTTTCTAGTTAAACTTATACAGGATGTTAGGGTAAACAGTTGCATTACTTTAAGGGGTGATTGTACCCATGATACTGAGCAACTCTCCCTAAGAAACCTACTGGAAACTCGCAAATGATCTTTTTGTACTAAATGCAATCAGCTGATCGAACGTTTGTATGAAAAGTCGATTTTTTTTTTTGCAAATTGACAACATTTCATTTTAAGAAAGGTACAAAAATAAGAAAACCATTTGGAGATTATGTGATTCAAGGCTTATATCAAAATTATCCGATTTTTCTATCCATTATTTCTCGAGTTATTTGAAAAATACTGAAAAATATAATAGAGGTTGAATGAGATTTTATTCCTTTGCATGCTTGGCTTTTCTATTGTATTTGACAGTTTTTATTTTTAATGTTATTGCGGCCAAGGTATCTTAGCCATAAATCCAACGTTTTTCAGAAAATTCAAAAGTAAATTAAAAATAGAAATATAGGTCACAAATAAAATCTGAAAATTACGCATCTCTTATTTTTTAACCTATTTTTATATTTTTCATTAAAAACAGGTGGTTAAAAAAATGTTATGTTGTCAATTTTCCTTGTTTCTTTGGGAAAGTTGTTCAACATCATCAGTACAATGACCCATTAAAGTTATGCAACTGTCAACCCTAATATCCTGCATACGCGTCAAATTAAAAATGTTCCTTAAAAAAATTATTCTAAAATCAGTTTTAGGCAAGTTATTACTATAGATTTGTCGGTCGTTCTCCCGTTAGTCTAATATGGACCTTAAACAAACACTGCTACAACTCGAAATCATTTGAAGTCTGCACTAGAAAGATTTTATTTTCGAATATAATCGAAGCAGTCATAAACGTAACCGTATAAAAATAAGCACTAGCTATAAACCTATTTATATAATTATATAATAATTATTTTATATAACAGTCACAGCACTATATAACAGTATCTATAATTAATTTATTTACATTTTTACAAGTCGTAAGTTTTTTACCATCGAAGGTTGACATCGCCTACGGGGAGGCAGACGAAGCGGGGGGATCAGTATCGAGCTATGATATCACAATAGGGATGATGAAAATTTACAAAAACTGTTTGATATCTTAAAACACTAAACTGAAATTTTTCGTTTATCTTTAAAAATAACCGAAATATAAGTTTTAAAAATTTACTATTAGAGCAAGAGGGATAAACATTAGAAGTGACGTCATAACTAAGTATTTTCATAAAAATCGTTACGACGTGTCATACAAACATCTGTTTTGCATGAAAGAGATAGGAGATGACAAAAAACGTTTTTCAATCGAGTTCTCTGTATTCGATTGATTATTTGGTTTTTAAATTTAGCCTATTCTTAAGATATGAATTTCCAAGATCCCTATCTATCCCTATTGTTGACGAAAAGGTAAAAGCGGACTTATTTTTATGTTCGTACGAAACATATTTGTTTGTCAGGCGTTGTCATGAAAACATACCAATAAGTTTAAAGAGTTTGCCGACGATAAAATAATCGACGTAGTTTTAATCTGGGAAAGGAAATACGCATCTCTCTCTTACCTATGTGGTGTTAATAAGTGTGAGCGAGAGGACATTATGAGCATTGTAAAACAAATACGGTAATTTATTTTTTAAATAAACCGTTTTACAACCAAAATAAATGAAATACTACTCAAAATTTCTGACATTGACTGTCAACGTCAAAATTTAATTTAAAAAAAGTTTTTTTATTTTTTTTTTAAATTAGTGACAAATAAAAGTTCTTTATAACACCAACGGTATAGCAAAAATAAAATTGTTTTTTTTTTAATAACTATATGGCGTCGCCATACCAAAGATGTTATAATATTCAGACTTGAACGTGTTCAGCAAGTAATCAGTTAGTATATAAGCGTCTCTGTCACACGTGTTCTATTTCAGCTAGATAGAAAGATATACGAGAGAACATAATTTAAAGAAATCCTGCCAAATATGTTCCGATTCATAACACACACATATGCAACACTATCTCTATCTTGTTCGCTCTCGCAATTATTGCACACGAAAGACAGATACAATGCTAGTCACTCAATCATTTATCACGTTATAAATTAAGTCTTAATCACTGGTATTAAGTTTTATTTTCCAATACAACCAACTGAACTGCGCTTTGGGAGACATAGGAGGGGATACCTCATATCTATATTTACTTTTGTCGTAATATCTAGTTCTTAGAACCGCCGCTAGGTGTAAAAAGTAAATTGTGAAACTTAGTAGCGCCATAATAAGTAACTATAAGCCACTAGCGGAAGTATCTAGAACTACAGGGTGAAATAAATCATTAGCATCCTTTTAAACTAAGAGGCTACCCATCAAACTGAACAACTTTTACTATGGGAGCAAACCGATTGGAGCAAACAAAAATCTGCTGTTTCCTTTGACTATTTATATGTGGACTGGTTACGCGTGTAATTCTACTAACAAACATTTCTGCCACTTTTTGCGGGGGGCGAGGTAACATGAAATCCGCAACTTTGGATTTTATTCCTCATAACTTTAGATTCTAATTTTGAATGTTAAAAATCATGAAAAGTAGTCTCGTGTGAACCCCAAACGTTCTAATTTCGAAGTTATTATTTCGCAATTATAGGCTGTCTCGTTTAGTGATAAGGTGTAAAATTGAATGTAAATGCACAAGATCAATTGTGCTTATACCGTGGCAGAGGGGAAATGCTACCGCAAGGCTAGTCCTTATAATAATTAGTCAAAGGCTGTTCCATACTAAACTGCAATGTCTCCTCGACACAAAAGCATGCAAGCAGATTTTTATTTTTGCTTTGATCGGTTTGTTCCCATAGTAAAAGTTGTTCAGTTTGATGGGTACAGTCTTAGTTTAAAAGGATGCTTCACCCTGTATAATATTATGCAGGGTGTAAGTTTAAATGCGTTACATATCGAATAGGATGCTTTAGAGCATCACACTAAACAGCATTCACTATGGAGCCAACGACGAAATCGCGAAAAAATCGGCTGTTCCATAGTAAATGTCAATAGCAACTCGATCAAAATAATGTAAAACAGCAGATTTCTTTTCCACGATTTCGATGTTGGACCTGTAGTAAAAGTTGTTCAGTTTGATGGCCTGAGGTACCGCATAAAGTATGCAACGCAACCTGTATTTATAGGTATAGATAACTTAATAGTTCAACGACTGAGTTAACGACTATATCTAACTGAATAGCTAAAGATCACCGACAATGGCAGCAAAGGGTATAGTTTATAATTATTGCGAGCTAACTACAACTCTATTGCGTTACAATTAAGCTACTGGTTGGTGCGACACTGCATTTTATAAAACAAATTTTTTTTTGCAGTAGCACTGATCATGACACTCTCAGCTCTTTTACAGCCCTCGCCTACTGCTCGAGCTGCAATCCAGCCTCGACTGTACTGAGCAACTTTGCTCACTTGTATCAGAATGTACTATTTTGAGGTTGATTCTCCATTAAACCCTACAGTTTCGCACCAACACAACTTTTTAACCTACCTACTTAGCTACCTAACCTACGCGCTATACTCCGTGGAACGGTGTTCATCTCAATTTCTACTGTGTTCAGAGCAAAGTAAGGTACACTTTCGCCTGACTTATTTAGCACATGCACTGGTCTTTAATTCAATTGTGTTCAGAGTAGAACGCTGTTCATCTCAATTTAGATTGAGTTCAGAGCTACAAGTAAGGTAAACTTTCGCCTGACTTATTTATCACTTGTCCTGGTCTGTAATTCAACTGTGTTCAGAGTAGAACGCTGTAGGGCACTGTTCATTCTAATTTAGACTGTGTTTAGAGCAACGTAAGGTACACTTTCGCCTGATTAATTTAGCACATGTACTGGTCTTTCAACTGTGTTCAGAGTAGAACGCTGTTCATCTCAACTTACGACTGTGTTCAGAGCTATGTAAGGTACACTTTCGCCTGACTTATTTAGCACATGTACTGGTCTTAAATTCAACTGTGTTCAGAGTAGAACGGTGTTCATCTCAATTTAGACTGTGTTCACAGCAATGTAAGATACACTTTCGCCTGACTTATTTAGCACATGTCTTTAATTCAACTGTATTTAGAGTTATTTACGGCACACTATCGATTCATTTATTTAGCATACAAGGTGGTCTCAAATTCGGCTGTATTTGGCGGTTCGTAAGGTATATTTTACATTGGTTTATTAAAAACATTCTGGTTAACAAAGGCGCCATGTTGGAGTGGGAACACGCGAGCACTTGAGATCTCCCGATGGAAAGTGGGACTTAAAATCGAGCTTAAGAACAAGCAAGCAAGACATGTTTACTAGATACGGCATTAATGTCAGATCAGTTAATAAACCAAACTCAAAAGGTCCCACATTTCTTAAGGGTCAATTCAGATTAGGCGGAAAAATGCTCGAGCATGTTCTTTCACGCTAAGCGCAAAATTACACTACTGACCGCTGGATACGATATTACTGTTGCATACTATTTTCAGCTCTGCTGTAATGGAATAAGGTTGATATTTAATTACCATTTAAAGAGCTTATCAACAATTATTCCGCCTAATGTGACTTGAGTCCAAGAGTCCGCGAACGTATGGGATTCGTTTGTTAATACGGCCCTTAAAATACGAGCTTTAGATAGTTTAGTCAGTGGGGACTTTAACCACGCATTCTACTCGTCAAATTGAACAACTTTCACTATGGAGCCAACTTTGAAATCGCAAAAATAATCCGCAGTTCCATACAAAACTAATAGTATGTACACATGGCGAGACATCAAGCTATAAAAAACCAAAATAAGCTGGCCGCGCGTAGATCGAGTAATGTATAAAGTCGCTGGCCAGCTTATATTAGGTTTGTATAGCTTGATGTGTCGCCGTGTGTACATACTCGATGCAAATGGAAAAGCTGGGCCCCTAGAGAAAGTATCATTCGATTAGCGTTAACGACAGTAGAAAACATAGAAATGTATGGACTTTACGTATGGTGACGAAAGCAAACGTCAAAATGTTTCGATCGCTAATGTAAAATCCATACATTCTGTAATTTTCTAGTAGCGTCAACGCCAATAGAATGTCACTTTGTCTAGGGGGGCGGTTTTCGCAATTTCGAAATAGTTCCATAGTGAACATTTCTTTAGCCATAGAACTAAACTCAAGTCCTCGCGAATTCGTAAACCTTACCTACTATAAAGTAGTAACTCAATTGAAGTCACAATTGACCCTACCGTCCCGTCTGTAGCACAGCGCGTAGCCCGTAGCCCGTAGCGCTACGCTCGTAGCCGCGGGGGCAATCATCGCTATCGCTGGGGCTGTTGTGCGAATTGCCTGCGCTTCTTGTGCTTGTCGTGTCGCGCGCGAGGGGGAGATGTTCTGCGTTGTTTACTCGCGCTCGAGTTCTGCCGGCGTGCTCGCTCGTTGTAGCGTTGCTGCATTACGCCTGCAAGGGGGAAATGTGTTAGCGCATTATATACAGGGTATCCCAAAGCTCAACGTCAAACCTGGGGATAGGCCAGTTTATAACTGTTCAGGAAAATATAAAAATCGAAGTTTGATTGTTTTCGAGATTTTGTTATTTTTTAACATTGTGAAAAGCGCCCCACTGCGCCGAACTCTTAGATGTATTGACTACACTAAATTTGTCCATGAAAATACTTGTTGCGCAATCTTGAATAACCCTGCCAGTTAATTGTGTGAGTGAATAATAATTAAAAAAAACCATTAGTGGTATGCTTTTTAAAGAAAATACTGTCTTTTGTCAGACTTCTGCGGTATAATTTTTTTCTTTGGCAACTTAGAGAGTACATTCTGTGTAAAAATGCTACACTAATCTGGCAAGTTATTTCAAAAGTTGGTCCATTTCATAGAGTTTTCAAAAATGGTGTCACGCTTCTTTTAAAAAAGTAGTATTCAAAGTAATAATTCCATACTAAAATTAATCAGGCGAGCGCGTGCGATCGGGGTGGCGCTTATGCCGACTTCAAGTTGTCTGTATGTATGGTGATTTGCCAGAAGGTACTCTTGGCACGGGGAGAGGGGGGCACTAGATACAACAGTAGCTACATACCGGAGGGTATGTTGTTGAAGTCGGAGTTGCTGGTGATGTGGTGTATGATGAGGCTCTGGTGCGCGGAGACGCGGCGCGGGGTGGGGGAGGAGCACTGCAGCGCGGAGAGGGGCGGGGGGGAGGTGCGCGCGCGCTGCCCCTCCGCCCCCGGCCCCTGCCCCGGCCCCGCCCCCGCCCCCGTCTGCACCGTCCCCGTGCCCGTCTGCGTGGGGCTCTCCGCAGAGTCCGACCACGAGTCCTGCGGGCGAGGGGCAGTTGAAACATTATTTTATTAACTGAGCTCAATGTACTACAATAAAAATAAAAATATTCAAATATACAAAGGAACCTTTTAATATTGAATAACATCGTAGACCATTTAACTATGGTCGAGTTACGCTTGTAATTTTACTAACAAACTTTTCTGACACTTCTTGTGGGGGATACGGTAGAATGAAATTCGCAACTTTGGATATTCTAATTTTGATTGTTTAAAATCGTGACAAATAGTCTTGTGTGATTCTTACACGAGACTAGTTTGGAGCTATTATTGACTATCTTGTTTAGTGATATGGTATAGAATTTTATGTAAATCACTTGATTTTACACCATATGAATAGGTAATAATACCATAGATTTAAACTTTTCGTTTACGCCGAGAGCGAGACAGCCAATTATGAAACCTTATGTAAACAAAAAAGACAAAACATTATTTTGTTTCGGTCACCATGACCGGTTTTTGTGTTTGTCAAGATGTCAATCCTATAGAATAGTTGACAAATAATTTGTCTTTTAGTACGCAAAAGTCAAACTATTGCTGTTCCATGTGCAGCCACCCTATGGCTTAATCTCTTTACCTATTTATATGTGGACTGGTTACGCGTGTAATTCTACTAACAAACATTTCTGCCACTTTTTGCGGGGGGCGAGGTAACATGAAATCCGCAACTTTGGATTTTATTCCCCATAACTTTAGATTCTAATTTTGAATGTTAAAAATCATGAAAAGTAGTCTCGTGTGAACCCCAAACGTTCTAAGTTCGAAATTATTATTTCGCAATTATAGGCTGTCTCGTTTAGTGATAAGGTGTAAAATTGAATGTAAATGCACAAGATCAATTGTGCTTATACCGTGGCAGAGGGCAAATGCTACCGCAAGGCAAGTCCTTATAATAATTAGTCAAAGCTTAATCTAGTGGTAAATCCAGTTGCACGTAAGTTCATTAAAATTCTCCATTAAATCTCTCGCTCTCACTTTTTGACCTGTCGACGTACTAAAAGCTAGCAAAAAATTTAATAGAGGATTAACTGTAACGAGCATTTCTGCATGTGAGTGTAAGAGGTAACATACCCTGTCTCTATGTTATATAGAACTGTAATAATAAGGTGTAATAAGATATTTAATGTATAGAATAAAACTCTTGTACACTGTATTTCATATATTTTTAATTTAATACATTTCGGAACTACTTAAAGAAGGCCTCCCCTTCTCAAAATATATAAAATCATTAATGTAAATAAATACAAACAGTGCTGTATAACATTCTCCGGACAATCTTATCGGAGACAAGAGGAATGACGAACTGAGGTTTTTGGCCGGTAGGAGTCCGGCACTATCTGGGTCTCCCTTCCCAGATGTCCATGATGGATTTTCCTCTTTTTGTCACAATGTATTAAAAAAAAAAAAAAAACATACCCTGTCGCTGTCATCATTGTGTGTAGGACTCGGCAGACAGACGCTGAGGTCGGGGCTGAGGAGGCGGCGGCGGTGCGGGAAGAAGAACGGCTCGAAGGTGTCCTGCACCCAGCGGCGGTACTGCAGCACGTGGTCCGTCACCCGCACTATGCGCCCCAGCACCGAGTGCCGCGCCAGCGCCCCCCCGGCGTGCGGCCCCACCGCCTGCTGCACTATTATGTACCCGTAGTCGAACGCCTGCAAGATAACAAACGAACACGTGCTCACTGAGTAGCATAGCATATGCTGTCGACTATGTTCCCCGAGAGGGTAGTCAGAGATATTCTGAAACCTCAGAACATCCACGTTTCACCAGTAGTATTGAAACTCTGTCCAGGGTGAGCCCGTCGCCACTAAACCACACCACACCACACCACAGAACCGCCACAGAATAGGTAATCTTAACTATTATAAAACTGTAACAGAAGTGTGTCTGTACATTGAAGATATTTACATGAAAAAGATTACGATATGGTTTTTAGGTATCCCGGACTTCAAATCAACCATTTTTAGAATGTTTTTCTATCTGTTTGATTGTTTGTATGTTTGTAACAGCATCACGCAAAAACTACTGAACCGATTTTGATGAAACTTTTTTTGTTTGATAGCTTAAGATCCGACTTAAAATCTGGTATATTATTTGTGCGGACGAAGTCACGGGTTAAATGTAGTAGTATATAGTTTAATATACAGAACGGCCACTCCGCGCCCCCCTCTGACTTCAGATACCCCACCTCACCTCACACGTTCTGGGAAACTTGAGGGAAGCCGAGCAAGGGAATCCAGTCAGGCGCGCGCACCCATTGGATTTAACTACATAAAATTGTGTCTTTTCAGTGCATAAAACGTTGAAAAATAGCGCTAAATTCATATTTTCAATAAATCTTTAGCTCTAATACTATTTTTAATAATAGAAAGAACATATAAGTATTGAAATGTCGATGACGTTAAATGCAAAGCGCGGCTTTCAACCCTACACGCAATATCACGGACGGTTTGCACAAAGTGCGAATGTGCAGACGCCATTTCGAAATTCAAAAACGTTCTTTAGAGTGCCGGATCTGTGTTTCTGTTACAGTTAAACAGGGTCATTCTTAATTTGCTGACACTTTTTTAAGGGGATGATCAGACCATCAAACTGAACAACTTTCTCTATGGGACCAACATCGAAATCGCGAAAAAAAAATCTGCTGTCCCATACAAAACTGCAAACCTACTCGAGCATAATGTATGGGACAGCTGATTTTTTTTCGCGATTTCGATGTTGGTCTCATAGAGAAAGTTGTTCAGTTTGATGGCCTTATCATCCCCTTAAAAAAGTGTCAGCATATTAAGTTGGACCCTATACAACGTGTTAATGAATTAACGCAAAACTAGAAAGTAGTTTGTTTAGAATCGAGAGCAGAATCGAATTAGCATAGTATCAACATATAATTTTTTTTTCAAAATATTAAATAATTTGTTTGTAAAATTTAAAATTTACTGAACTCGATCTCAACCCACCGCTCGGGCACTCTGGCCCTACTTACTCCCAAAACAAGATTCTTAAAATGTATCCACGAGCACGCTTGCGCTTTCATGCATTACTGAAATGATAACCAATCATTTTTGTCTCAAAACTTAAAATGAGAATAATTTTAAATTTTAAGTATGAAAATAATGAAATTATTGTTTCAATCTAATTATTTTGTTATAAATCAGTTGGGGTGTGAGGTTTTGCGCTTATTCATTAACACGTTATATAGATTCATACATCCATGACTCGGGTACAAATATTCCTATTCATCATACAAATGTTTCTCCCTTACGGGATTCGAACTTTGGTGAACGCAAACAATGTTACGGGAAAATAGTCTTAGAAAGCAAGATTCAATTTTATAATAAAGAGTCGACGTACCTGTTTGACCTGTATGGCCCCGTAGCTGGACCTGCCGATGTCGTTGCCGGGCGTCAGAGGGTCCTCTATGCACAGCAGCGACGGACGGTGGCCGTCGTTCATCTCCTACAACGTTACAACATTATTATCATGTTAGAACCATTCATTTAGTAGAGAGAGGATCGAGTATTGGAAGCTAGGGCTAGTTTGTACCAAAAAGTATTTAGGCGCAAACATATGTATAGTTAAAGAGATATGTATGTATGTATGTATTTATACAACGTGTTAATGAATTAACGCAAAACTAGAAAGTAGTTAGTTTAGAATCGAGAGCAGAATCGAATTATCATGTTTTCAAAATATTAAATAATTTGTTTATAAAATTTTAAATTTACTGAACTCGATCTCAATCCACCGCACGGACACACTCACCCTACTTACTACCAAAACAAGATTCTTAAAATGTATCCATGAGCACGCTAGTGCTTTCATTCATTGCTGAATTGATAACAAATCATTTTTGCCTGAAAACTTAAAATGCGAATAACTTTAAATTATAACCATAAAAAAATTAAATTATTGTATCAATCTAATTATGTTGTTATAAATCAGTTGGGGTGTATGAGGTTTTGCGCTTATTCATTAACACGTTGTATATATATTATTTTATTTTATTTGTAAGTATATTTTTACACTCATTGCCATTTCTTTATTTTGAGCTACACCGCCTACCTATTTTTTCTTTTGTTAATTTCTCTACCCTAAGGTTGTCTGGAAGAAATCGCTTTTTAGCGATGAGACCGCCTCATTTGTACCTACTTTTAATTCTTTATCTGTATTTAAATGTATGTTCTGTTTTGATGTGCAATAAAGTATAATTGAATTGAATTGAACAAACCTTCTGAATCTCATCCTTGGACACATAAGAGCCCCCGCTCTTAACCCTTATAGCAGTCTTAACGTAGTTGAACTTCCTTCCATAAAGCTCGAAGAACTCAATGAGCAGCACGCCGAGGTTGTGCTGCTGCCGCAGTCGCTCCGGCCTCGGGTGCAGCTGCAGGAAGCTGATGCACATGAGGATCAGGGAGTACGAGGAGATGCCGCCCGTGAACACCTCGTTCAGGTCCCGCTGCAGCAGGAACTGCTTCAGGACCATTACGAGGCGGGATAGCACTGGGTACTTTTCCTGTGGGTCGGAAAGTAGGGTTGATTGAATTTTTATGAAGTTAGATCGTTGACTTACTAATTGGATTATGGACGCCGGGTCTAGTACATAATTATCGAAAAGTGTCTGACTAAAGTACAGAAACGAAAGTACGTGATAGTATATTACTATCAAACCAAACCAAGCATATTGCTATAGATCTAACTGAAACTGATGAAAAGCCATTGCCTCAAAAGTAAAAAAAACTTTTTAAAAACAAGCTTTTAATAAGGTTAATTAAAAAAATTAAAAAATAAGTCGTAATTCTAGTAGGGCAATGCATTTGTAGTGGATATAGTTTGCATGGGTCGATTCTAATAAGAGAAACTAGTATCAAAGTTATCGCTAAAATATTTACATTTATATTATGCTTTGACTATTTATATGTGGACTGGTTACGCGTGTAATTCTACTAACAAACATTTCTGCCACTTTTTGCGGGGGGCGAGGTAACATGAAATCCGCAACTTTGGATTTTATTCCCCATAACTTTAGATTCTAATTTTGATTGTTATAAATCATGAAAAGTAGTCTCGTGTGAACCCCAAACGTTCTAAGTTCGAAGTTATTATTTCGCAATTATAGGCTGTCTCGTTTAGTGATAAGGTGTAAAATTGAATGTAAATGCACAAGATCAATTGTGCTTATACCGTGGCAGAGGGGAAATGCTACCGCAAGGCTAGTCCTTATAATAATTAGTCGAAGATATTATGTTTAATTCACAGCACCAGATCTTAATTAAAATGTTTGTTTCGCTAATAAACCTGAACGTGTGCACAAAATAGCAAGCATAGCATAGCATAGCATATGCTCACGACTATATTCCCCGAGGGGGTAGTCAGAGATATAGTCAAAATAGCAAGCCAATGCTGTTAACCGTCAAGGAGTCACGGGTTTGCAGGAAGAAATCTCTTTAGAGATAAGCTCGCCCTTTGTAATTGTCTATTATGCTGTTTTCATATATATTTCCGTGTGTACAATAAAGAATTAAAATAAGGAGTTCCCTCGTACGGAGACATGCCTGGCTTCAGCACCAGATCTTGATTAAAATGTTCGTTTTGCTATCAAAACTGAACGTGTATACAAAATGGCAAGCCAATGCTATTAACCGTTGAGGAGTTCCCTCGTACGGAGACATTCCTGGCTTCAGCACCAGGTCGCTGTTATCATATTATTGTGTTGTCATTGGATTCCTATATTTGTACCAAGTTTAAGATTGATTGAATATCTAGAAGTGGGTTAAAATTAACTTGCAAGATTACACCCGAACGTACAAATTCAAAAATAAATAAATGAACGAGGCAAGTTAAATAAAAGCTTGTATAAAATGGGGCTTTTTTCTTTTCGCCTATTTTTTTAACGCGGCCATCAATCAAACTTGAATATTTTAGTTAGATATAATCTATTTTTATAATCTCTATATCTATAATCTCATTAGACTTGCCGCCATTTTGTGAGTAGTTGATGTCACGCTGCCAGCTGAATGAAAGAGGGAGACTATGCAAAGGAAGCTTAAATGCCTAATGACTCGGTTCATTTTTTTTCACGTTTGGTAGGTTATTCGCGAATTGTACAATAGGACGGGTGCGAATAACTTTGGACCTTATTACCGTGCAGAGAGAGTCGCTATTTATTTAAATCTGTTGTCGAAGTGATTCTTCTGTACCGGTAGGTACTAGTATTTATTCTGTGGTAAGCATTAACTTTCGGTTATTGAATGGCGTGTTACAAATCCGGTTCGTTGTGCTGTGGTTCAAGGTCACGGCCAGTACAGGCAAGTCGCGTGGTATGTACACGTACCTTATACTGCTTGATAAGCTCCGCGCTTTTGACTCCGCTGCTCATGTTGAATGAAATGTCCACCTGGAACGAACAACATCGCTTGTTAGTACACTTTTAGACTTGTTTGTAGCATAAGCATAAGCATATGCTCACGGCTATATTCCCCGAGGGGGTAGTCAGAGATATTCTGAAACCTCAGAACATCCATGTTTCACCAGTAGTACCGAAACTCTGTCCTGTGTGACGGGTGGTGAGCCCGTGGCCACTTATAATGGACAGTGGGTACAATACATGCCTCGAAATTGAAGCATGCAGGTTTCCTCACGATGTTTTCCTTCACCGAAAAGCCAGACTCAGACTGGTTTGTAAAGTCACTATTTTGATTATGAATAGAATAGAAAATAAAACCGGTCAAGTGCGAGTCGGGCTACTCGCGGACAGAGGGTTCCGTACCACACCACCACACAACATAATAAACTAAAAACATTTTTTTTTTGTTCTGTTCTTTTAACACGAGACCGACTCACACTTAACTGGTTTTTATTATTTGTTGTTATACTGTAGAGTTTGCTCTATAATCACAACAAGTGTGACGCTTGTATGTATTACCGTTTTTACGATAGAGCGAGGAGAAAAACGTTGATAACAACTAGTTTCTTTTACGGTTCAAAAGTTACAGCTCTAAATAGGTAGGACGGACGGACGGACAACGTAGGCTTAATAATAGGGTCCCGTTTTCATACTTTGGGTACGGAACCCTAAAAATCATTATACACCCATATACTATTATGTATGTTATATGTATAAGTTTAGCTGAAACTATTCTAAGGGCATGATCAGACCATCAAACTGCAACTTTCTCTATGAGACCAAATCCGATTCGCGAAAAAAAAAATTGCTGTGCCCATACACTTGAGTCGAACTATGTTTGCAGTTTTGTATGAGATGGCTGTTTTTTTATTTCTAGATAATTTGTGTGACAATGTCCAAGATATTTTATTATTTGTAAAGATGTCTTGTCGACGAATTTAGTTGGTAGTTGTAGCAAAGCTTCTGACCACTCCTAAAGGGATGATGGTCATGTGTGTATCTCACCTTGACATCGGAGTATTTGTCCGTCATCTTGACGATCGGCACGGTCGCCTTCTCCAGCACCTTGATGCTCTCCTTCTCCGCGATGTCCTGCACCACCAGCTCGCGCTCCAGCGTCCACAGCGGCAGCTTCTCCCATTGCCCTGCAACGACCAAAACATACCACTTTATTATCTACCTCAGAACATCCACGTTTCACCAGTAGTACCGAAACTCTGTCCAGTGTGACGGGTGGTGAGCCCGTCGCCACTTATAATGGACAGAGGGTACAATACATGCCTCGAAATGTAATGCATCATGTATATGTACCTACCTATTGTATGCCTTTTGGCGGATCACAGTGAACATTATATAAAACACCATGTCAACCCATTAACCTGTGTATCACAATAAAGAATTTATGATTTATGATTTATGATTTATGAAATTGAAGCATGCAGGTCTCCTCACGATGTTTCACCGAAAAGCCAAACTCAGACTTGTTGGGTGACTCAGAAGTGCGAGTCGGGCTACTCGCGCAATCAAGGGTTCCGTACTTATGAAACTTTTTTTTTTGTTCTGTTCCTTTAACACGAGACCGACTCACACCTGACCGGTTTTTCTTATTTGTTGTCATAAAAGTGTTACAAAAGTAAAAATAAACATTTAAAACTTTTAAGGGGGTTGTATAGACCATCAAACTGAACAACATCGAAATAGCGAAAAACACACAACTTTATTATCTACCTATCTGTCTACAGGGTGTAAGGAAAAGTATCATTAACCTTTAAACCACATACTCCACCCATCAACCTGAACAACTTTTACTATAGGAGAAAATCTGTCAAAACAAAAATATCAGCTGTTCCATACTAAACTGTAATGCCTACACGACTTAAACGTATGGAATAGCTGTACTTGGACCGAATGATACTTGGACCAAATTGCATCTGAACAGAATGATACTTGTACTAAATTGTACTTTGACGGAAATATACTTGGACCAAATTGAGCTTGGACAGAATGCAAGTTTAATTGTTTTTCATGCTTGGACGAAATAAGACTTGGACTATTTGGTACCGTAACCATATTTTTTTGTTCTGACAGGTTTGCTCAAATAGTTGATCAGGTTGATGGGTGGAGTATGTGGTTCAACGGTTAATGATACTTTTCTTAAGGTTATTGATAAAAGCAACGGGGGAGCCTTGCGGGGAAGCGGACGGCGCGGATCATACCGAGCTTTGTATGAAGAATTCGGGATTGACGGCGTATGGCGTACACCGGCCCGCCATCAAGAGCGTTGCCATACTGTATGCCTAATAATAATGCTGTGCCACAACTCAAGAGGCATTTCAAGATAGACTGTCAGTTGCACGTACGTTCATTAGAGTTAATCCTCAATTAAATCTCTTGTCAATTTTTGTCTTTTTGACGTAGTAAAAGTAAAAGCTAGCAAGAGATTTAATCGAGTTTTTACTTTAACAAACGTACGTGCAATAAACCGTTCTAATTTTTCAATTGTTGCAGACAACATTTTAGCTAATCTTTTTCCTGTTTAGGATTGGTATTTAGACATTTAATAAGACCATTAGCTGACCTTTATCTGCGTAGTATATTATTATTTAGGCACGGCAGCCACTTTTTGCGTTGTAAATGATTATATACAGCATTTCGTAAGGTTAATTAATATAACCTAAATGTCATCCGCCGTAGCATACTGCGCAGCAAAAAACTGATATCAAAATGTTTTATTTGTTTTATATGAGCCGTGGAGGTCGAGTGGCGAGTGAAGGAAAACATCGTGAGGAAACCTGCATGCTTCAATTTCCAGGCATGTATTGTACCCACTGTCCATTACAAATGGCGACGGGCTCACCCCTCCTCACACTGGACAGAGTTTCGGTACTACTGGTGAAATGTGGATGTTCTGAGGTTTCGGAATATCTCTGACTCGGGGAATATAGTCGTGAGCATATGTATGTTATTTGTTTTAGATTACTTAAAGAATTCGTTAAGGCTTATCGTTTAGTCTTGTCAGCAAAATTTGTCTTTTTAGCATAGCATAGCATATGCTCACGAATATATTCCCCGAGGGGGTAGTCAGAGATATTCTGAAACCTCAGAACATCCACGATTCACTAGTAGTACCGAAACAATGTCCAGTGTGACGGGGAGCGAGCCCATCGCCACTCATAATGGACAGCGGGTACAATACATGCCTAAAAATTGAAGCATGCAGGTTTCCTCACGATGTTTTCCTTCACCGAATAGCCAGTGGTGTTACAAATCGTACATAAATTCCGAAAAAATTATTGGTACAAGTCGGCCTGGGCGGGAATCGAACCATCGCCTCACGGTAGGCAAGGTTACTGGCCACTGGACCACATACATACAGAATCTTACTAATTCAAGGTCTCATAAAAAGGCTGAAAGTCACCCAAAGTGCAATGGCTATGCTCGGAATTTCCTTGTGACATCGAATCAGATATGAAAAGATTCTCGGAAGAACCTGAGTAGCCGACATAGCCAAAAGAATTGCTAATCTAAATGCAAAAGTGACAGTTTGATTACAGGTGTCATTATGTGCCTAATTGCGTTGAAATTAGAGCCATTTTATGAGCAAGTGTGTTGAAAAAATCTTTATGATACATTAAAAATATAAAACTGTGCAAGTTCCCCGTTGTACTCGTAGTAATGCTCACTTTTAGTATATTGATGGTTTTAAGCTGAAATGATCGAGTGATATGATGTGTCGAGTGTGATGGGGCTAGCCAAAAATCCGTATTAAATTAAAAAAAAAAAGGAAACAGGCCACGTCTGGTGCCTTATAAAGCTTTAAATTGCGTTTTATTTTAACTTTACAAGCACTTGTATCAATAATGAATAATATTACATATCTTATGTGTGAGGTAACAACTACGTAATACAAAGAATAAGTACCAACAAGATATTTAAATAAAACATTCTTGTCTTCTTTGACCTAGGACCTAAGTCACAGAATAGCTTTGACTATTTATATGTGGACTGGTTACGCGTGTAATTCTACTAACAAACATTTCTGACACTTTTTGCGGGGGGCGAGGTAACATGAAATCCGCAACTTTGGATTTTATTCCCCATAACTTTAGATTCTAATTTTGAATGTCAAAAATCATGAAAAGTAGTCTCGTGTGAACCCCAAACGTTTTAAGTTCGAAGTTATTATTTCGCAATTAAAGGCTGTCTCGTTTAGTAATAAGGTGTAAAATTGAATGTAAATGCACAAGATCAATTGTCAGGGGAAATGCTACCGCAAGGCTAGTCCGCATAATAATTAGTCAAAGCAGAATAGGTAATAGCACAGAACATTATAAGAGGGGTTAGAAGTGCAAAGTAGGCGTGGCACAGGTTATGCAATGATTTGCTTAACACCATAAGGCGCGCGGCGTGGTGCGAGCGAGAGGGCATGAGTAATTGCAGCAGCGTGAGCGGGAACACAAGTGGCGACAGCCGTCTCCGAAGCAAAAGCGCTACTATGCATTTCTAACCCCTCTTATAATGTTCTGTGGGTAATAGTATATAGTTCTATATACAGAACGGCCACACCCCGCCCCCCTCTGACTTCAGATCACACTTTCTGGGAAACTTGAGGGAAGCCGAGCAAGGGAATGCAGTCAGCCGCGCGCACCCGTAGTATTTGACTTCATAAAATTGAGTCTTTTCAGTGCATTAAAAACGTTAAAAAATAACGCTAAATTCACATTTTTGAGAATACGTCATTATGCGTTTTATAAAATTATTTGATTTAGGGCATTATACGTCGAGAGCATTCTTCAGCTCAAATACTATTTTTAATAACAGAAAGAACAACAAAAAGTAACGAATCAACCCTACACCACCGGTCCGGCACTTTAAACAACGTTTTGGATTTGCCATGATGGCGTTCGCACATGCGCACTTGGTGCAAATTGTCTTTGACATGTGTAGGGTTGACTTACCACGCATCGTATGAACATCATCTACCTACATTTCGTTACTGTTTATTGTTCGTTCTGTCATTAAAAATAGTATTTGAGCTAAAGAATTACTGAAAATGTGAATTTATTGTTATTTTTCAACGTTTTTTATGCACTGAAAAGACACAGTTTTATGAACCCTAAAAATTAATTTCCCTTTAGTGTTTAAGATATCAAATAGGTTTTAAAAAAGTAATTAAAAAAATTTGTATCATCCCAATTGACCCTTATTGTCGCAGAACCTCGGTCAGGTCTACAGGCTTCATTATAAAACTCTGAATGAACGGTTGTAGGCGTGACTCACGCGTGACGTGACGTCACAGCTCACGGAATTCCACGTGTATATGTAAATTGGTGCAGTCATTCAATTGAAAACGTTACAAGTTACAAGGTCTTTGAGATAACTGGCCTAAAAGACGTCAGAAGCAATGGTTTCAAGATAAAAGTTATTATAAAAATCTTTTGTTTCATTCTCAACCCAAATGTGTGAAAGTATTAGAGGGAGAAGACATAGAAGTCAGTACGTGTTTTGTCCTATTCACTCAATAAGAGATGCACATCGTCGTTGATACTTCAATTATTCACATGTCAGATGGGGAAAATTTTTCAGGAGCACGTTGTATCCCCAGGCACCACAGCTGACCGACTTGACAAATAACAAATTGCAATTTTTTGCATATCATTAACGCGCTTCAATGGACAACATGCGACAATTTGCCACAAGCTAGTAACCAGATATCCGATATGTTGCGATTAAAAAACGAAAATTGATTTTATTTGACATGTGACATATTGCAGTATCAACGACGATATAGCAAATTCGTTCTAGGTAAAAAAATCCGACTGCATAAAAAACCTATTAACTGAAAAGAGAAAAACAAGCTCTATAATCACTAATAAGCTATAACAGCTTTATTTGAGCTAATATAATTTGAATGCTATTCGGTAGGTATCGCAAACGGGGACACATACGATTTTTGGTTGGTTATTGGTTTGTCCCCGCCTGCAAAACCTTATAACATTCAAATTATATTAGCTCTAATAAAGCTGTTATAGCTTAATAGTGATTATTGGGCTTGTTTTTCTCTTTTCAGTTAATAGGTTTTTTATGCAGTCGGGTTTTTTGTTTATCTTAATAATTTACTTTATTTCATAGTTTTTAATCTTGTGTCGAAACGGTAACATAAAAGTACTATAATATATATATTTTTGGAATCGTCAGATCACTAGCTTTCATTTGATACCCATATTGTAATTTTAATGAAAAAATAAATGTTTATTCTCCCTCTCTTTTTTATTTCGCAGACGCCATATTAAAACTATATAGCCTATGTCACTCTCACAATTTTTACAAATCTAATGACACCTCAAACGTTAAAGTCCATCAAGCCGTTTAGGCTGTAGGCCGTGCCAAAGAAATAGACATACAAACATACATACATACATACATACGCTCGAAAAACATAACCCTCCTTCTGGCGCAGTAGGGTAAAAAGGAGATCGCTACATTATTAGGGTGCGTCCATTAATAACGTACAGCGCTCCTAGTGGATACGTTGAGAACTAATTTCTGTCATACAAAATTGGTGACGTGATTACAGTCGTAAAGTGCAATGAAAACTCATGGTAGGCCTCCTGAATCTGACAGCGTACAAACTTTCTGGGCACCCGGTCCAAAAAGGAACCTAATTATCAAATTATAATTAATCATTTGGTCCAAAACAAGATTTCTTCGCTCATATGATTTATAAATAGCCACGATAACTGTCCAGCGCAGCGGAGCTCGTAAATTTTACGCGCAATAGATAAAACAGCTTAAATTATATATTTACACCTGATTACCGTAAATATTATCTGAACATTAACGTATTACATTAAAGAGAACATTTTTAAACATGTAAACAAATTATGAAGTTACTTACGAGAGAACAGAGAACGGTTGGAGAACTAGAGTAGTTCACACAGCTCTGAAAATTAGTAAACTGTAATGGGTTATAAAACGAGAATGTTTAAAATAAACTTAGCATAGCATAGCATATACTCACGACTATATTCCCCGAGGGGGTAGTCAGAGATATTCTGAAACCTCAAAACATCCACGTTCCACCAGTAGGACCGAAACTCTGTCCAGTTTGACGGGGGGTGAGCCCGTCGCCACTTGTAATGGACAGTGGGTACAATACATGCCTCGAAATTGAAGCATGCAGGTTTCCTCACGATGTTTTCCTTCACCCAAAAGCCAGTGGTGTTACAAATCGTACATAAATTCCGTAAAACTCATTGGTACGAGTCGTCCTGGACGGGGATCGAACCATCGCCTACTGCACGGCAGGCAAGATACAAGCCTCTGGACCACCACGGCTTTTTTTAAAATAAACTTAATGGAACGGAATTAGAACCGATCTATGATTCAGATGGATTCTATACAGGCTGTAAGTGACAGCCCAGCAAATACTGAAACGGTGAACTCAGACCATCAAACTGAACAACTTCCACTATGGAGCCTGCCTCAGGAAACGCAAAAAAAATCAGCTGTCCCATACAAAACTGCTGTACCTACCCGTTTCCTGAGTTAGGCTCCATAGTGAAAGTTGTTCAGTTTGACGGTCTGAGCTCACCGTTTCAGTATTTGCTAGGCTGTCACTTACACCCTGTATAAATAAACAATTTATTCACAGTTATTATTATATCATTGGGCAAATTAATACATGCGTGACAATCGTTTATCAAAATAAACTGCGTTTGCAAATGTTTCAAATCACCAGCCGTGGTGGTCCAGTGGCGACTGGCGAGTAACCTTGCCTGCCGTGCAGGAGGCAATGGTTCGGTCCCCGTCCAGACCGACTCGTACCAATGAGTTTTTCGGAATTTATATACGATTTGTAACACCACTGGCTTTTCGGTGAAGGAAAACATCGTGAGGAAACCTGCATGCTTCAATTTCGAGGCATGTATTGTACCCACTGACCATTATAAGTGGCGACGGGCTCACCCCCCGTCACACTGGACAGAATTTCGGTACTACTGGTGAAACGTGGATGTTCTGAGGTTTAAAGAATATCTCTGACTACCCCTTCGGGGAATATAGTCGTCAGCATATGCTTATATGCATGAAATCTCCAAACTGTTTCGCGGAATCCGATCACAATCACAAGGCACTTCTACCTATTATATGTTCTGTGCTGCAAGCTACCAGCATAGTAAATCTGGAATAAATAACTCGTCTCATGTTTACAAATCGAGTCACGTGCCCGACCCTCTGTCGACCCCATTCCCAACTTGTAGCTTTGAGATAATAGAGTGTCATGAATTTGATCGAGTTAAATAATCTGTGAGACGGCGTAGGGAAAACCGTAGTGAAATTTCTAACTGTGGGGACGGTAAATCACAAGAACAATATGTGTTTTGAATATTGGCTATGTGCGAAGTGCTGATGGGAACTGACAAATCGATCTCAGCGCCCGGGGTGGCAGAAATGTGCACTTTTGTTGGCCAAGCTGTGTAAGATATGCTTGAATCTGTGCAAATCCACACACTAACTCAACACGAAATCTCCAAAACTGTAAAAACTACAAAGTTAAAATTTGGCCTGGAAGTTTCTATTGGCATCTAGGTACTCACAAAAAGGGTTTTTTGAAATGTTATCTCCAAAGGTGTGAAAACCGGGATAAAAGTTTGTACGGAAATTGGCTCTGTAAATATTGTGGATTCTAACAAATAGGTATTTTAAAATATGTAATATCTATAATGTTGCTAATTTCTTTAGTTTTTACATTATTTTATGATGAAAAAATATCAAAATTATAACTAACATGTTACTTGAAATAATTCACCACCTCGTGATAAAGTCGCAAGCTCTCTTCCGTATAGACTATCGCCTCTTTCTTAAAACCATCTTTAGTCTTGCTGATCGCCCAGCTCCACTGTTCTGAGTATACATTGCAGGAAAATGATAGATTATCTGGACTGCGGCAGACTAATAAAAAAAGTGATGATAATTTTGAATAGCATAAGCATATGCTCACGACTATATTCCCCGAGGGGGTAGTCAGAGATATTCTGAAAACTCAGAACATCCGCGTTTCTCTAGTAGTACCGAATCGAGTGTGACGGAGAGTGAGCCCATCGCCACTTTTAATGGACAGTGGGTACAATACATGCCTCGAAATTGAAGCATGCAGGTTACCTCACGAATAATAAAGGCGGCGAGTAACCTTGCCTGCCGTGCAGGAGGTGGTGGTTCGATCCCCGTCCAGGCCGACTCGTACCAATGAGTTATTCGGAATTTATGTACGATTTGTAACACCACTGGCTTTTCGGTGAAGGAAAACATCGTGAGGAAACCTGCATGCTTCAATTTCGGGGCATGTATTGTACCCACTGTCCATTACAAGTGGCGACGGGCTCACTCCCCGCCACGTTGGACAGAGTTTCGTTACTAGTAAAACGTGGATCTTATGTGGATGTCATATGCATAATAATAATAAATAATTCTTATAATTTTGAATGACAGAATTAATTTCTTCTTCAAGAAAAGGAAAAATTAAGTAAACTAATTCTAGAAGCATCTTTATCCTCAAGTAATTCGCGCGTTTGATTCATGATCCGGTCGAGTATCGCGACCTGCGCACGAGCACGAACAAGAGTTATTATGCAGTTAACAATCAGCTGATTAGTCTGACGCGGCGGTTATTGTCAAGACTGATAATTGCCGGATATTGTGCAACTAGGCGGTAGCTCTTCCGAACTAGGAAATAAGTATTTATATAGGGTCCAACTTAATATACTGGCAGTTTTTAAGAGGATGATCAGACCATCAAACTGGACAACATTCTCTGTAGGACCAACATCGAAATCGCGAAAAAAATAGCTGTCACATTCATTTACAGCAGATTTTTTTTCGATATTCGTGCTGTAGAGAAAGTTGTTCAGTTTGACGGTCTGTACCTACATCCCCTTAAAAAAGAGTCAGCATATTAAGAAGGACCCTATATGGCCTGCTTGCTTTAATTTCGAGATGTGGGCACAATACTCCATTGTACATCGGAAACGAGCTCACTACGTGTCACATTGGACAACAGTTTGGGCACTGCTAGTGAAATTGACCAGAAGGAATGATGGCAGACGGACGAAAGCATTGACGGAATGGCGGAGACGGTCAGAAGGCAAACCTGAAGCGAGATGGTTGGACGGCATATGCCGAATGGCCGCAAACATTGGATGAGACTAGCGTGGCACCACTCTATGTGAAAATGAAGGGGTCTATCGGGCTGATGATGATGAGTGAAATGTGGATATGGTTTATTTATAAAATCTCTGACTGTTTAGTGTCAGGGGGCCTAGACAAAGTGCACACGCTTCTTATTCTACAAACGACAACGCCGCAGCGTTATCGACCATAGAAAATTGACAGAATGCTAGACAATGTCACAAATTATTGACAATCGCTTATTAGAGAAAAAAAGCAAAATCTGCTCTATGGTAAGCGTTCAGTTCACTTAATCATTCACTCTTTTTTCTTTTTTATATGCTGGATCGTGTTCGATTTTCAAAAGAATTTGAAATTGCTGTCAAATTTTCCGCCCGCCATTTTCTAGCGTTATCTACAAGGTCTGGTTGATCGACAAGAAGCGTTCAAAACGAAACGCTCACTGTCGAAAGCAACTGTCAAAAACTGCATGTTGTCTAGGCCTTTTCTATTCGTTTTCGTTCTTTTCTACAGTCCCATACACCTTTTATGTTTTCTATTGTCGTTAACGTTAATCGAAAGATACTTTGTCTAGGCCCCTGGATTAAAAAAGCTTGTGTGTTATCTCACAAGATAGGCAACTTCCGAGCCAATATTAATCGAAATCGGTTTAGTAGTTTTATCAGGATCAAACTTTTTAATTTAAATAATAAATGTAAATGTTTGAAACAAACGCACTTTCGTTTCATTATAGCTATTATAAACTTTCCAATGAGAAAGGAATCTTGCATTCGTTAGTTTATACAACGTGTTAATGAATAAGCGCAAAACCTTATTTTTGAATTTTATTCATTAACACTACTAGAGTGTTTTGTTACACCCTGTATAAGACCTTGGACAACTTTACTTAGAATTTTTTGTGTTTATTGAATGAGCTTCAGTATTTTTTTTTTTTCATTCAATCATATAAAACGTGTTAATGAATAAGCGCAAAACCTCACACCCCAACTGATTTATAACAAAATAATTAGATTGAAACAATAATTTAATTGTTTTGATAGTTAAAATTTAAAGTTATTCGCATTTTATGTTTTTAGGCAAGAATGATTTGTTATCATTTCAGCAATGAATGAAAGCGCTAACGTGCTCATGGATACATTTTAAGAATCTTGTTTTGGTAGCAAGTAGGGTGAGAGTAACCCTCTCACCCTTCAGTAATTTTTAAATATCACAAACAAATTATTTAATATTTTGAAAAAAATACCTATTTTGAAACCATGATAATCCGATACAGCCTCGATTCTAAACAAGCTATTTTTTAGTTTTGCGTTAATTCATTAACACGTTGTATAATTTTATTTTTGAAGTAGGTTTACTGATAGCCACGTTATTCAGGGTTTGCTGGAAGAAATCTCTTTAGAGATAAGCTCGCTCTTTGTAATTGTCTATTATGCTGTTTTCACATATATTTCCGTGTGTACAATAAAGAGTTAAAATAAAATAAAAAATAAAATTTAAACCAGGTTTAGCCAGTTAGTTATTGAAAGGATGAATGAAAGTCGACTTACGAAACAGATATAAACGGCGTGTGTGGAAGAAAACATTGGTAGAGACAGACCTAGGAGAGGATACCTAGACCAGGTCAGGGACGTCATTAAAAAATGCCAGGTTAAAAGTAGCCGAAATCGAAGGACATGTATGACAAGATGTATGGACTTAGAAGAAGCAAGAGAGGTGTGTCAGAACCGCCCAAAGTGGAGATCTATAGTTTCTGCCTACCCCTCTGGGAAAATGGCGTGAGTTTATCTATGTATGTATGTTTGTATGTAGCCAGTCACTATCTTTGCCCCCTACGAGTTACAGAGGGCCTAAACTCGAAAAAAAAAACGACAAGAAACTGCCACATCGCATCTCCTAACAGTTTTCAAATCCATGAAATCGTTTTATAATTTCATCACATGTTTAAAACAAGTGCAAAGATAAACAAACAAAAATGGATGTCGAGGTTAATTGTCTCGTACAGTTATATCTGGCAGCTTGCCTCAACTCGATCGAGAACATCACCAACGCATGGGCTAGTTGACGACTACCGAATATATACTAAACGAGATACTCGCCCCGGCTTCGCACCGGTACCTCTAGTCACATAAACCTTCCTCGATAATCAGTCTATCTTATAGAGAAAAGCGTGTAAAAATCCCTACCGTAGTTTCGGAGATAAACCTATACTCCATTCAAAATAACAACTAAATTTTAAGGATATTTTGCATTACAGAAACAGAGATTTTAAACACTTCCTCTCACTTATTCTTAGAACAGCTTTAGTAGCATCCAAGATATGTCGGATAGTATATGTATCCAATAAATTAATTACATTTGGTAATCAGAATTAGCCAGAATGCTAAATAGGAATCGCGTCGTCCTTATTTCGTCAGACAGGACCGGAGAAAAACGCGACTTCGTCTGCGTTAAAATTTGTTAGTTTTTACAGTTTTTACCCAGTTTGTTAGGACATTGCATCCTGAAAATTTGACCAGATTGTCCGAAAAGAAAGATGATTCCCTGCTTCGGAAGGCACGTTAAGCCGTTGGACCCAGCTACTATCTCTGGTGATAGTAGATAAAAACCACTTTAGAGGCCGTAAGGCGGTCTCATAAAACTCTGACCCCAGACGGCATAGCATGTTGCACGTGATACGGCTATTTCACGTCTTTTATCTCGTTCGTTTCCGCGCAAATAGAAAGAGAATGAAGGTTTGATAGCGCTATATCACGCTGCCATACTAGCCATGCAGGATTTGCTGCCCACACGATAAGAAGAAGAAGGGTGCGCGAACTCTTTCATCTTTAGATAGAGATAGATAATATTATAACCATATATCTTGGACGAGTTAACCATCCAAGCCATATGTGAAATCACCAGGAAGCTGGAAAAGGTATTGTCTAGAAATCACTCTCCGATAACGACGAGATCAATGTCACCCAGTCAGTCGGACAGGCCGGTGCGGAAGGAGCTGAAGACCTCGACGCGGGCCCGCGACCACAGCGCCAAGATCTTTCCTCTGACGCGGTTCAACACCGTTGTCCGCACCAGGTCGTCAGTTTCCGTCGACGACATGGACATATGCGCCTGCATAACATAGTCAATCTTCTCAATGAAGACCAAGTGGTCTAAATATGTGAAATCACTCACCAATAACGACGAGATCAATGTCACTGGTGGAATACAGGCCGGTGCGGAAGGACTCGAAGACCTCGACGCGGGCCTGCGGCCACAGCGCCAAGATCTTTCCTCTGATGCGGTTCAACACCGCAGTCCTCACCAGTTGCTAAGTCTCCGTCGACGACATGTAGGTTACATGTCGTCGACGGAGACTAACCCAACCTAAGATAAAATGGTTAAATATATCAAATCACTCACCAATAACGACAAGATCAATATCACTGGTGGGTAGATACAGGCCGGTGCGGAAGGAGCCGAAGACCTCGACGCGGGCCTGCGGCCACAGCGCCAGGATCGCTCCCCGGATGCGGTTCACCACCGTAGTCCTCACCAGGTGCTCGGTCTCCGTCGGCGACATATACATGTAGAAGTGCTCGATCTCTTCGTGCAGCCTGGTGGACGTATGTGCATATTAGAGATGTAATACAAGAGGAAAATCTAGTCAATTTTAAGTTCTTGTAGTAAACGTGGTAACTATTGATGTTGGTTGGTGAGAAATAATTGTTGCAGAACTCTTCTTTCTTTCTTTGATGCTAAAGTGCTGATTTCTTTGCTGCTAAAGTGAGTCTGGTGGATGTGACTAAAATGTTTTCTGCAATGGTACAGCGATGTTTAAATGGATTGCTGTTTTGTACGGAACATTATTGTTTCGCGATTTCGCCATTTGCCCCACGAAGAAAGATATTCAGTTTGATGGATGGAGTACCTCCTTAAAACCGTCAGCAAATTCAGGAAAATAAAATTTGCTTCTTTCTGATCTGTAGATAGATATCTGATTCTATAGGAAATCGAACCAAATGTATTACTGATATTTTTTCAACGAGTTCCATAGTGATGAGACTGTCACTCAGTTGCAGAAACGCTCATTAAAGTTAATCCTCCATTAAATCTCTAGCTGTCACTTTTTGTCTTGTTGATGTAGTAAAAGATAGCAAGAAATTTAATGGAGGATTAATTTTAATGAGCGTTTATCGTTAAGAGGCATTAGACCCTTCACCTTGGGTTATCGTTATTCTAACAATATAATAGATAACAATAATGAATGAACTACAACAAAATCGCAGAAGATATTTCTATGGAAATATCAGGAAAACAGTTCGTTAATTATTAAATTAGATAAACATTTTGTTTCACATCCGGGAATTCGTTCGTATGGAATGTATGCCTAAATCCGTCTTCAAGAAGACAGCTCGGTTCAGGCAAATCGGTTCAGCGGTTTAGCCGTAAAACGTAACAACCATACAGACATACACATTTTATGTGGATTAGGTACACAAAATAGAAATAACTAACAAGCTCTAATAATTATATTCATCAGTTATGTGCACAGTGCCTGAGAAAGCGACAATCAGTGACTAGATATTGTATTAATAAAAAGATTTTTTTTTCCGGTCCGGGAATAGGCTTTTGATAAGACACGACATGGTTTTAGCATAGCAATAGAGGACGTAGACGATATAAATCTTGTTATATCACTCGCCCTGGTGGCCTGCTGCAAGGCTTATCGTGCAAAGATAACGATTTGCACGATACAAGATAAACTCATTTTATAGGCACCAATATATTTCCTATTTAGAGTTTGGTGTCCTGCAAGGGTGCGTGCTGGATGTGTTCTTCTTTTAATAATACAGGAGTTTATTCAATATTTGTTTACATGGCATACGCTTTCATGTGAAATGTTTGTATTCCACGATCGCAAAGCATCATGATGCCAGTTGAGTAAATTTTGTGACGAGGTTTTTAGCCTTGAAGTAAAGACGTTTTTTTACTGTGTGTAGACACTATTTTTGTATTTGCTATGATTAAGAGATAAGGTTTATTTTGTATTCGAAAGGTAAACTGACACTTGAGACATATTTCCACCCTTCAAAGCTAGATATGCTTTTAAGAGAATCTTTTTGCAACAGAAAACGAAAAAGATTTTTAAATTATAGCAAAGTTTTAGACTACAGATTAGAATCCTAATAAACCTATCGGTAATACTAAATTAGGTATTAAAAACACTTTATTCGTTATCAGTTAGTTTTATCAGTGAGACCAAACCACTTTAAGGACCTTTTTCACCACTTCTTGATAAGTTTTTGTTAGCTTATATGACAGATAAATTTACATATCTTTCATACGAAATATGTCAAACGGTCAAATAAACTAACAATGATTTATCCAGAAGTGGTGAAACAGGCCCTAAATGTACAATACACGCCCGAAATTGAAGTATATACAACGTGTTAATGAATAAACGCAAAACCTTATACACCCCAACTGATTTATAATAAAATAATTAGATTGAAACAATAATTTCATTATTTAGATAGTAAACATTTAAAGTTATTCGCATTTTAAATTTTGAGGCAAAAATGATTTGTTATAATTTCAGCAATGAATGAAAGCCCTAACGTGCTCATGGATATATTTAAAGAATCTTGTTTTGGTAGTAAGTAGGGTGAGCGTGCCCGAGCGGTGGGTTGAGATCGAGATCAATTTTAAATTTAACAAACAAATTATTTAAAATTTTGAAAAAAATTACCTATGTTGAAACCATGATAATCCGATGTTGCTCTCGATTCTAAACAAACTACTTTCTAGTTTTGCGTTAATTTATTAACACGTTGTATAGCTTGTACAAAGTTTCTGACCACACCGAAAGTGAATACGGTCGTGAGTTTATGTTTGTAGTGTATGTAGTAACCGATAAAGATAAACGAGAGATAAAGGGGAACACTTATCACCGTTGTGAGCGATCTGCTACGTTTGTTTACTACAAACCGAGAGAGTTGCATAACCTCCACTAATAGCAGGTGTTCTGCCCATTCAGCTTCCGCACTCCGCAGTGCTCGAGTTACGCTCAATTCCTCATGACGTGTTCCCTGAATGATTTCGAGAAAATACTCGTGACGTCATCATTGTGGTTTTTCCCACGTAAAATTCGTTTTCGTGTTTATACAATCAATTACAATAATAATGTTTAATTATGCGTCATTACTTTAAGTACAGTGATTCTGATTACTTCATATCTAGTAAGGCGTAACATTTGACTGGAATCATGACAGGTCCATTGAAGTTATGATATAAAAAAAATTCTGCTATACCAAGTTTGTTTGAGCAAATATAATTTTTGTTATTAGGTAGGTATCGGAAACGGCGACAAAGAAAAATTACCAAAAATACCTATTTGTTAGTTATTGGTTTGTCCCCGCCTGCAATACCTACCTAATAACATTCTAATAACACTTGCTCAAACAAACTCGATATAGCTGATTAATGTTTACAGAGTTTGTTACCGTGAAAAAAGCCGTGGTGGTCCAGTGGCGAGTAGCCTTGCCTGCCGTGCATGAGGCGATGGTTCGATCCCCGTCCAGGCCGACTCGTACCAACGAGTTTTTCGGAATTTATGTGCGATTTTTAACACCACTGACTCTTCGGTGAAGGAAAACATCGTGAGGAAACCTGCATGCTTCAATTTCGAGGCATGTATTGTACCACTGTCCATTATAAGTGGCAACGGGCTCACCCCCGTCACACTGGACCGAGTTTAGGTACTACTGGTGAAAGGTTAGTATTGAAAATATCACCAGACATCGTTTGTATGGAGCGCGCTCCGAATTTATTCCCTTCAATCAATCAAATCAGCCCACATTAACCCACAGCTGGGCATAGGCCTCCTTTTTATTGCGCCACTCCTCACGGTCCTGTGCCAATCTGATCCATCTCTGACCCGCAAACCTTACAATGTCGTCTGACCATCGCATCGGTGGTCTACCCACGGACCTCTTTCGTTCTCTTAAGGGTATATGTATTACTGTTGGCGCGCTCCATACAAACGAAGTCAACGATTAAACTCAATGAAATTTTGCAGAAACAATCTAGAAACAAATCTCTATGCTTGTATCGTGTCAGATTTTCCTTAAAATGTACAGTTTTAAAGTAACAGTGCCTCAAAGATTTCCATACAAATCTTAAATTAATCCTAGCATTAAAACTGTATATTTTAACGAAAATCGGACACGACACAGGCATAGAGATTTGTTCCTAGATTGTTTCTGCAAAATTTCATTGATTTTAATTGGTTAGTATTGAAAATATCACCAGACTTAGTTTGTATGCAGCGCGCATTTACGCAGTCGGAATAAACTTCTCTTAAGATTACAAAATGAAATATATCCGTCAATGTTTTACCTTCGCATATCGATGTAATTACCTTACGAGTGGAATTCCGCCGTCGGTCAGTCAGTCACCGGCCTTACAACGAAGGTACCTTTCACCGTTCACCACGTGCGCGTGCGCGTGCGCACCGGCACCGCGTACATTAAACTTATTTATGTTACCGGCAATCTGTATAATTCAGGCATTATACAGAGTCCTTCTTAATTTGCTGACACTTTTTTAAGGCGATGCTCAGACCATCATACTGAACAACTTTCTCTATGGCACCAACTTTGACTATTAAAGGACTTGCCTTGCGGTAGCATTTCCCCTCTGCCACGGTATAAGCACAATTGATCTTGTGCATTTACATTCAATTTTACACCTTATCACTAAACGAGACAGCCTATAATTGCGAAATAATAACTTCGAACTTAGAACGTTTGGGGTTCTCACGAGACTACTTTTCATGATTTTTAACATTCAAAATTAGAATCTAAAGTTATGGGGAATAAAATCCAAAGTTGCGGATTTCATGTTACCTCGCCCCCCGCAAAAAGTGGCAGAAATGTTTGTTAGTAGAATTACACGCGTAACCAGTCCACATATAAATAATCAAAGCCTTAAAAGGATGCTAATGATATCAATTTCACCCTGTATAATTTGAGTACGACGTCGCGGGTTAACTCTAAGTCCTTTTATGTCTGTTTGTGGCGTGCAAATTAAATAATAGACTACAAGCGCAGCTAATCCAGTTTTCACGCACAATCAGTCCGTAACAAAAGGCTGGTTTGGGAGGACCCAGACGGCGTGACCTGGATTCCTAAGTGCCTAAAACACGCGCCGCTACTACCGCACAGGGTTGCCAGACGTTGATAAATTTTCCTCGTACAAAAGCAAGAAAAAACTCGTACTTTCGCTATTTAACCTCGTACATTTATCTAAAGTGTGAACAAACCGGCCAAGAGCGTGTTGGACTCGCCCATCTATTGACGAGCGGTGACCGCATCGCATCCGCAATAACATGCAGGGTTTTTTTTCCCTCTTTCGTTGTATGAGAGGTCAAAAAAATTTTACTTAAAATCCTGATTTTGGGTTACAGTTATATGTCTTCATACCAAATTTAGATTAAATAGATGCAAAAATAAGCGAGATATTGAGGCGCGGTAGACAGACAGAATGGACGAAAGGATAAGGGTTCCTTGTTGGCTACGGAACCCTAAAAACAAAGAATTAGGCATATAACAAAATTAAATTTTAGACTTTTCATAAAAGTACTTTAGTAATAAATAAAATGGAGTCACGTTGCAGGTTCTGACCCGAGCACTTGTCTCGCGTGTTATTCGCGCGTCGCGTTTTTGCCTGACACGAGGCTCCGCAATCCTCAGTCTCTTCTTGTTCTTGATCAAAAACAATCCCTGAGATTTTTTTATTTATAATTAATGGACTTCTTGCTTGTGCGTTAGCACCGCATTTCCGCCAGTGTCAAGTGGTTTGAGGGAGTATCTATCAACTACGGAACCCTACCTTGCGTGTGGCCCGACACGCATTTGGCCGTTTTTTTTATTTATGGCTTCGCCTTCGCATTTGTGTATAGTTATTAAGCATATTATTCTTTGTGTTCTATTTGGTTTAAGGGAGGGACAGAATAGCAATGGCAGTCGGCAACCCCGACTGTTAAACTGAGTCCTTAACCTTTTTGTCTCCTTGCTACTTTTAAAACCGTGCTATATTGTATTATGTAACTGTAATAAGAGACAAATAAAAAATACATTTTAATTTCATTTAATCTCATATTTGTATGAGGAATGGAGGAAGCTCGTACGACTGGCAACCCTGCTACCGTATAACACTTTTACTATGTACAAGTTACTAGGTTTTGTTTATACTATTCTAGATCGAGGTTTATTTTTAGTCATGTATTATTTTGTCGTGGGCTTAAAATGCTGGCGGCCCATTGACTTACCACTACTGGACGGAGGGTCCGCGCTCAAAAGTGTCCGAATAAAAAGAGAACGAAAACGTAAAAAAGAGAACGAATTACGCGCACGCGTGGGCGCGCGGCGCGCGCCGTGCCCCGATGGGGGAGTGGGACGAAAAATAATTTCTGCATTTTCAATGTTTTTAGTTGGTTTATATTACTATACGTACTTAGGTTTGTGTATTTTAGTCTCGGACACTTTATTAGAGTATTTTGTACTAGACCCGGCGTCCATAGTATTCTACGTCAATGTGGGGGCCGATCGTGCTAAATAAATGTGTACTGACTCATCACTGAGCCTCACTTCTTGCACATTCGGTATCGTGCTAGTTATTTGACATCAATTTTAGTCTGCCACTGACTCGTTACCGCTGTTAATCATTTACAGTAATTAATTATCAAGAGCCGTGGTGGTCCAGTGGCGAGTAACCTTGCCTGCCGTGCAGGAGGCGATAGTTCGATCCCCGTCCAGGCCGACTCGTACCAATGAGTTTTTCGGAATTTATGTACGATTTGTAGCACCACAGGCTTTTCGGTGAAGGAAAACATCATGAGGAAACCTGCATGCTTCAATTTCGAGGCATGTATTGTACCCACTGTCCATTACAAGTGGCGAAGGGCTCACCCCCCGTCACACTGGACAGTTTCGGTACTACTAGTGAAACGTGGATGTTCTGAGGTTTCAGAATATCTCTGACTACCCCCTTGAGGAATATAGTCGTGAGCATATGCTTATGCTAGCACTGATTGACTCATCAAGGAACGCGTTAGACTGCACCTTTATGTACCTACCTATCACGATAAATAAGTTTTGACCGTTGTCACAGAATAGGTAATAGTATATAGTTCTATATACAGAACGGCCACTCCCCGCCCCCACTGACTTCAGATACCCCACCTCACCTCACACTTTCTGGGAAACTTGAGGGAAGCCGAGTAAGGGAATGCAGTCAGCCGCGCGCACCCGTTGGATTTGACTACATAAAATTGTGTCTTTTCAGAGCATAAAAAACGTTGAAAAATAACGCTAAATTAACATTTTCAATAATTATTTAGCTCAAATACTATTTTTAATAACAGAACGAACAATTAAAAGTATTGAAATGTCCATGACGTTAAATGCAAAGCGCGGCTTTCAACCCTACTTTCATGGACGGTTTGCACATGCGTGCGCATGTGCGGACACCATTTCGAAATTCATGAACGTTCTCTAGAGTGCCGGACCTGTGCCGTTGTTTTGCTTAGACTACTTATATGCGGACCCACTTTGCCTTAGCATTTCCCCTCTGCCAACGTGCAAGATCAAAAGATCGTACGCATTTACATTCAATTTTATACCTTATCACTAAACGCGACAGCCTATAATTGCGGAACAATAATTTCGAACTTATGACGTTTGGGGTTCACACGACATTGTTTTTCATGATTTTTAACATTCACAATAAGAATTTAAATTAATGGAATAAAATTCAAAGTTGCGTATCCCGTGCTACCTCGCCCCCCGCAAAAAATGACAGAAAATTATGTTAGTAGAATTACACGCATAACTAGTCCTCATATAAATAGTCTAAGTTGTTTTGATCTGTTGTCTCGCCCATCGCTTCGCCTCGTACATCGGCGGCAAATAACATTTATAATCCTGACGGATATCAGTGGTGAACAGACGCATTCACTGAGCGATGCAGTGATGATATAACATAAGACTGTTGCAACAGCCGGCAGGGAGCACTGACTGTCATTGACAAGGCCGCGTAACACGATGCGCCGGCGCATTGCGCTGGATTTCGAACTTATTTATTATTTACTTTTGAAGGTCTCGCATTTACTATTTCATAGCAGAAGTTAGTGAATGAAAAGTTTGTGGTTTATGGACTTAGCGTATTTTCGAGTATCCGGTGTATGGGTATTTATTTATCATCATCATCATCCTATACAGGGTGTAAAATTAAATGCGTTACATACTCAAAGAAGTGCAATCAAACTGAACAACTTTCCATAGGACCAACATTGAAGTAGCGAAACAAAATTCTACTGTATCATACATTTTGTCTCGAGTCGCCACTTAAGTTTTCTATGAATCAGCTGTTTTTTTTTCGCGATTTCAATGTTGGTCCATAGTCAAAGTTGATCAGTTTGATGGTCTAAAGCAACCCCTAAGTATGTAACGCATTAACGTTTACACCCCATACGGGGTCCTTCTTAATATGCTGACATTTTTTTAAGTAGATGATCAGACCGTCAAACTGAACAACTTTCTCTATGAGACCAATATCGAAAATCGCGAAAAAAAAAAAATAGTTGTCCCATACATTTGGCTCGAGTAGGTTGGCAGTTTCGTATGGAACAGCTGATTTTTCTTTCGCGATTCCGATGTTGGCCCCATACACAAAGTTGTACAGTTTGATGGTCTGATAGGATGGATGGACCCTATACATACGTCCCACTGCAGGGCACAGGCCTACCCTCAGGGAGAATATATGGGCGTTAGTCCACCACGCGTGCACAATGCGTATTGGTAGACTTCACATACGCATCAGAATTTCTTCAGCGTATGTAGGTTTCCTCACGATGTTTTCCTTCACCGTTTGAAAGCAGTCGGTATACCGGCGACCATGGTGAAGAGGTTGGCCGACCAGGAGTAAATGATTGATGATTACCCAGCGAGCACTGGAACACCATTCATTTAAAAAATAATGTTTTTTTTAAGGTATTCTTTCCTAGTACCTTAGACTACTTTTTTTTTTTATTTATTTGTTACAGGGCCTTAATACATTTTGTATATACCGGTCCTATCGTAACTTATAAAAATACAAACTATAACGATACAATAATAACATTACAAACTATGGTGGAGTATTAATCACGGCTAGCCATCCTGTAAACTTTCTTCGCTAACTCGGACGTCGGATCAGACAGGATACTTATAAAGACTCCCACGTCATATCTACTGAAGTTGGCAGCCGTGAGCAATGCCTCTCTTTGACTATGGTTCCGCTCACACTCCAGCAGCAAGTATAGACTACTTATATGAGGACAAGTTACGCGTGTAATTCTACTAACAAAATTTTCTGCCACTTTTTGCGGGGGGCGAGCTAGCACGTGATACGCAGCTTTGAATTTTATCCCATTAGTTTACATTCTAATTTTGAATGTTAAAAATCACGAAACCATTGTCGTGTGAACCCCAAACGTCATAAGTTCGAAATTATTGTTCCGCAATTATAGGCTGTCGCGTTTAGTGATAAGGTATAAAATTGAATGTAAATGCGTAAGATTTTTTGATCTTGCACGTTGGCAGAGGGGAAATGTTAAGGCGAGGCGGGTCCGTATATAAATCGTCTGAGACAAATACAGACAATGAGGCGTATTTCAACAGCTAAGCAAACTCTACAAATTGGTAACATATGGGTTACTGTTCAACTATTTATTTCACTGGGTTATACTTATAATGAAACATGCTTATAACATTTAAATTTAAATTTTAAGTGTCTAGAAAATTGATGTCATAATTATTTAGTTTTTTATATAGGGTCCAACATAATATGCTGACACTTTTTTAAGGGGATGATCAGAACTTCAAACTGTCACCGCCTGCTAGATTTGAAATTTGTGAGATGTCCGTTATCTCACTCCATAGCCCAGTTATCCAGTACACAGAATCCCATCCCCATAGCCCAGACAAATTTATCCCTTCCTGGCAATAGTTCAGCATCTGTCGGAAATTATCTTCAAGTGCATCTCCATGGTGTATTTAGGGATAGGCCTCAATAGGTGCATGCCATCTCACATTTAGAATAAATGGTACCAAAAAAGGCCTCTTCGTGTTGGCTTCGGCCCCATGTATGCCTCCCAAAGGACCGGGTCCCAATGGACCCGTGCATCTTTCATGTACCAACATAATAATAAGTAGGTTCAACTAATTCATAACTTTATCACACATCAAACATGCAACTAAAAATAGAGAACCAATCCGATATAATGAGGAACGGTTAACTAATTAGGTACCCTATTCTAATCTAGTGAGAACGTGGGATGTCAGTCCTGGCACGAGGCCAGGTGCCCGAGCGGCAGTGTGTCAACAACCGTGGGCTAGAGGTCGATTCTCTGAGCTACGGTGATTAGGCTCTGCGTTTGTCACCGTTTGGAATGTTCAGGTGAAATCGATAAATGAAAAAAGGTGCTTGAATTCCTAATTTCGTCATTCATTAAAATTTTATTTTTATTATAACTTTATTGTACACAAGCTAGGGTTAAACAGACTCAATGTTGGATCGTTCCACTCAAGCTGCAAGGAGTTTGTACACCTTTGTTAACTCATCAGTGTCTCAATAAATAGTTTGCAGTTGGATTTTATTCCATCACCTTTAGATTCGAATTTAGAGTGTTAAATACAGTCTAATATGAACCCCAAAGGCGACAATTATAGGCTATAGTCTCGTTTAGTGATAAGGTAAAATGTTTTATGTAAATGCACATGCTTAATTGATCTTGTAACGTGGCAGAGGGGAAATGATATCACAAGGCTGGTCCCTAGTTATATCGTCAAAGATCGGAGGACATTTTGAATCAGTCAGATGACTAGCTAACACTCACTTGCAGAAACACTCATTAAAGTTAATCCTCCATTAAATCTCTTGCTAGCATTTACTACGTTAACAAGACAAAAAGTGACAGCAAGAGATTTAATGGAGGATTAACTTTAATGAGCGTTTCTGCAACTGAGTGTTAGCAATCTTTTTCTGTCACAAGTCTACAAGGTGACATTGATATCATTAGCATCCTTTTAAACTAAGAGTCCCGTCAAACTGAACAACATTTACTATGGAAGCAAACAGAACTGAGCAAAAATAAATATGCTGTTGCATACATTAGAGTCGCATAGGCATTGCAGTATAGTATGGAACAGCATATTTTTTTGCTCTGTTCGGTTTCTTCCCATAGTAAAAGTTGTTCAGTTTGATGGGTAGACTCTTAGTTTAAAAGGATGCTAATGATATCAATTTAACCTTGTTTAAGTACTTAGGTATTTGAATAAAGTCAGAGATTAGTTTGCATGTAATTATTGTCATGTGTAAGTAGGTACAATACATTTTTAAAATATATAATGTTCTTTATGACAATGTTTTATAGGTATCACAATTTAGTTGATTCAGACGTAAACTTAGCTGAATCAGATGTAAAGTTGTGCAATGGAATGTTATTTACGTTTGACAGGAAATTGTAAAAATAAATAATATTATGATACCTGTTGCTAATTTTTTATTTAATTTAAACTTTAACATGGCAATGTATACAAGGTGTTAACAAATACAAATAAACATTTAAGGGGTGGTTTAGACCATCAAAATGAACCACTTTCATTATGGCACCAATATCAAAATTGTGAAAAAAAAATCTGATGTTTCATACTAAACTACAAATCTACTCGAGCTAAATGTATGGGACAGCTGATTTTTATTTCGCGATTTCGATGTTGGTCCAATAGTGAAAGTTGTTCAGTTTGATGGTCTAAACAACCCCCTTAAAAGATTTGTTAAAAGTTTATTTTTACTTTTGTAACACCTTGTTGATAACTGATAATCACACTACCACAATTGTCTCTAGGTTACGGATGGATCTTAAAAAATTTGACAGTTTTAAATTAGGTCATGTATCCTGAGTAATTCCGAACAGTGACAGTGACCACTTAACCAAACCAAGACCAAAAGTGAAACTGTAAACATGACTTGAAATTGTCTTAGCACGCAAGTTTAAGTAAGAAAACTCTGCAAGTGCTCGATAGTGCGCGAAATGTGAGGTTATTTTGTTGTGGTTAGGGCGTAGGAGTTGCCGCGAAATGCGGCCGGAGACAGTCGGCGCCGCGGGCGCGCCGCCGCCGTCTCCCTGCTCTTATTATAGCCCCCACGGCGAAGGCCGACTACCAACAACGCGCCAAGCACGTTGACAGAACTGACAGCGTGCGCCTTTGTAAAACTGCACACGAAAAATCCACTTACCCCAAAATTCCTGGCTTGTAAATATAGTTGGGTATCCGCCACGGACACCCTCCATATTCTCCTATAAGAGCATCGTGGTTTTTGTTCAGGTTAAACGTAGATGCGCGGTTGTCGTTCATTTTCCTCCGCGCGGG
This sequence comes from Agonopterix alstromeriana, assembly GCA_963924505.1. Classification (NCBI taxonomy): domain Eukaryota; kingdom Metazoa; phylum Arthropoda; class Insecta; order Lepidoptera; family Depressariidae; genus Agonopterix; species Agonopterix alstromeriana. Next base: position 12,884,460 of record OZ004683.1, read on the forward strand.
GTTGAAGTAATTATTATTTCTATTTTCACCGTTCACATCGTTTATAGGTATAAAGTCTTGTGCTTTATTCACATTTGGATTAGCGTTTTCTAAATTTTTTAAGTTCATTCTTTCTATTTCACTTTGAGTTTCCCAAATTCGAAGCCACAGGCGCTTCGCTGGTCCTTCCTGCTCGGGCTGATACCACGCGACGGCGGGATCCATTCAGCCGGAGCAAGGTTCCACTATATGGGATGACACATGCTGTTGCATTTCACATTTATGGTATTGCATTGGAAATTATCACAAAACAAAAATAAATCACACCACATTCGGAACATGGACGAATACGCGTAAAGTTGACACTTCAACTAATCGTAAATAGAGGGCGCCATCTTTGCAAAATAACCTCTTAATTTGATCAATGGATGCACTTTTTACAGTAACTTAAATGTTTATAAATTGAAATGATTCAAATTGTGAAAAACACAATGTGCGTTATAAATATTTTTACATAACAGGATAGTAAATAGTTGTCATTAGGCAAAAAAACAACTTTATCAAATTAAAAGTAAGTCAGTTGACGTCTGAACTTTTTTATTTTATTCTAACAAAAGCCAGTCTTGTAAAGTTCGAATACACTCACCTGGGCTGCGTTCAGAGCCTTCGGGTGCGGTTGTTTGGTTGTTTTTCAATCTAAGGTGCGGAACGAACAGTTGTTTTTTAACTCGCCAAAAGGTACGGAACGATCCCGGTTGTTTTATAACCTAAAATTTTGACATTGACAGTTAATATGGGCTTCCAGATCTTCCAGGGCTTCCATCATTTCCAAATACAATAAAAACTCATCTTCCATGCTAAAGAATCAAAGAGTGAATAAAAATTAATTGAAAAAAACTAACTTTTATTCAAAATGAGCAAAAAGTCAAGTAACCACAGATAATCAAAACGTCAGAGTGTTTTTTAACCATCTAATTTGATGGTTAAAAGTTGCAACCCGTCAGAGGTACGGAACGGTTGAGTTGTGACAACCGAGTTGCAAAGGGCGTTTTTTCACCGAGGCTCTGAACGGCGTTAGTGCGAAAAGTTGCACCCAGAGTGCACTCTGGGCGTAGGCTCTGAACGCGCCCCAGTGTATTCGAACTTTCCATATTATTCCAAATCATGCATGACAGTATCCGATCGTAGATTCGTTCAAAAATAAATACCAACACTCTTATCATATGAAAGAGAAAAAGTATTCTAAGATTTGCATGCCAGAGTGAGAAAAATATATTTCCCGAATCTTCCCGAATGAATTTTACACGTTCTGAAACGGACCTTGATTTTTCTCCCGCGCAATTCGGCAAATGTCAAAATTTTAAAAGGGTTATGTTTGTGAAAATGAGAATTTTATTAAAAACTGTAATTAAAATGTTATGAAATTACATTAATAGCTTATGAATTGTCTGAGAAAATTAATTCAGCCGTGTAGAATAGTGGTGCCAAGTGCGACGAGTATTTTAACGAACGTTTCTAAAGGGATAAGTTGCACAAACTCAGCTAGAGTTTTTGCCTGTAACTTTTATACTTTTAATACGAGAAACATGTCTCAGAAGAGTATAACATCGTTTTTCAAGATAACGCCTAAGAAAGAGGGTGAAATCAAAAAGGAGAAGCAGATAGAAGTAAGTTTTTAGTACCTAGTTTGTTTACTGTCACTACCCAGCTAAAACTGGACCAATGGAAGCGGCGTGTGCGCAGTAGCGTTTTCGCCTAAAAATTATGTTTTGTAGTCACGTTGCATCGTTTGCCCCGAACACTTGTCTATCGCGTGGTGTTCGCGCGGTTCGCGTCTCAGCCTGCCACGAGGCTCCGCAATCCTTTTCAGTGGTGTTCTTACTCAAAAACAATCCTCGAGATTGGATAGATACTCCCTCAAACCACTTGATACTGGCGGAAATGTGGTGCTAACGCACAAGCAAGAAGTCCATTAATTATAAATTTAAAAAATAAATGTTTTGCGCAGTAAAGGTTTTTTTGCCAAATTGCTATTATAACTCGACTGCATGGACGGGTAACATTACCAAAATATTACCAGTAAATTACCAAAATATTACCGGTAAATTACCAAAACATTAAGTTAAGAGGTATCCCCGACCGAACAACCTTGACCCTTTCAGAGCCGCCTCACCTCAAAAAGTACCACCACCGTAAAAGTGACTTCAACTTATAAAGTAGATGCACATAATACATATTTTTTCCAATATTTCGGCTTTCCTAAGGTTCATATGTATTTTATAGAAAAGTAAGGAATATACATCATAGCAAATAAAGCCGAGATGTTGAAGATCATTGCTATACTATTTTTCATTAATTTGTATGCCTTTCAAATAATGAGAAGATAGCTTCTAAAAACCTGCAAAATATGGCCCGGCCCAGCTTTACCTATGGGGAATGTCTTAACATCGACCCAGTTGATTAAGGTAGAACGTTTTCATACTTTAACCAATAACTCCATCACTATTCCTAATAATTTATTTACCATGTCCTTTTCTACATCTTTTCCTGCTACTTTCAATCAATCAATCAATCAATTATACTTTATTTTACACCAAAACATAAATAGTAACATACAGAGAAAATAATACAAGAGGCACAAAATAATGTGGTCTTATCGCTAAGAAGCAATTTCTTCCAGACAACCAATCACCTTTCATCATTATTGTTAGCCCATCATCCACTACTGTAAATACACCTCCCCCAAGGCATGCCATAAAACTCTATCCTCTATCAAAAAACTGACAACCAATGGGGTGTCGGAGCTCTAGAGTGGAGACCACAAACTGGTAGGCAAAGTGTGGTATGTCCTGTGGTCTGCTGGACAGACAACCTAAAAGAGATAGCAGGGAGTGACTGGATGACGAACGCCTGCTACCACAGATTACTACCTAGTTATATCATAACAGAAACATCTCTGAGAAAACAATAACTTTGTAATCATTTACTGCCAGACGGTATGCGCGAAAATGTATCTAATAGCGCTTGCCACAGCGTTGTTATTACTTTGTACAGCGCTCGACGTATGCAATGTTGATGTCTGGAGCAAGTAGGTGCCTACTTATCTCGGTTCTGACAGCCGAGTGACGGAGACCTGACACTATTTTACATTCTACTAAATTAACACACAATGTTGTTAATATTCAAAATATTAAAATGTTATTTCAGGATGATTCTCCGACACAGGACATCACAATAAAGAAGTCACCAACAAAAAGTGCAAGTAGTCCAAAGTCCCCCATCACTAATGGAAAAGAAAAGGTAAATGTAACATCTGAGCGATCTGTTAAAACGACTGTAACGGCTGTGATGAGCTGTACTGCGACCGTGACAAAAGCTATGGTTTGTACATAGTCCAGTCACGGTTCAATCACGGAATATTTACCGCGATTGCAGCCCAGTTCCTTAAGAAACTATTTGGACGCATCTCTGAGTGCATGCTAAGCAATCCAACATTCATATGTGTCAAACGTTTTGTTAAATGTCCAAAAAATAAAACAAAAAATTGTGAAATATTCATACAAATGAAGCTTAAAAAAATTTTTTTTTCAATATCTGTAATCGTTTCATTTTAAAATCTCTAACACAGAAAATATTGTAATTGAGATAATTATCATGAAATGGTTTTCAATTCAGCCTTGAATGACATAGTGAATTTGACCACAATTCTAGCAGGTATTTCATGCATGGGGTAGGCCCCCCACACAGTGGACCGACGACTTGGTGAAGGCGGCGGGAAACGGTTGGATGAGGGCAGTGCAGGACCGGTCATTTGGGGGAGGCCTATGTCCAGCAGTGGACGTCCATCGGCTGAGATGATGCTGATGATGATTACACAATATTGATGTTTGAATGTTTTTTAATTTTATATAAGAGGTAAATCTTATTTCTCAGAGAACATCTAAAAGACAAAGGTGGGACAGCAGTGGCAGTGAGCCACAATCTCCGAAGCCCTCTGAACCTGCGTCACCACCTATCAGTTCTGGGAAAGTATGTATTTATACTGAAAATGTGTATGCCTAAGTCCTTCATTACGGTTCAAGCTATGCCTATACCAAATTTCATCAAAATCAGTTTAGCTTTGAAAACATAAGACAGATGGAGACACTTTCATATTATCTTAATAATATTTTTGATAAATGGGTGAGAACACTAATTCAAACTTTATTCTCTTAGAATCATTCTACCATGTTTTTCCTCTTACGAGCCTATAATTTTCATTTTAGTTTGAATTTTGAAAACATAAATATCATGACATGCCTAATATGTTTATAAATAATTAAAAAAAAAAAATTCAAGAAAATCTTTATTATTAAAATGTACATGTCTGGTAATTTTAAATCATAGCATGCATATGCTCACGACTATATTCCCCGAGGGGTAGTCAGAGATATTCTGAAACCTCACAACATCCATGTTTCACCAATAGTACCGAAACTCTGTCCAGTGTGACGGGGGGTGAGCCCGTCGTTACTTGTAATGGACAGCAGCATGTATTGTACATATATGCCTCGAAATTGAAGCATGCAGGTTTCCTCACGATGTTTTCCTTCACCGAAAAGCCAGTGGTGTTACAAATCGTACATAAATTCCGAAAAACTCATTGGTACGAGTCGGCCTGGACGGGGATTGAACCATCGCCTCCTGCACGACAGGCAAGATTACTCGCCACTGGACCACCACGACTTTTTTTTTTAAACTACTTTAACTACTTTTTTTTAAATTAACGACTTTTTAATTTTTTTAATTAAATTAATTATAAAGTGTGCATAAAATATAAATTGCAGAAAAAGAAAACAAAACGTCCTAGAATAGAGAGTTCAGGCAGTGAGGCAGAATCTCAGCTTGAAGACAAAACTCCTGAAGTTAAACTGGAGAAGACTGACAAACCCAAAACTTACGACTCACCCAAAAGCAAAAAGACTAAAATCAAAGTAGAAAAGACTCCTCTCGTCGAAAAGAATGAAGAAGTTAAGAAATCTCCAAATATTGAGAAATCTTCTCCAAATGTTGAGAAGTCTTCTCCAAATATTGAGAAATCTTCTCCAAAAGTTAAGAAATCTTCTCCAAAAGATAAGAAATCTTCCCAGAAGAAAATTAAAGTAGAGAAAGAAGAATCGGCAGAAAAAGTAACAGAAGTTAAGGAGAAGAAGGAAGTTAAAAGTATGAACTTCTTCTTTAAGAAGGAGAATGGTGAGAGTGAGAAAGAAAAGGAGACTGATAAGGATAGAGTTTCAGGTAAGAAAAAAAAGAATTCAGGGTCCTTCTTAATAATGCTGACGGTTTTTAATGGGATGATCAGACTATCAAACTGAACAAATTTCTCTATGGGACCAACATCGAAATCACGAAAATAAATCTGCAGTCCTATACATTTGGGAATAGGATTGCAGTTTTGTATGGAACAGCAGATTTTTCTTTTTGCGATTTCGCTGTTGGTCCTATAAAGAAAGTTGTTTTGTTTGATAAGAACCCTATATGTATTCAGTTGTGTTTGTGATAATATACATATGTATACAACGTGTTAATGAATTAACGCAAAACTAGAAAGTAGTTAGTTTAAAATCGAGAGCAGAATCAAATTATCATGTTTTCAACATAGGTAATTTTTTATCAAAGTAATATGATTTGTTTGTAAAATTTAAAATTTACTGAACTCGATCTCAACTCGCCGCTCGGGTACTCTCACCCTACTTACTAACAAAACAAGATTCTTTAAATGTATATATGGGCACGTTAGCGCTTTCATTCATTGCTGAAATGATAACACATCATTTTTGCCTCAAAATGTGAATAACTTTAAATTGAAATTATGGTTTCAATCTAATTTTTTTGTTATAAATCAGTTGGGTATGAGGTTTTGCGCTTATTCATTAACACGTTGTATATTCTTGGATTCTTTCTTTCTATCCAAACAGAAGAGGAGTACAACCCGGCTAAACCAAAATACCACCCAATAAAGGACGCGTGCTGGTCGCAAGGCGAGCCGGTGCCCTACCTCGCGCTGGCCAAGACCCTGGAAGCGATCGAGGGCACCTCCGCGCGGCTGAAGATCATTGAGATACTGAGCAACTACCTGCGGTCTGTCATAGCCCTGACGCCCGAGGACCTGCTGCCCAGCGTCTATATGTGCCTGAACCAGCTGGCGCCGGCCTATCATAGCTTGGAGTTGGGTGAGTTGTGTTAATGAGTCAACAGTAAAATATACAACGTGTTACAAAAGTAAAAATAAACATTGAAAACTTTTAAGGGGGCTGTTTAGATCATCAAACTGAACAATTTTCACTATGGGACCAACATTGAAATCGCGAAAAAAATAGTTGTCCCATACATTTAGCTCGAGTAGATTTGTAGTTTAGTATGGAACATCAGATTTTAGTCAAGTCACATTTAAAGTAGCAGAATCTAGCATGGACTTTTGATGAATAGATAACGATACACATAAGCCGTGGTGGGTGCAGTGGCGAGTAACCTTGCCTGCCGTGCAGGAGGCGATGGTTCGATCCCCGTCCAGATCGACTCGTACCAATGAGTTTTTCGGAATTTATGTACGATTTGTAACACCACTGGCTTTTCGGTGAAGGAAAACATCGTGAGGAAACCTGCATGCTTCAATTTCGAGGCATGTATTGTACCCACTGTCCATTATGTGGCGACGGGCTCACCCCCCGTCACACTGGACAGTTTCGGTACTACTGGTGAAACGTGGATGTTCTGAGGTTTCAGAATATCTCTGACTACACCCTTGGGGAATATAGTCGTGAGCATATGCTTATGCTTTTAATACACATACAATATGCATATTAGGTGAAATTGCTATCGGCATTCTTTTAAACTAAGACTACCCAAACTGAACAACTTTTACAATGGGAGCAAACCTCTTTAAGCGTGTAGTATGAATAAATCACAAGCATCCACATTTATATTAATAGTAGGATTTAAAACATCCATATCTAACTAACAGAACCTATAATTATACTAACAATAATATTCAGTCAGTATGGTAATGGATTACTTAATCTTAAACCTTACCTCCATAATAATAAGTTCCTAAACTGTATTCTCTTGCGTTTTAAGTATAGAAAAGAATGTTTATTTATTTACCAGGCATAGCAGAGTGTTAAAAGGTCCCCCAAACCAACCCCTGGATTGATTGAAACACCCAATTGAGGGATAACAGAGTTTTATTGACTGCTTGTTACGCTCTGGTCAGTACATTTCGTAGCTAATGTAGACAAAGAAAATAGACCTTGATTCCCTATATGGGACGCTGAAAACACAACGATAGCGCGATTTATTCTACTACTAATGCCATCTATTACAACTTAAAACAAGTAAAGTTCAGAATTAAGACAGTATGCAAACTTCGCGGTACATTATGAAGACGAAAAATAATTACTACACAAAACATCAATTCACGATTAAACATACCGCCCACCAAGGACATAATAATGTCCTTCACTTCACACTAATTCCGCCCACCGTGAGGTAAGGTGTTAAAAACATAACTAGGTACATACAAATTAACAACGAGTAGAAAACATAACAATTTGCAATAGACTTAACAACTGTAACTTAAAACTAAACAATATGAAATGCGAAACAGGTAAAAATACAATGATAAGAGCTAGGTCTTTGATCAACAAGCTATGAAATTTCAGAGTCACCAAGCTGCATTCAACTGCTTTACCTGAAGGCTGGTGTGCCTTGGACCTTGGACTAGTTGCCCTCTTTGACTGAGAAAATGTTGAATAGCTACCTACCCGTTTCAGATAAAAGTAGATTTACTTTATTCCTGTTCCCTAGAAGAGGGGGGGGGGGGGGTGAAAGTGCCAAAAAACCACGTTATGCTCCAATTGTTTTTTCCAGATTCAATCTTACCTTTACTCTGTCGTTCGTTCGTAGAGGTTACGTATTTACTTTTCTTTTTCAGCTAAAACCTTTTTTTGGTAAGTATAACTTTCATTTCCTTTTGTAGATTTCTTTCTTCTATAGTCTCACATTCAGTCATTCTATATCCTACTGTTTGTACATAAACCTTCTTTTATGATTTCAGCCATGTTCAGTTTGTGTTGATACTCATCGTGTGGCAGCTGCTGTAGTGACCTCATAATCAGGTAAGGAGCCGATGCTGATTCAGAGGTAAGTATTTTTAGTTTATAGTCTTTTATTTCAGCTATCGCATCGTCCCGCTTGAGTCTGGCGGCCAGACTAGTCTGGTCCTTAAAAGCATTACTCGCGTCAGTTATTCTAACCTGATTGCACGTGATCGTTACATCTGAAAAGATCAACATGATTTGAGCGCCAGCTATTGATAAATTCAGTAAGTTTTGGCTGAACCATTGATACGAATGTAAATAAATTATTAAATAATTAGCCATTTGAACCCTTGTATAGATTACGCATCTGATGCCATCTTGTCTTTGATCGAGGCTTCGATTTCGTGTGTTACATCGTGACGTGGTAAGTACACTGCTTCTGATTCATTAGTATCATCAGCATCATCACTCTGTGTAGACCTTGTGCGGCAGGAATCTACAAAACCTCAGAGATGCATTTCTCAATTACAGGGTTGCTACTCACTCTCTTGGCTACTACGTCGCTAGGGTTCCCACACTTGATTAGAGGGTTTTGATCTGTACTCTAGCTAAATCTTTCTAATAGGTCTGCATTAAAAACTCATCGCATCTCTCTTCCTTCTGTAACGACCTGTATGTGTTACAGAAGTTATCAGATTCAAAACCCGGTTCCTTCAAGAAGTCATTGTCAAAAACTCGTGCGTTCATGCTGATAATAACATTGTGACAATGATGTGAATCTGATTGTAACTGCGGTTGACCTGAGAGAATCCATCCAAGAGCAGTGTTTTGCGCAATTAACGCTCCTGGAGGACCCCTGATTAAACCCTCTCTAATGATTTGGCCATAGACTTCAGCACCAAGTAAAACGTCTATTTTACCTGGTGTGTGGTACTTTGGGTCTGCCAAAGCATAGCTATGTAACTGTGGCCAATGAACGTGGGCTATCTTCCCTGTGGGCAATTCTGACGTGATTGTTTTCAAGACATAAGCTTGTACTTGTGTCTCAAACTCGGGGTGCTGGTGTGACCGAATAGGTACAGTCACGAAGTGTCTAGAGGCCATAGCGCTTTGGTTACGACCTACCCCGCTGATAATGCTACGAGCTCTAACTTTCTTGAGACCCAAAAACTGCACTGATGACTCAGTTATGAACGAAGCTTGGGAGCCTTGATCGATCAAGGCCCTGAGTAACTGAGTATAACCACGCCCAGTCTGTGCTTCGACTAAAGCGGTGGCTAACAAAACTTGGTTAGGTGCAGCATTGGTTGCTAAATGAGCGTTAACTCTTGGTTCTTCACTACTCCCTGATGGTGATACCTCGGGTGGAGGCATCAATGTCAACGGTGGACCATCTTCTTTTTCAGGTGAGTTTGAGGATGGCTTGGGGTGTAACAGAGAATGATGTTTACGGTTGCATATACGGCAGGTGGTTTTTGATCGACAAAACAGAATGGAGTGGTTGGAGCCTAAACAGTTAAAACATAATCTCTTCGTTCGTACAAACTTGCGACGAGTATCGTAATCTTCTCTGGCGAATCGCTTGCAGTGACTGATCCTGTGAGGTTCTTTACAGTATGGGCAGATATCTTTTGAACTTGGGTGTAGGACATGATGGACCTTTGGCTTGGTAATGGCGGGGTTTGACTTAGAAGGCTTTTCATCTAAAAATTCCAGAGAACGAAATTTTGATTCAAGAAACTCTTTCAGCTGGAAGAATGTTGGCAGATCATCTGAGGTACTCAATCTTGCCTCCCACTGTTTACGAGATTCGGGGTCTAATTTGGAACTGACAATGTAAATAACTATTACGTCCCAAGAGCCGACGTCTATACCTAAATTCTTTAGAGCATTCAAACTATCTAACGTCGTGTCCAAAAGCTCTTTGATTGCCCTTGATGACTCTGTTGCAATAGCCTGCTGACTCATGAAACGCTTCAATATACAGTTCGATAAATACCTCTTATTATCATACCTATTGTTCAAAAGAGACCAACACTCTGCATAGTTAGCTGCTGTAACAGGAACATGTCTCAACAGCTGCTCTGCTTCACCTGACAAATGTGCTTTCAGATAGTGTAACTTTTGGACATTGTCAAGAGAAGCATTCTTATGAATCATTGATACAAATAAATCTCTGAATGTTACCCATTCTGCATATTTTCCCGAAAAGTAAGGGATTGAGATCTTTGGTAGTTTGACACTAACGCTATCGTTCGATTCTGATTTCGATGGCAAGGAAAAACGTTCGACACTCACGACCTTTGCTAAGGCATCCTTCAGCTGACATTTATAATCGGTATACATCTCTTCAGTTAATTCATATATGTCACCATCAGAATAAGGATTTGGAATGTCTTGATCCACGCACTGTGCAATTCGATCGTGGATAGATGAGAACTTTTTCCAATTTTCATCGAGCGTTTCCATCCTTGTTTCAATGTATGATTGAGTTAGCCGTTCCTTTGGAGACTTTCTAAAATTGACTTGAGCTTTCTCTATTATCGTTTTGATATTACACTGAAGTTTGATTAATGCTTCCATTCTACTAAATGTGTCAAGACAATCTTTGAACAAAAAACTACAAGTCCCCAAAATCTTATGTAAAAATATTCTAAGTCGAAAATCAGAACCGAAAATTTTACAAGTGTTTGACAATTTATGGGAAATCGGGCATAGATTCCCCGTTCCGTCGTTTTTTCTTAAATTATTCTAAGTCTAGTCTAACTACCTCTATAATATTCTAAGTCCAAACCTTTTTCTTAAAATTTTACAAGTCCATAAACAAATTTTGAAAATATTCCAAGTTCTATTGACGTTTAAGTACAGTACTCACTGTTTCACTTGCAAACCACAAACTTGTTCCGTGTGCGCAGTCCTTTAGCTGTGACGTCACGCACGCTGTTCTGTATACTCGTTGCTGCTTTGGTTGCTGATCATCCAAGATATCCTTGCTGCTGCTGCTCAGCATCAGTCCTGGATGCTCCTTCTCCAACGTCTCGGCTTACCACACCGAGGAAGCACTTCAGTGACGATCCGCCACTGGTTTCTATGCTTGGTACCACTGTATAAAATTGCTACTATCCGGCTCGAAGGACCATGTTAAAAGGTCCCCCAAACCAACCCCTGGATTGATTGAAACACCCAATTGAGGGATAACAGAGTTTTATTGACTGCTTGTTACGCTCTGGTCAGTACATTTCGTAGCTAATGTAGACAAAGAAAATAGACCTTGATTCCCTATATGGGACGCTGAAAACACAACGATAGCGCGATTTATTCTACTACTAATGCCATCTATTACAACTTAAAACAAGTAAAGTTCAGAATTAAGACAGTATGCAAACTTCGCGGTACATTATGAAGACGAAAAATAATTACTACACAAAACATCAATTCACGATTAAACACAGAGACCTACTTGATGAAGGCGATAGGGCAATCGACGGGTAGGACATTATCGCAGATGAGGGCGGCGGCGTCCAAGACTGGTGACCTGGGCGAGGTGGCACAGCAGGCTCGCGCGGCACAGCGGACCATGTTCGCAGTATCGCGCCTCTCGGCCGGCAAGCTGTTCTGTAAGCTGAAGGAGATCGCGGCCATCACCGGTAGGTACCCGGAGCATACCTGGCCGAGGTGGTCCAGAAGCACAGGACCTTCAAGCAACGTTTTGGATTTGACATGATGGCGTTCGCACATGCTCACTTAGTGCAAATTGTCTGTGACATACGTGTAGTGTTGACTTACCACGCATCGTAAAAACATCATCAACATTTCGTTACTTTTATTGTTCGTTCTGTTATTAAAAATAGTATTTGAGCTAAAGAATTACTGAAAATGTGAATTAAGCGTTATTTTTAAAATTTTTTTATGTACTGAAAAGACTCAATTTTAATGTAGTAAATTCTACGGGTACGGGGTCTGACTGCATTCCCTTGCTCGGCTTCCCTCAAGTTTCTCAGAAAGTGTGAGGTGAGATGGGGTATCTGAAGTCAGAGGGGGGCGGGGAGTGGCCGTTCTGTATGTAGAACTATATACTATTACCTGTGCCAGAAGCCGTGGTGGTTCAGTGGCGAGTAACCTTGCCTGCCGTGCAGGAGGCGATGGTTCGATCCCCGTCCAGACCGACTCGTATCAATGAGTTTTTCGGAATTTATGTACGATTGGTCACACCACTGGCTTTTCGGTGAAGGAAAACATCGTGAGGAAACCAGCATGCTTCAATTTCGAGGCATGTATTGTACCCACTGTCCGTTACAAGTGGCGACGGGCTCACCCCCCATCACACTGGACAGAGTTTCGGTACTACTGGTGAAACGTGGATGTTCTGAGGTTTCAGAATATCTCTGACTACCCCCTCGGGGAATATAGTCGTGAGCATATGCATGCATGCATGCATGTGCCAGAAGGCTCGCGCGGCCCAGCGGACCATGTGGTCGCGGCCATAACTGGTAGAGTAATACCATGTTTATAAGACTTACTTTTGACAAACATTATTAGCCCAATCAGTATGTGCCACGTTCGCACGCCTAAAAGCCTTTGCCACTATATTTGCTAATGATGATGATGATGATTAAACAAATATTTAATGTGCAGGTCAGGACTCTGTGAACAAGAAGATCAGCATGATCCAGTCGCTGTACATAGCGTGCAGGAGTTGTGAAGCTAAATATCTCATCAGGTAAGGAGACAATATCACATCAATTAATTAATAATAAGTGAATCTCTATTCAATAAAGAATAATATCGACACCGAAGTGAGCTTCGAAACTATGAATGGATAAAGTAAAAAATAGTTTCCTTTAAAAATTTGGTTTTACCATAATCATAATGAAATAATATTTTTTTCAACACACTTGTTCATAAAATGGCTCTAATTTCACCGCAATTAGTGATGACACCTGTAATCAAAGTTCACAAGTGAGTTATAGGTTTTTTTTTATTGATTGAGTTGCTTTGTTCTTAAAAAAGTTTGAATAAAAAAAGAACGTGTTCAATAGTACAAAATAAACTTTTTCAACTAGTAGAAAATTAACTTCACAAGTGGGTTGAAAAACGTCGTATGATACATCGTCGTATTGATGATTACCGTCCTCGGCTCTCTTAAGACCCTCGACTGTAATCACCAACATTACACACTTGTACCATAATGTACTACAACGTGTTAATGAATAAGCGCAAAACCTCATACACCCTCACTGATTTATAACAAAATAATTAGATTGAAACAATAATTGAATTTTTTGATGGTTAAAATTTAATGTTATCCACATTTTAAGTTTTCAGGCAAAAATGATTTGTCATCATTTCAGCAATGGATGAATGCGCTAACGTGCTCATGGATACATTTTAAGAATCTTATTTTGGTAGTAATTAGGGTGAGTGGGCCTGTGCGGTGGGTTGAGATCGAGTTCAGTAAATTAAAAATTTAACAAACAAATTATTTAACATTTTGAAAAAAATTACCTATGTTGAAAACATGATAATTCGATTCTGCTCTCGATTCTAAACAAACGACTTTCTAGTTTTGCGTTTATTCGTTAACACGTTGTAATTGTGACTGCGCCATAATTATCAAGATTAGTAGTAGAAATACCCCTACAAGTTAGTAAATTTTATTTTTACTTTACTTTAAACAAATAAATAATTTTAAACTGCCATTATAGAAAGATTTGACCTTACAATAAAATCGATATTGTGACCCTGAAGTCCTCTCCGGGCCATTAGGCCTGTTTTGTTGTACTAACAATCCCGGAGAGGACGAAAGATTCACAATAATTATCGCATACTCTGCGCAACGTGGCCCAACTCGTGGCTAGCAGTCCTCCCTACATAAAGCAAATGTCCCACAGGTCGCTGGAAGGTAAACTTCGCATAGGACTAGCGGAGCAATCTGTACTACAAGCTCTAGCACTCGCCACAACGCTAACACCGCCCGCGCCAGACGGCGGGGTCACCACACTAGACGCGTCCAAGGGGCTCAGCGCTGAACAGTTCAAGGTCAGGGTTATCTCGTCAGTATAGCATTCTGTGCTACAAGCTCTAGCGCTCGCCACAACGGTAACACGACCCGCGCAAGACGGCGGGGTCACCACGCTAAACACGTCCAAGGGGCTCAGCGCTGAACAGTTCAAGGTCAGGGTCATCTTGTCAGTATACAGGATCCTTTTTAATATGCTGACACTTTTAAGGGGATGATCAGACCATCAAACTGAACCACTTTCTCTATGGGACCGATATCGAAATCGCGCAAAAAAATCAGCTGTCCGACACATTTGGCTCAAGTAGATTTCGATGTTGGTGCCTTATAGCACTGTAGCCCCGGGACTTTTTAATTACCAAAAAGATTACCGATTGCCGTTTACATATTGTTGTAAGAGACAAAATTACTATTATAAAAACCTCGTCTTACAGATCACAACTCACCGTAAGGAAAAAAATAAAAAAAAGAAATTATTAATTTCGAATTTACCGTTTTTTTTCTATACTGTCATTTTCTTTACAAATTTCATCATCATGTAATCTTTTTGGTAATTAAAACTAACCCACTTACCCGAATGAACATACAAATCTATACAAAAGTGCGGATCAGCCGATCGATTTTATATTGGAGGACGAAAAAAAATCTCGTTTATCGCCCATGTTCCTTGGGGAAAGTTGTTTAGTTTCATTGTCTGAATACACCTTTAAAGTTATGTTAATAACTAAAAACTTGTGGTGTATAGGCTGATGATGACAATTCGCACGCAGGCCAAGGTGGACGCTCAATCGCTGCTAATAAAGACAACGTACTGCGAGTGCCCCAACTACGAGCTGGTGATCCCGGCGCTGCTGCAGCACGGCGCGGCGGCGCTGCCGCAGTACTGCCGCCTCACGCCCGGCATACCGCTCAAACCCATGCTAGCGCACCCCACCAAGGGCATTAGCGAGGTCTTCAATAGGTGACCCTACATTCCTTCACTTACATCTACAACGTGTTAATGAACTAACGCGAAACTAGAAAGGATTTGGTTTAGAATCGAGAGCAGAATCGAATTATCATGCTTTCAACATTCGTTTATTTTTTTCAAAATATTAAATATATTGTTTGTAAAAATTTACTGAACTCAATCTCAACCCACCGCTCGGGCGTTCTCACCCTACTTACTACCAAAACAAGATTCTTAAAATGTATCCATGAGCACGTTAGCGCTTTCATTCATTGCTGAAATGATAAATCATTTATGCCTCAAAACTTAAAATGCTAAACTTTAAATTTTAACTATCAAAATGTTGAAATTATTGTTTCAATCTAATTATTTTATTATAAATCAGTTGGGGTGTTTGCGCTTATTCATTAACACGTTGTATACTTCATTTCAAATAAGGACGAAAAGATTTTCCGAAAAATTTCACTGACTTTAATTGGTTAGTATTGAAAATATATCCAGACTTCGTTTGTATGAAGCGCGCCAACAGTAATATACCCTTAAAGTGATCGCACACCTGTCCGTGACGAACACGCCGAATGAATCGAATTTGAGAATTCGTTGTATGAACATGTAAAAACCTCGCACACTTATTCACGCCGAATCGAACGAATCGCTGGAAGAATTCGGAAGGTACCCAAATCTGATACAAATTCTGATGACGTCGAAGAAATATACAGGGTCCAACTTAATATGCTGACAGTTTTTTAAGAGGATGATCAGACCATCAAACTATACAACTTTATGTATAGGACAAACATCGAAATCGTGAAAAAAATAACAGCTGTCCCATACATTTGGCTCGAGTAGGTTTGCAGTTTTGTACGGAAGAGCACAAATTTTTTTTACGATTTCGATGTTGGTGTCATAGAGAAAGTTGTTCAGTTTGACGGTCTGATCATCCCCTTAAAAAAGTGTCAGCATATTAAGTTGGACCCTGTATAATATTAAAATTAGTAATGAGATCAGTGGTCGCGGAGGTCGTGGAGAATCATGCCTCGCGCATTTTCACAGCGGCTGCAAGTCCATTGAGCTGACGGTAGGTATTGGCAGGAGTCATACATAACACGTGTGTTTTGAACGTGTCAGGTTCGAGGGCGAGCAGTTCACGTGCGAGTGGAAGTACGACGGTGAGCGGGCTCAGATCCACGTGCCCGCCGACACAGACACAGAGCCCGACCTGCGGCGAGCCAGCGTGTTCAGCCGCAACCAGGAGAACAACACCAGGTATATTGATAAACCTGGTATACAACGTGTTAATGAATAATCGCAAAACTAGAAAATAGTTTTTTTACAATCGAAAGAAGAATCGAATTATTAAGGTTTCAACATAAGTTACATTTTTCATAAATAATTTGTTCGTATAATTTTTTATTTACTGAACTCGATGCCAACCCACCGCACAGGCACTTACCATACTTGCTACCAAAACAGATTCTTAAAATGTATCCATGAGCACGTTAGCGCTTTCATTCATTGCTTGAAATTTTCATTTTGGTAGTAAGTAGGGTGAGTGTGTCCGTACGGTGGGATGACATCGAGTTCAGAAAATTTTAAATTTTACTAACAAATTATTAAATATTTAAAAACCTATGTTGAAACCATGATAATTGCATTCTGCTCTCGATTCTAAACAAACTACTTTCTAGTTTAGCGTTTATTCATTAACACGTTGTACAAAAAATGCCAGGTTAAAAGTAGCCGAGATCGAAGGGAATGTATGAAAAGATGTATGGACTTAGAGGAAGCAAGAGAGGTGTGTCAGAACCGCCCAAAGTGGAGATCTATAGTTTCTGCCTACCCCTCTGGGAAAAAGGCGTGAGTTTATGTATGTATGTATGTATGTATAAAAATATACAGCTGTTTGTTACTCTCGCTAAAACTTGAAAACGGCTTGACCGATTGCGATGAAACTTTGGTGGGTTTTTGTGCACATGCCAGGGAAGGTTTATAAACAAAAAACGGCCAAGTGTGTGTCGGGAAAAACAGATTCTGAGGCGGTACGAAGTTCGCCGGGTCAGCTAAGTTGTATATAAAATATAATGTTTTCTAAGGTTAAACCAATAGATGCTTAAAAAAAAGTTGGTAAAAGAATTCCTGTTGTGAATAAAAAAAAATATGTTTTATTTGATTCGGTTTTTTTTACTCTTATTGCAAGGCAATTGTGTACAATGTCGCGGACATGGCTGATTAATTACGATAAATCTACTGGCAGTCCTGGGCTCCTAGACAAAGTACTTTCGATTAGCGTTAACGACAGTAGAAAGCATAAAAATGTATGGACTTGACGTATGGTGACGAAAGCAAACGTCAAAATGTTTCGATCATAATCATAATCATTTATTGCATTCACATGTTTTGCAGATGTTACAAATATACAGTTATGGTCCTATGTGAAACCCTGACCGGGCACTGCAAAAAACTGTTTGACAAATACTGTATACATTGCATCCTTAATAGTAAGAGTTTACATTATACATTATACACAACAATCAAAGTAGTACCTACAATAACAACAACATTTTTTAAGTTCTTACATAATAATGTTCTTTATGTCGTCTGTAATATTATTATTTCCTAGCAATAAGTATTATTATTTATTACTCCTCATCAAAAAACTCCTTTAAACTATAAAAGCATTTTCCAATCAGATAAGTGTTTTAAATTTGATATAAAAATTGTATGCTTTTCGATTTCTTTTATTTTTGACGGAATCAGCTTATGCTCACGACTATATTCCCCGAGGGGGTAGTCAGAGATATTCTGAAACCTCAGAACATCCACGTTTCACCAGTAGTACCGAAACTGTCCAGTGTGACGGGGGGTGAGCCCGTCGCCACTTATAATGGTCAGTGGGTACAATACATGCCTCGAAATTGAAGCATGCAGGTTTCCTCACGATGTTTTCCTTCACCGAAAAGCCAGTGGTGTTACAAATCGTACATAAATTCCGAAAAACTCATTGGTACGAGTCGGCCTGGACGGGGATCGAACCATCGCCTCCTGCACGGAAGGCGAGGTTACTCGCCACTGGACCACCACGGCTTTTGACGGAATATTATTATAAATTTTGATGGCCATTAAATAGGTGCCTTTATTGTACATTTCAATTCTTTTAATGTTTGCTAATGACAAATCCATACATTCTGTCATTTTCTACTAGCGTCAACGCCAATAGAATGTCACGTTGTCTAGGGCCCCTGAAAACATTTCCTGATGATGTAGAACTATTTTGGAATGAAGTAAATTTACTAAAGCGTGGAGATGAAACTCAAATGTTTCCTTTGTTGTCTAATTTCATCTTTAATATTTTATCACTTCCCCATTCATCCGCTAACGTTGAACGCATATTTTCACATATTAATATTTTGAAAACAAAACAGCGAAATAGGCTGTCGACTGAATCAATCACTGGTCTATTACATTCAAAACGACTCTTTAATACAGCTAATTGTTATGATTTTGAAATTGATTCGAAGATGACCGCGGCTATGGCCAAAGAATATTGGTATCAATAATTAATAATTATACTTACTTAAGTGTGATTGTTATAAATTAGACTGTAAGTTTTATCCAATAAATAACTATATGTATATTATCGGCAGCAAGTACCCGGACATGCTGAGCCGGCTGTCGAGCCTGCTGAAGCCGAGCGTGACGTCATGCGTGCTCGACGCGGAGGCAGTCGCCTATGACGTCACCACACAGAAAATATTACCCTTCCAGGTGATCTACATCTACCTTTGACTAATTATTATAAGGACTAGCCTTGCGGTAGCATTTCCCCTCTGCCACGGTATAAGCACAATTGATCTTGTGCATTTACATTCAATTTTACACCTTATCACTAAACGAGACTATAATTGCGAAATAATAACTTCGAACTTAGAACGTTTGGGGTTCACACGAGACCACTTTTCATGATTTTTAACATTCAAAATTAGAATCTAAAGTTATGGGGAATAAAATCCAAAGTCGCGGATTTAATGTTACCTCGCCCCCCGCAAAAAGTGGCAGAAATGTTTGTTAGTAGAATTACACGCGTAACCAGTACACATATAAATAGTCAACAACATCTACAGTTACAACACAGTAAACCCTATACTTCATTCCAAGTAAGGAAGACGAGATTATCCGATTCCTATTTAGCTTTCTGGCTAATTCTGTGTATCAAATGTAATTTATTTATTGGATACATATACTATCCGACATACCTTGGACGTTACTAAAGCTGTTCTAAGAATAAGTGAAAGGAAGTGTTTCAAATCTCGGTTTCTGTAATGCAAAATAGCCTTAAAATGTCGTTGCTATTTTGAATGGAGTATAGTTATACTTAAGGGGGTTGTATAGACCATCAAACTGAACAACTTTTACCATGGATCCCACATCGAGAAAAAGTAAAAATCTGCTGTTCCACACATTTTAGTCGAGTCGGTACTGCAGGTTTTGTATGGGACAGCAGATTTTTTTGTTTTTTCTCGATTTTGGCTCCATGGTGAAAGTTGGTCAGTTTGATGGTGTGAAGCACGCCCTTAAGTATTAGGGTGTTTTGTTACACCCTGCATACTTTTTTATATTGGGTCTTTATTTCAGGAAACAATGCCTTTTAAATCATTACCATTATAGACGGAAATGCATGAAACATGCCGAGAGTCGTATTTGACTACCAAGTAGTAGTTTTTGACTACACCGTGGGTTACATAACAAACGAGCGTTTACCCGCGACTTCGTCCGCACAAATCATATACCAGATTTTAAGTCAGATCATACCACTCTACCCATCAAACTGAACAACTTTTACTATGGGAGTAAATCTGTCAGAACAAAAAAAATCTGCTGTTCCATACTAAAGTGCAATACCTACTCGACTAAAATGTATGAGACAGATGATTTTTTTTTGGTCCAGTGGCGAGTAACCTTGCCAGCCATGTAGGAGGCGATGGTTCGATCCCCGTCCAGGCCGACTCATACCAATGAGTTTCGGAATTTATGTACGATTTGTAACACCACTGGCTTTTCGGTGAAGGAAAACATCGTGAGGAAACCTGCATGATTAAATTTCGAGGCATGTATTGTACCCATTGTCCAATTACAAGTGGCGACGGGCTCACTCCCCGTCACACTGGACAGATTTTAGGTATTAGTGAAACGTGGGTGTTCTGTGGTTTAAGAATATCTCTGATTTTATTAAATAGACTATGTATTGTTGTATACATAACTTAAGCTTAAGAATTTATATTGTAATAGTTATTAAGTCGTGTTATGTTGTAGAGTTTCTGGCCGCATCTTCTCTACAGCGACAACACGTTCCGACGCGGTGGTAGTATTAAAAAAGATTTAACGTTTGATAAGTGTGCTGCAAGCTCCTATATTGAATAAATTGTATTGACTTTGACTACCCCCTCGGGGAATACAGTCGTGAGCATATGCATATAATGATGTAATTTGTCATAGATCCTGTCGACGCGCAAACGCAAGGACGCGGTAGAAGCAGACATAAAGGTGCAAGTGTGTGTGTTCGTGTTCGACCTGCTCTACCTGAACGGTGCGCCGCTCGTCCGCGAGCCGCTCGCCGTGCGCCGGCAGAAGCTGCACGAACACTTCAACGAAGTACCCGGTAAGGAACATTTTTGAAAATTTTCATTCCGCCTATTTTTTGAACGCGGCCATCAATCAAACTTGAATATTATTAGTTCAGAATAAAGCTATACAGGGTCCAACTTAATATGCTGACACTTTTTTAAGGGGATGACCAGACCATCAAATTGAACAACTTTCACTGGACCAACATCGAAATCGCGAAAAAAAATCTGCTGTCCCATACAATTGGTTAACGTAGGTTTGCTGTTTTGTATAGAGCAATTTTTTTTCGATGTTGGTCACATAGAGAAAATTGTTCAGTTAGACGGTCTGATCATCCCCTTAAAAAAGTGTCAGTATATTAAGAAGGGTATAATAAAATTGTAAACTTAGCTATACAACGTGTTAATGAATTAACGCAATACTAGAAAGTAGTTTGTTTAGAATCGAGAGCAGAACCGAATTATCATGTTTTCAACATAGGTAATTTTTTTCAAAATATTAAATAATTTGTTTGTAAAATTTTAAATTTTCTGAACTCGATCTCAACCCACCGCACGGGCATACTCACCCTACTTACTACCAAAACAAGATTCTTAAAATGTATACATGAGCACGCTAGCGCTTTCATTCGTTGCTGAAATGATAACAAATCATTTTTGCCACAAAACTTAAAATGCGAATAACTTTAAATTTTAACCATCAAAATAATGAAATTATTTTATCAATCTAATTATTTTGTTATAAATCAGTTGGGGTATGAGGTTTTGCGCTTATTCATTAACACGTTGTATATATTGAAGAAATTTGTAAAAAAAATAATTGGGGGTGTTCAGGATACGTAATGTAATACATTAAGACCAATTTTGGTCTGTTTGTTGGTTTATCTTTTTGTCTGTTTGTTTGTGCAAGCGTCAACTACTGAACTTATTTGGATGGGGTTTGCTATGGGGGTCACTAAATCATAGGGCTTAGTTTGGATTAACATATAAGCTCTATTTCATCGCAATCGGTTCATTCAATAAAAAGTTATGAGTATTTAAAGTCACTGGTCCGCGCGTACATAGTTGCAGGCGCCGCTAGTGTTGAATATGTTACCGGCAATCTGTTTAATCAGCTGAGGCGTCCAGGCAATGTATGAAAGATTATAAATATTATTGTCCATTACATACTTTACCTAGGTAATGTATACAATGCCTAGGGATTGTATATAATACCTGCTGGTCCACCGGCAATGTGTAAAGTAAATGGATTTTAGTCAGTATTTATCAATATCAGATAGACAGACAGGACAATAGAGGAGAGGAGAGGAAAGGAGAAATCGATTTACTTTACACATTGCCGGTGGACCAGCAGGTATTCTATACAATCCCTAGGCATTGTATACATTACCTAGATAAAATGTGTAATGGACAATTGTTAACAATATTTCATACATTGCCTGGACGCCCCAGGTATTCTATACATTGCCTAGGTATTGTGTAGAATACCTGAATTATACAGATTGCCGGTAACTAATACATTATTTTGACATAACAGGACAGTGGCAGTTCGCAACGTCGCGCGACTGTTCGTCCCTCGAGGAGGTGCAGCAGTTCCTCGACGACTCCATCAAGGGGTCCTGCGAGGGGCTGATGGTGAAGACCCTCACCGGCGAGCACGCCAGATACGACATAGCGAGGAGATCACACAACTGGCTGAAGGTTTGTCAGCTCTTTACTTTTACAAATTTAATAGAGTTAACCAAACACGCAAATTATACAGGGTGTAAGTGATAGCCTAGCAAATACTGAAACGGTGAACTCAGACCATCAAACTGAACCACTTTCACTATGGAGCCACTCTCGGGAAACGCGGAAAAAATCAGTACAAGTAATTATGTTAATTAATAATATAGGGTCCTCCTTAATATGCTGACACTTTTCTAAGGGGATGATCAAACCGTAAAACTGAACAACTTTCTCTATGGCAACAACATCAAAATCGCGAAAAAAAAATCAACTCTTCCATACAAAACTGCAAACCTTGACCCAAATCTATGGGACAGCTGATTTTTTTTCGCGATTTCATTGTTGGTCCCATAGAGAAAGTTGTTCAGTTTGATGGTCTGATCATCCCCTTAAAAAAAGTGTCAGCATATTAAGTTGGACCCTATAGAAGGTGTTACTAAAATACAAATAAACATTGAAGGGGGTGGTTTAGACCATCAAACTGAACAACTTTCACTATGGAACCAATATCGAAATCGGGAAAAAAAATCGGATGTTCCATACTAAACTACAAATCTAGCCCAGCTGATTTTTTCGCGATTTTGATGTTTTTCCCATAGTGAAAGTTTAATTTAATTTAATTTTCACTAAGTTGTTCAATTTGATTGTCTAAACCACCAACTTAAAAGTGAAACATTTTCATTTTTACTTTTGTAACACCTTGTATAATTTGTGCGGACGAAGTCGCGGGTAAACTCTGGCTATTGTTTATATCTATTTATACCTTCCCCACAGCTAAAGAAAGACTACCTAGAAGGTTGCGGTGACACTATAGACGTGGTGGTGATAGGAGCTTACAACGGCCGCGGCAAGCGGGCTCGCGTGTTCGGCGGGTTCCTGCTGGCCTGCTATGACCCCGATACCGAGGAATACCAGTCCTTGTGCAAGATAGGCACAGGGTTCACTGATGAGGACCTCGTGACCCTCAGCGAGAAGCTGAAGGACTGCGTCATAGACTCACCTAGGAATTATTACAGGTTAGTATGCATAGCATATTAGCATAGCATAATGCTCACGTCTGTGTTTCCCGAGGAGGAAGTCCGAGACATTCTGAAAAAAAAATTCACGTTTCACTAGTAGTACCGAAACTCTGTCCAGTGTGACGGGGAGTGAGCCAGTCGCCACTTGTATTCGACAATGGGTACAATACATGCTTCGGAATTGAAGCATGCAGGTTTCCTTACGTATTTTTTATTTTTAGGAATTATTCTGATCACTAAGATGAAACAAAATGTGTTTAGTTCAGTGTAGCATAGGTAGTGTTTTGCACAACTCTTTCTTCCGTGCCGGAGGCGGCGAAGATGTTGGTACCTACAGACTCTTACTGGTACTGCCGGCCGCCGGCCAACGACCCCCGGCCCCCGATCGTCGTCGCGTCGGTCGTATTTGCCCACGATTTCTTCCTCGGTCGAGCTCAACATTCGTTCGTTCGGAATCGGAACGCACAACGGACATCCCTTGCACATTCACGCACAGAGAGTCAATGTGTGAGTGTTAGTCGCGCTCGGATTGAGCGTTCTTATATAATGAACCTTCTGTTGTACTCTTAAATATTCCGTGCTGTCGCTCAGGAACGTCATTTTCTAGAGCGAGAAATATAGAGGGAATGCGAATGCACGCGGCAGCACCGGCAGTGCTGCGACCTTTCTCGCTCTAGCCAATAACGTTCCTGAGCGACAAAAAAGGATAAACTGACTGAAAAATGCGATGCGGTGTTGGCAGATTCAACCCTTATTGTTCCTGACATACATAACAGTTAAGGGAATATATTTCGGAGCACGCTCCATACAAACGAAGTCTGGTGATATTTTCAATACTAACCAATTAAAGTCCATGAAACTTTTCAGAAACAATCTACAAACTAATCTCTATGCTTGTATGAAGTCAGTTTTTGGTTAAAATGTATAGTTTTGAAGTTACAGTGCCTCAAAGATTTCCATACAAATCTTAAATAAATCCTAGCACTAAAACTGTATATTTTAACGAAAATCTGACTTCATACAAGCATAGAGGTTAGTTTCTAGATTGTTTTTGAAAAATGTCATTGACTTTAATTGGTTAGTATTGAAAATATCACCAGACTTCGTTTGTATGCAGCGAGCATTTACGCATTCGGAATAAACTTCTCTTAACTTAACTGTACTAAACAGATACGACTCGTCGCACACGCCGGACGTGTGGCTGTCTCCCTCGCACGTGTGGGAGGTGCGGTGCGCGGACCTCTCGCTCTCTCCCGCGCACAGAGCCGCAATCGGCACTGTCGACCCCGATAAGGGCATCTCACTCAGATTTCCGAGGTAATTATTATTTTTTCGTTTTTTATACCAATTGCGACAGGAGAGTTGTTTTTCGAGTGTATGTATACAACGTGTTAATGAATTAACGCAAAACTAGAAAATAGTTTGTTCGGAATCGAGAGTAGAATCGAAATATCATGGTTTCAACATAGGTTATTTTTTTCAAAATATTAATTAATTTGTGTAAAAAATTTAAAATTTTCTGAACTCGATCTCAACCCACCGGTCGGGCACTGTCACCCTACTTACGACCAAAACAAGATTCTTAAAATGTATACATGAGCACGTTAGCGCTTTCATTCATTGCTGAAATGATAACAAATCATTTTTGCCTCAAAACTTAAAATGCGAATAACTTTAAATTTTAACCATCAAAATAATGAAATTCTTGTTTCAATCAAATTATTTTGTTACAAATCAGTTGGGGTGTATGAGGTTTTGCGCTTATTCATTAACACGTTGTATACAAGGTGTTACAAAAATACAAATAAACTTTTAAGGGGGTGGTTTAGACTAAACTGACCAACTTTCACTATGGGAACAGTATCGAAATCGCGCAAAAAAAAATGTGGTCCCATACATTCAGGTCGAGTAGGTTTGTATGGAACAGCTGATTTTTTTTCTCGCATTTGATATTGGTCCCATAGAGAAAGTTGTTCAGTTTGATGGTCTGATCATCCCCTTAAAATAGTTTCAGCTAATTTTGTTAGACCTTATAGACACACTTCTGTTACAGTTACAAAAATACAAAAAATTTGCTAGGCAACCCGGCGGCGTTGTATGAACCACTGTATAAACTTTCACTTAAATCACATTTCGTTCACCGAACAAATAGGTGCATAATTTTGCGGTCGGATCTTGGTATATTAATCATTTTTCTTCGGAGTGCCTTGTTTGTGTTACCCGTCTCACCTATCCGTACCATCACAGGTACCTGAGAGAGCGGGACGACAAGACACCGGAGCAGGCAACGTCGGCGCGACAGATAGCAGACATGTATCTCGCGCAGGACGTCGTCAAAAACCACGCGCCAAAACACGGACTCTCTGACGACTTCTACTGACTACCAGACTGACAATGTGCAGCCGACAATTGGCTATTTGCCAGTTTTCGGAAAGATATTTTAAATTATACGTAGGTTTATTTTATACTTCTTTCAATTATCTTTTTCTTAAAAAAAGCGTTATTTATTCGAAAAAACAATATTTTTCATTCCGTTATTTGAAATTCGCGCGAAAACAGCCGATCACGTGACACTTGACAGTGTGATGTCATATTTCAATAAATAAAGTAAAGCTAACTACGACGCATCAACTCACATGACGTTTTATTGTTTGAAATGTGACGTCACACTCAATCATGCTCGCCCGCGTTTCAGTTTTTGAAATTCACTGATAAAAAAACTCGAATTTATTTTTGAAAAATAAAATATTTACTAGTTACTTTAATGCAAAAAAGATATTGTATTATTATTGTGAACCTATAGGTTACTACGACCCACTTGCGTCATCCTGGGTTAGAAAATAACTCCAGTTTAAGTTTGTAATCTATGATTTTTAGTATAGCAGAAAATCGCTATTTAACCGAGAGTTAATTGCTAACCCAGCTTGGCGCAAGTGGGGCTAAATCTAATATGTTTAACATTTTACCGTTACAATTGTCAAATAGCCAATTGTAGCCAGTGGCACAGATTATAGAGTTACTACGTTACAGATACATCACTCCCTTAGAAAGCTAAAAATTCCCGCAAAAAGGGGGCTTTTTGTTTTGTACTACGGTTTAACAGCTAATGGTCTAAAAAGTAAATTTTACAAGTTATTCGACTATTACTCGTTAACTTGTAAAGCTTACTTAGCGGTGATAGTTTTCCTTTTAACTTTGTTATATAGGATCCAATTTAATATGCTGACACTTTTTAAGGGGATTATCAGAACGTCAAACTGAACAACTTTTTCTATGGGACCAACATCGATAACACGAAAAAAAAATCCGCTGTCCCATACATTTGGCTCAAGTAGGTTTGCAGTTTTGTATGGAAGAGCTGATTTTTTTTCGCGATTTCGATTTTGTTCCCATAGAGAAAGTTGTTCAGTTTGATGGTCTGATCATCTCCTTAAAAATTTTTAGAAGGACCCTGTATAACAATTTTTCTATATTAAACCCCCTTCCAAACGTAGCATGCCACTTAGGTGGGGGATCTTGGACCATTCCTGCCCACTGTCCTCTGACAGTCGAATGATCTTAAGTGTAGAAATAATGATCTTAAATTATTAATAAAACGCAATATATTGTTGTATAACACTTTGTTTTATTTTATTATTGTGATGGACTTAATTACCTTAACCTATACAGAGGATTGTCATGGAGTGAGATGCATGAAGGGTTGTGACTCGTCTATCTATGTGCCTACACAATGCGTCTAATATTCTACAGTATTTGGTGTCAATTTTAATAAAATTCGTCTCAATAAGCTCGCGTTCTCATAAACGACAAACCAAATTCAACTTTACGCGTGTGAATTAAAGCTAAGATTGCATTTGCTTCACTGATTCTTTGTTGTACTAAACGTAATGTACTTTGTAATTTCAAAATATCGCGACAGCTAACTAATAAATAATCTTAATTAAACACAACCTTATTCCGCTGCCATAACGCTCACAACATTCGATAGGCCAGGATATATCGATTACAATGGGATTGACACAATGTTTAAGTAACCTGTGTTGGCAACACCAACATATAATGTAGTAATTAGAGTTTTGCTTGGCGCCATTGCTCTTGCTGTGTTTCGTGTTATTTGATTTGAAAGTCGTAAAAATTGGTTTTAGTGATATTTGCTACATAATTTCGTGCGGATTGTGTACCAAACAGTTGCGTAAAGCGACCGACGTAACAGGAATCTCAAATAAATACGATAACAGAACATAAGTTTTAGTTCAAGTTAACTCGTCCATGGTCATTTTGGCGCCATCGCGCGAGCTTACGAAATCGACCACAGATTCATCGTCATCTATCATCCCTTCATCAAAATAAAGAATATAATGAAAAAAAACAACGAATGGCTCAAAAGGATCCGTATCCAGAGCCGTTAAAGACATTATAAAAAAATTTAGTAATTAAAAAAAGTTGTATTTCCGTTTTCCGCCTTCCATATTGGTACGGTGCTTGTGCGTGTAACTAACTCTGGTGTAAAAATCACTAAAATAAACCTCCAGTGCTGCAAACAAGACTTTCCTTTACATGGAACCACTCCTGCCACCAGAAAAACTACATTCCACTAAAACCTCTCCAGCGGATCCGGGATTGAAAACAAATAATCTTATCACACAAATTAATTAGTCATATTTGAAGTACCAGAATCTAGCCTGGACTTGTATCATGATAACAAAGATATAGAATAGATCACAATTATTACATGTAAAAAGAGGTAGATAGGTTATACGCGCTCCGCGAGTGGTTAAAACTAGGCTAATCAACAAACCTAAACTCAGTGTAGCCACGGCCTCAATGGAGGCGAGTCGTGTACCGAGACTCCGATTATGTCTCTTTTTCGCTCCCTGTAATAAGATATGTCGTCATATTTCCACGTATCATCTATACTCCACTTTAAATAGCAACGGAATTTTAAGGCTATTTTGAATTACAGAAGCAGAGATTTGAAAAACTTCCTCTCACTTATTCTTAGAACAGCTTTAGTAACGGCCAAGATATTTCGGATAGTATATCTTTTTGATAAATAAATTCTGAATTGGCCAGAAAGCTACATAGGAATCGGAAAATCTTTTCGTCCTTATTTGAAATGAAGTATAGTAATGTAGTGTGACATTACAATATCCATAATTTGCTGTTTGAGAACCTACCTCTTTCTTTTTCTTGTAATATCATTGGAATACATTACATTGGTTTCCATAAGTTCAAAGAAAACAATATTGTCTCAACTTTCTTCGATAAAACATTTCAAGTCTAATCTTCTTTTAATTTTACGTTCAGTTATTTGATTCACCTTGTGTCAGTTCCATTGCAACCGCGCTTAGGTTCTATAACTATACTCAAATAGTAACCTAAACTGGCCTTCAAGTACTTAATAAATGATTTAACGTACGTAGTTACAATAACATCCAGTTACATTGATCGAAGGAACTTTTCGTATAAAAAGATTATAAAAATCAATAAAAATACATATGGCACTTGATAATGCGTTAATATATTGAGTATTTTACGTTACCAATTTTTGTTTTCGTCATTAAATATTAAAATTGTACTAACGTGATATCACGCGCGTGAATAGACACCTATTATATAAACATTCATTTAAATCTATCTAAATATTACACTTATTCACTAACCATCTAAAATTCTTTTTTATCCTCTCCATCTCTGTTGATAATCTTACGAAATCTTTTATCCTAGAACAGTCGATTGAATGAATAGATACTTAATTCTAAAACTGTACTACAACATTATAATAATAATCTACAGTACAGATCACAAATTCTTAAACTAACATTACAAATATATCAAGTTATATTTGGTCATCGAGATTAAATACTTAAAATTTCAAACTAAAGAATCCTAGAGAGACAGTGTAGAATTAAGGCATTATTTTGTAGGGGAACGAGGTCATAGACACGTGGTATCTTAACAGAAGGAAGTAGAGATTCATTTCGCTTAACAACTGAAACTACGTGATTATTATTTGCATTATCTTGTAAATATATGGAGTGTAAGAAAACTTCTTTATTCCTATCAGAACAACATTAACTGGATTACAATTTACTATTTTAATCCATGAACATAAATGTACTTGTACAAATATACCAGCCGACTTTATGATTTGATATGGTAGCAATTGGAAAAAACTGGCTTGCATGACCCAAATACAGGCCTAGCAAGCGCCGGAACTAGTCGCGCCACTGATCCCTGACAAACATTATATCGTGCGGGCTTATACTTGAACTAGGCTTAATCCACACTTATTGGTGACAAATTTAATTGTAATGGTAAACATAGTAAAATGTACCTTGTTTTAATGTGTAAATCATATTGACAGAAATTTAAGCTAAATCTTTCAACCTAGGTGTTATTAAACGTCATATTTTTAAACTCGATATCACTATGATGTGGATTGGGTCTTTTTGGCCTAACTTGGTCCGATTTGCGTTTAGAATTTTCAAAGGATATGATTTCAATTGTCAGAAGCAATCTCCTTACACACGTTATTTAATACATAATTAAGACAGATTGGGGCAAGATTTAGGGCACAATACTATATCTAAGACTCGTTCGATCTTTCATATAAATGCAACGTAAATGTCGCGTTTAGATTTTCCGGCCAGTTCGTTCAACAAAGTTCCGCGGGTCAGACGATTTTCACTCGTATCGCGACGTGTGGAACGAGCTGGCGAGTTTGGCACGTTAGTTTGAGCTTCAGAGCAGTGCGGCGCGCTCGGGGGGCGGGGGAGACCCGTCTGCCGATCCGTCGAGTAAGTTAGCGTGCTCCTGTGAAAGATGCAGTATATTAAAAAGCCTGAACATTTAAATAATAAAATGCATCTTGTTCCAAAATAGATCCAAACAATGTTAATGACAATTAAAACATATATAAATTAAGATGCAGCTGTACCGTTGCCCTAATGCTGCGAGAAAATATCGTAGTCACATCCACCAGACTCACATTTAAGATATCTTATCTCATAGCCAAAGAATTAAAACAGAGGTTCAGATATTAATAGTAACTTTTACTATAAATAATTTATTGAAAAACTAAATTATTAAGGAAAACTAAAAACCAGACTGCATTAAAAACCTTTTAACTTAAAAGAGAAAAACAAGCTCTATAATCACTAATCAGCTATAACAGCTTTATTTGATTAAAGGTTGAAGTAAATGTTTAATGCAGTCGGGTTTTTTGTTTTCCTTAATAATTTAGTTTATTTCATACTTTTTAGTTTTGTGTCGAAACGGTAACATAAAAGTACTAAAATATAAATATTTTTGGAATCTTCTGTTCACAAGCTTTCATTTGATACCCATATTGTAATTGTTAACAAAAAAAAAATGTTTATTCCCCTTTTTTTTATTTTGTAGACGCCATATTAAAATAATATAGCCTATGTCACTCTCACAATTTTTACGAATCTAATAACACCTCATACGTTAAAATCCATCAAGCCGTTTAGGCTGTAGGCCGTGCCAAAGAAATAGACATACAAACATAGTTACATACATAAATACGCTCGAAAAACATAACCGTCCTTCTGGCGCAGTCGGGTAAAAAGGAATGACCGGCATGTTTTCTTTTTTCATTAATTCCACACCTAATTAATATGATCACATAATTCATCCACCACCTTTAAAAGTGTTGCAAAAAATTGATTTGTAAACTTGATAAACGTGATCATTGAAGTCAAATGTAGGTGACCTTAGTGTCGGATTAATTATATTATTTATTACTCTATCATATCATGAATCAGGTTCAGTCACTTACAGGTAATGTTGATGAGAATATCACACAAACGATTTTTGAGCTAGTTTTGACGAAACGATATCGCCACAAAATGGCCGCGATATTTGCCTGCATGCATATGCTCACGACTATATTCCCTGAGGGGGTAGTAAGAGATATTCTGAAACCTCAGAACATCCACGTTTCACCAGTAGTACCGAAACTCTGTCCAGTGTGACGGGGGGTGAGCCCGTCGCCACTTATAATGGACAGAGGGTACAATACATGCTTCGAAATTGAAGCATGCAGGTTTCCCCACGATGGTTTCCTTTACCGAAAAGCCAGTGGTGTTACAAATCGCACATAAATTCCGCGATATTTCTAATAAAATGAAATGCGTTTATTCGTTCAAGAGTAGAACATAAGTTCTTAGGTCGTAGAAAGATAACAACTAGAACGGGCATTCGAATTAATTATAATGGCGGAAACGACACAGGCTTATAAGTTAATTGCATAGAGTTAGAGAGATAAAATCTATGTTGTTTGTCCCTTTCTGCATATTTTAAAGTAGTTGCAAGCTGCGTAGTTGAAATCCCTTACAAAATCTTGTAAGTTGCAAGATCATAGTCATACAAAAGCGCCTTTGACTAATTATTATAAGGACTAGCCTTGCGGTAGAATTTCCCCTCTGCCACGGTATAAGCACAATTGATCTTGTGCATTTACATTCAATTTTACACCTTATCACTAAACGAGACAGCCTATAATTGCGAAATAATAACTTCGAACTTAGAACGTTTGGGGTTCACACGAGACTACTTTTCATGATTTTTCACATTAAAAATTAGAATCTAAAGTTATGGGGAATAAAATCCAAAGTTGCGGATTTCATGTTACCTCGCCCCCCGCAAAAAGAGACAGAAATGTTTGTTAGTAGAATTACACGCGTAACCAGTCCACATATACATAGTCAAATAAAAGCACGATTTTTCAATCATTTTTATCATATCTCCATCTCTTTCCGGTATACGCGCTCAGTTTCTCTTTATAATATTCAGTCTACGTTTCATTTATTTCATTTGTTCATTCAATAACAATAATACATTGTGTCTGAACGTCACATACATTAAAACAAACAAAATATGCAATTTAATGCCTACCTTTTAAATACCTGATACGTGTTAATGAATAAACGCAAAACTAGAAAGTAGTTTGTTTAGAATCGAGAGCAGAATCGAATTGAATTATCATGGCTGTACAGGCCGACTCGTATCAATGAGTTTTTCGGAATTATGTACGATTTGTAACACCACTGGCTTTTCGGTGAAGGAAAACATCGTGAGGAAACTTGCATGCTTCAATTTCGAGGCATGTATTGTACCCACTGTCCATTATAAGTAGCGACTGGTTCACTCCCCGTTACACTGGACAGTTTCGGTACTACTAGTGAAACGTGGATGTTCTGTGGTTTCAGAATTTCTCTGACTACCTCTTTGGGGAATATAGTCGTGAGCCTATGCTTATTCACTGTGGAATGACATGATGAATATGTGCACTTTTGATCTAGTCTATTCCAGGCCGGATATGACTCGTACTTATATGAGTTTAGGAAGTTATGTACGATTGAGTTGAAAAATTGTAATAAAAACCGGTAAAGTGCGAGTCAGGCTATTCGCGCACCAAGGGTTCCGAACCACACCACCAAACAATTAAATTACTAAAAAAAATGTTTTGTGCTGGACCTTTAAAACGATACCGACTCACACTTGGCCGGTTTTTATTATTTTTTGTTATATTGTAGAGTTTGCTCTATAATCACACCAAGTTTGACGCTTGTTTGTATTACCGTTTTTACGATATACAGTAAAACTAGTTTCTAGTTTGTTAAGATTAAATTATGTTTTTGACATTAAATATTCGGTGAAAATGTCAACTATCTAGCTATTACGGTTCAAAAGTTACAGCTCTAAATAGGTAGGACGGACAGACGGACAACGTTGGCTTTATTAATAGGGTCCCGCTTTTACTCTTTGGGTACGGAACCCATAAACCTGCCGTGGTTAGAGTTAAATCATTATTTATTTAAGACATTAATGAAGGCGAAATATAGCGGTCAGCACAAGCGTCGTCAATAACACAGATACACAAATAAACAGACATAAATCAGCAACAAGCTTCGTCAAAACATTGAAAAACACGCTCAGTCAAATAACCCGCCCCTTGTCGAACCTGGCGCAAAGGAGCCCAAAACGCTAGCAGTGTTGCCACGCTGAATTGCAATCGCTAGCCTCTGCACCAGAAACGACCCAGAACGGGGATCACAATTTCCTCGAGAGTTAAATTACCTCGATAGGGTTGTTCTGCTGCGGCGCGTACATACTCTCGTAGACTGGGTTAGCGAAGTGGTTGCCTCCGTTCTGAAATAATACAATCATTTATGTTTAGTTTGATCGATCGTCGGCTACTCAATATACTTTACTTCATTTCAAATAAGGACGAATATTTATTTTATATAGCACCGACCCGTTTCTCTTTGTTTTAATTTCCTCTATCCTAAGTTTGTCTGGAATAGCTTTTTAGCGATTAGACCGCCTTATTTGTACCATTACCGTTTTTTGTTTCTTTTTTCTATGCTGAATCCTGTGTTTTTGGTGTAAATAAAAGTATATTTCATTCCTTTCATTCATTTCGTTCATTTCATTCATTCATTCATTGATTTTGGGTCAAAAATTTTTTCGTAGTAAGTCCCATAGGACAGTTGTTTAGTCTGATGGTTTTTATGTACTATTTTGGTTAGACTTCATACACTTACAGGATGATGTTGAGGCCGGCGGGGCTCTGGTTCGTCCTCCCCCGCGAGGTACATCGGGTTGTTGATCTCCACGTTGTCGGCGAGGCGGGCGTGCACGAATGCACCGCTGTGACAAACATACGTTTAGTTTAGGAGCGTATCGAGGGGGGGGGGGGGGGGGAGCAGAGGGGCAAATGAACCCGGGCGGCACTTAACTAGGGGCGGCAAATTCGGGAAAAATATACATTGATTGAGCTCTGTCTATAACTAATTCAAAGAGCTGAGAATAGTCGAGCTCGCTTTACTCGCTCTTAGTTTCTGTTTTAGTTACTGTGCCTACACATAATCCTAAAGAGTTCTGACCACAGCTAAGACGTGGTGCTCAAAATTTCGAGCTTGCTTCGTTCCTTCGCTTACTTCGGTTACTTTGCAATATGTTTTGTACGAAAAAACCTCTGGCTCTAACCAATTCGTGTTGAGGAGAATAGTCGAGCTCGCTCTAAGTTTCTATTTTTGCATGGATTTACCAAAAGATGTCTGACCACAACCGGAATTGATTTGCAAAAAAATTTCAAGCTCGCTTCGCTCGCTCCGTTATTTTTTTTACTTAAGATAAGGGGGCGACCAAACCAGTCTGTTCCCGGGCGGCAGAAACCCACGCTACGCCACGATTGGTGACAAAGAGGACCTCTTTGTTCGAAACAGCATTCCGCAAAAACTATTGAACCGATTTCGATGGAACTTTTTTACTTACTGACTTATAATCTGACTTGAAGTGTGTCTGTACATTAAAGATATTTACAAGAAAAAGATTACGATATGGTTTTTAGGTGTCCTTGACTCCAAATCAACATTTTTTAGAATTTTTGTCTGTTTGTTTCTAAAAGCATATCTCGCAAAAACTGCTGAACCAATTTCTATGAAACTTTTTTGTTTGAAAGCTTTTAATTTGACTTTAAATCTGGTTTTAGTTTTTGCGATGTCTTGGGTAAACTCTATTAAATTAAATCTATAAGTATACTTACTGCCTTCTCCGATGTCGCACGTATATGACAGCCAGCGCGGCCACGAGGAACACCAGCAGGGCCACGCCCACGCCGACCCACGCCCCCCCGCCAGACCCCCCGCGCGAGACCCCTTCCCCCTCGGGGGGCCCTGCGCCGACCGGAGGGGTACAGCTCGCGCCCTCCAGGCACGTGCAGTACGGCGTGCCGGGCTCTTCTGGGTTTACTGCGAGGTGGAATTAGATTAGAAGATGTAAGTAGTCTTATGAAGGCAGGTTTACGGTTGACCCACATCTGACAGCACGGAATCGCATTTTTTCATGCTCTATTCTTTTCTGTCGCTCAGGACCGTCATTTGCTAGAACGAGAAAGATAGGGTGAGTGCTATTTCGTGCGGCAGCATCGGCGATGCGCTCGGCAGCACGGCCAAAATGCGATCAACAGCGGGGAGGCGATGGAGTGCTGACGATAAAATCCTATCGTATGCTTTCGGCGCCGATCAAGTGCGATCGCTATCGCATTTGATAGCACGCAATAGCATGCGATAGTACGCGATAGCACTTAGTATGCGGCAGCATGCGATAGTACGCGGTAGCACGCGATAGCACGCAGCATGCGGCAGCACGTAGGGTATAAATGCGATTCCATGCTGGTCTGAAGCACCCCCCTTTAAGTATGTAACACATAATTTAGAATAT
Source organism: Agonopterix alstromeriana (assembly GCA_963924505.1). NCBI lineage: Eukaryota > Metazoa > Arthropoda > Insecta > Lepidoptera > Depressariidae > Agonopterix > Agonopterix alstromeriana. Next base: position 12,920,108 of record OZ004683.1, read on the forward strand.
TTACAATTCTACTTGAATTGAATATGGACGGCATGTCATTGCACTGGAAAATGGTCGGGCAGTTCTCTGCTAGATGTGCGCTTACTCTTAAGCAGGCACTACACTCTCGTGAGAACTTCTCGGCGAGAATTCTCAGCGAGAACTTCCAAGGAAAATTAATACGGTTCACGATTCCACGAGAACAATAAAGGGCATCAACACTTGTTCTCGGCCTCTCTCGTCTGTTCTCGGCGAGAATGAAGTGTCCGCTTTACAGGACAAGGAGAGTTAAGATAAGGAACGTACGTGCAGGTCTCCACACGCATATGCTGGGACGCACGCAGGCGCGCGCGAGGCAGGCGTGGTCGTGGCCCACGTAGTGCGCGCAGCGAGGCCCCCCCCACGCGCCCGCGCACGCGCACGCGCGCCCCCCAGCCGTGCCCGCGCACCGCCCCCCGTGCATGCAGGTACCCTCTGTACACCGACCGTCCGCCTCTGCGATACAGTTCAAGTTACGTTAGCGAGGTCGACACCAGGAAGGTGACATACGTATTGCCTACAGGGTCAAATTAATATCATTAGCATAATTTTAAACTAACAGTATACCCATAAAACTGAACAACTTTTATAATGTGGGCAAATTGATCCGAGCAAAAAAAATCAACTTTTCCAGACTAAACTGCGATGCCTACTCGATTAAAATGTATGCAACAGCTGGTTTTTTGTTGTTGCTCTGATCGATATGCTCCCATAGTAAAAGTTGTTCAGTTTGATGGGTAGACTCTTAGTTTAAAAGGATGCTAATGATGTCAATTTCACCCTGTATACCTAGAGTACAGACTACCTTACAAGCGGTGAAACATGAAAACACGCCTTGGAGGTCGGTAATTTTCGGTCCATGTTTCCAACGTGTTAACTTTGTCCCTTTCTATCTTGCGCAAAACCTCGTGTGGAAGGAAATTGCGTCGTTGGATAGAAAGGGACAAAGTTGGAAACATCGACGTAAACGTATACGAACGAAGTACGAATATTACCGACCGCCATGGCCGATTTCCGTGTTTCGATGCTTGTATGGGGGATTGGCATCCATTGGTTTATATCCATGGTCGAAACATTATTCATGTTTTAGTACAAAGTCAAATATAAAAGTATAGTAAAACTAAAAATAAAACACCTCCGCCATATCACAGAATAGGTATTAGTATATAGTTCTATATACAGAACGGCCACTCCCCGCCCCCTCTGACTTCAGATACCCCACCTCACCTCACACTTTCTGGGAAACTTGAGGGAAATCGAGCAAGGGAATGCAGTCAGGCGCGCGCACCCGTAGTATTTGACTTCATAAAATTGAGTCTTTTCAGTGCATAAAAACGTTGAAAAATAACGCTAAATTACTTTTTCAGTAATTCTTTAGCTCAAATACTATTTTTAAAAACAGAAAAAACAATAAAATGTAACAAAATTTAGACAATGTGCATACGATGCGTGGTACGGCATCCCTACACAAATGTCAATGACAATTTTCACCATGTGCGAACGCCATCATGTCAAATCCAAAACGTTGTTTGAAGTGCCGGACCTGTGGTCATATTGCGGATATTATAGGAACTAATTGTCCTACTTGCAAGTCGATTTGATTTCGATTGCATCTAGGATAATTCCCGGGTACAGATTTGAAAAAAAGACTATAGATACTGATCGTGGGCACTAGACAGCCAATTCGGTTCAGTCTGCTTTAAGATTCCCGGGTACCAGGGAATTCAAAAACACGGATTGCATCTCTCTTAGAGCAGGTATTTCATTTTCCTAATCAGACTTTAAATCATAAAGCTGAGCCAATACAGATGACGACAATTTTCGGTACTAAAATAAAGCATAAAACAGACTGGCCCAACTTTTCAAGTATACGGTCTACATTGGCAATCTAGAAATACATTGTGAACTACATCAAAAAATTTAATAAATTTCTGGTATAAGATAAGATAAATATTCTTTATGTGCACACCAAAATACACAAAAAACAACAACAATATACGCGAACAAGAAGGGTACAAAAGGCGGCCTTATCACTAAAAGTGATTTCTTCCAGACAACCAGTGGATGGAAGAAGTCTTACATGAGATAAATGCTATGGCGGTGTACTAATTGATACATAATATTATAATTTACACAAAGTATAAATATATACATAAATATATACATACTCAATATAGCAAAATAATTGTAGAAAGAGGTACTTTATGAAATAAATAAAAAAGTAGTAAGTAAAACTTTTCAAAATGTAGGTACCAAACTTAAGCTAAGATTGTCAAAGCGAAAGATAGTAGTTTTTCAGAATTTTTTTAAAGATAGATAGGAGGAGGAGCTTGTCTAACAGAAAGTGGTAGTTCATTCCATAGACGGACGGACTGAACAGAAAAGGACTTGTCGTAGAAGGGAGAGGTGTGGGAAGGCATAGCAAGTAGAAGATTACTAGCCGATCGCAGTACTCGGTCATGGGTGGCGTGAAGAAAAGTGAAGCGGTATAATGAAATCCAAAAAGGAAAGACCCAAAAAAACTCTGTCAAATATCAAGCTTCTTTTCGTAATATTCGCTGCGTATAGTTTCCAAAAATCCATCCTTCTTGCTTGCTTTAACAAATATACCTATATTGTTTGTACCTTATGAGTTTGAATATTTCCTCCTCGATCACAACTGATTTCTTTAGCATTTAATTAATTAATAGCCCGATTAAACATTTTAAAGCCTTCGTTAAAAGGGAGAACCGTGAATCTGACAAATTCTTCGAGAGTTTCGAAATCCGCAAACCGTCTTTCAAATTACGCAAGCAAATATGTTCCAGCTCAACATAGGCCTTGCCGGAAAGCAGGGTGTTGATTTTCAAATCATCCCCATCACATCCTATTATTATAAGTCTCACTGCCGGGCACAGGCTTACCCTCAGGGAAGGTGTATGGGTGTTAGTCCACCACGCGTGCCCAATCCGGATTATTAGACTTCACATACGCACCGGAATTTCTTCTTTAGCGTATGCAGGTTTCCTTACGGTGTTTTCCGTCACCGTTTGAGAGCAGTCGATATTACGAACTCAAGTTAGAATAACTCATTGTCAACATGTCATCCGTGCGGATTCGAATCTGGACCTCAAGATTGAGTTTTAATAACTCTTCCCAACGCACCACTGAATCATTTTTTTTCAAATTCTTATATTGATTTAACGTTATAAAGCTACACACTAAGAACATGGTCAATTTTATATAATCTAAAAAATTCATGGCATTTTCAAATATTATTGATTATAAACATGTTACAGCCATGTTGAATTAAAGATTGAATAATTCAATCTCGGGCTGGACTTGAACCCGTACTCTTCCAAAACGGGGAATTGCTTTTTCCAGATTAGCCACCGAGCCGAAATTCTTCAACCTACTGCGCCTTAAGGGACGTGGCGCCGCCTGTTCTAATTTCAAATATTTTTGATTATAAAAAATGATTTCTATACATAAGACTCACCACGTCATACAATAACAGAACCAAAAAATGGCACATGTCTCTAATGTCACCTTTGTATGCATCAGTTATGCTCGGCTGTCATACATTGCCGCTGACATTCCAGTCCTTTCAAATGTAATTGTTCACAAAACAGTAATGTAAAACAATTAGGCAAAAGGGGGCGTCCATTAATTACGTGAGGTGTTTAGGGGGAGGAGGGGGTCGTGCGAAATCTCGCCCAATCTCACGTGGGGGAGAGGGGGCGTCTCGGTAAATATCACGTAATTTTTTTTCAGCAAGGTACAAAGTAAAATTGCGAGAAAAGTTTAGTTAAGTAAAACATGTTTCTACACTGAAAATTTTAAATTTCAACGCAATCAAACACAGATTAACGCGTTTACACTAGAAATACGCATTTTGAAAAATATCACGTGAGATTTGGAGGGGGCGGGGAGGGGGTCGACCTAAATCTCACGAAATCTCACCAAGGGGGGAGGGGAGGTCGAAAAATCACAAAAATCACCTCACGTCATTAATGGACGCCCCCTAACTTAGTGGTCCCGATAATAGCGCACTGAAGCGAAGTCCTTGTGTTTAGAATGTCATCGATTATAAAAATGTTACAACATGTGGTTATGACGCGTGGTTCTGTCATATGCCATATGTCTATCGCATCGGCCGCATGCGTCAGTCGCTGGCCTCGGAAGCGGCGCCATACGTTTTCATAGAAACTAGTATTATCGCATCGGCCATCGGCCGCGAGCCGCGCGCGTCAGTCGCATCGGCCGCTGGCATCGGAAGTGCACCTTTAGATTGCGGGTTCAAGACCCGCCCGAGACTTAACTTTGCAATTTTTTATTTGATTTGAATTCATGTCATATTCCGATCCATTCGTTACGCCTAGCTATACAATCTATCTTTCATTATTTCCGAAAGGAAGAGAGCAAAATATAACAACATAGATTACCTTGACTTTTTCTTAATTATTATATTATTAACCTACCTATAAAATGTTTAATCAAAATGCTAATATTTAATGTAATAAAATCAAAAGAACTAGCACTATAACCTTGACCTATGTATTTTGTGCATACCGTTCTTTGGAAGTTACGTATTTAATTGTAGTTTTTAAATTTATTTTGCAATTGACTAGACTACCAAGTTTCTACAAAGTATAGGTCTAAAGCTATATGTCTATATTTTATCGATGTTCTGTGGTTTCAGAATATCTCTGACCACACCTTTGGGGAATATAGTCGTGAGCATATGCTTATGCTTATATTATCGACAATTATTTGAAATAGAATCAGCCAAGTGCGAAACGGATTCGCGCAACGAGGGTGCCGTACCACCAGTTACCTAAAAAATCATTTTCTCCGGCATCCATAGCCAAGGAGTGGAATGCCCTGCCTGCGTCAGTGTTTCCGAACGCTTACAACCAGAATTCCTTTAAAGTACGAGTGAATAGGCTTCTTCTCGGTAAGCTCGCTACATCTTCGACCTCATCTTTGTCCTGAGGACTAGATTGAGGTCAAGAGCAAACACATTTTTTATAAAAATTTAAAAAAAGAGTCGTGTCCGATGGTGTGTTACCGGGCGGATACGATTTAAATTATTTATGCAAATCCAAAATAACAACAAATTCTGTGATAATTTCCACTAGATACCTATTACGGTTCAATAGATACAGCTCTTTATAGTTAGGACGGACAGACAGCGAAAGCTTAGTAATATGGTCCTATTGGCACCCTTTGGGTACGGAACCCTAAAAAGAACTGTTATAGGCTTATTAGTTAGCAAGTCTCCTCTAAGTAGGTACGTAGAGATAACAGCGCGTGTAAAGTGTTGACATTCCATCAGGGCAAACGATAATATTATTGGTTCTGTTCTGGTTCTGTGGTATATAGGTTCTGGCTTCTAGCCAGTTTCTCTCTAGTCTAATGTTGCCTTAACAATTTTTTTTTTAAGTAATCTAATCCGCAACGCAGGCTTCGTCAAATCTTAATCATATACAACTATATCCGCTACAAACTTCGTCAATGGCAGCACACAAGATAAAATCCGCATGCAAGCTTCGTTAGACTCTCACTAAGTTATTTATTTTAATATGAACCTCACTAAATGTGGCTAGGATCAAATAAATATTTTAAAAATTAAAACTATAAATACACTCGAGAGCAATGAATCCGGGTCACCAAAATACCTTAATATCTCGGAATGACAGCTCATTCAAATAAAAATTATTTTATAGACTATTTAATACTTCTTAAATTAAATTAATAACATATCTTAATTTTCATTTGTTTTACTCAATTAAATACAAAAATACAAATGCGTCAATTCTATAACAAAGGAAAAATTGAAAATCATTATTTTTTTAAAAACATTTCCTCACATTTTAGTATGTGTGAGTGATATAAATGTTGAACGCTAAAAATATGATTTTCAAAAAATCATTTGTATAGTTCATAGCATTTTTATTGGCATTACTTTACAGTAACCAGACATTTTATACATTTAAGTGGTATAAGTAGTATAAGTAAGTCTATAAAATACTGTTTATTTGAATAAGCTATCATTCTTAGTTTCCGAGATATTAAGGTTTATGTTGGTGAACCGTATTCATTGCTCTCGAGTTTATTTAATGACAGTGACAGGACTATGTCTGTCTCCTATATCTTCCCCACTACTGGGCTCGGCACAGACCTACCCTCATGGTGAGGTACCCTATAGACTTTAGTATACCACGTGTGCACAATTTGAATGTTTACCTGTACCGTAAATTATTAATGTTTATTGTGTGAAATAGCCCAGTCATTTTACGGAGTTTTGTTAGGAGAGGTTAGGAGAGGAGAGGTTCTACCATCCAAAGAGTTTGTTTTGTATCTATGAGTGTGAAAAAAGTAACGGGGTTCTCTTTCTGGTCTGTCGGTTAAAAGATGTAGTAGTTTAAATAAAATGGTTTAATGTAATCCGGAGTTATTTTATTAATCGTAAGGGTCCATGCCTCAACAGGGAGTAATTATGAATGGGACTTTAAAACTGCAACCGCCACCATTTAGAGACAAAAAGACTATCTGAAAACTAGCCTACGCAACATAGAAATCAAAATTATTTCTACCATAAGACTTTTAACTTAATAATAGTTTGGTATTAAACCAATGCACTCATTTTCATAAATAGAAGGAAGGAAGTCCGTGGATAGACCACCGATGCGATGGTCAGACGACATTGTAAGTGTTGCGGGTCGTACATGGATCAGATTGGCACAGGACCGTGAGGAGTGGCGCAATAAAAAGGAGGCCTATGCCCAGCAGTGGGTTGATGTGGGCTGAATTGATTGATTGACTCATTTTAATTAGACTATACAATATAAAAATATATATGTCTTTTGAGCAAAAAAAAACAAACCCCCGAAATAAAAAAATAAGTTATTCACTACAAAGTATTTTTGAAAGCTTTCTAAGTAGACAAAAATATTGGTAGCAAATAATGGTAAAGCCTAACATGTGAAAAAAAATATATAGCGACAGGTTTATTAGAACGAGATAAATGCTAATTAATAAATTTGGGGCTGTTGCTGTTGCGTTTGTACTTTTCTAGGCTCAAATTGGCTCTTAACTGAAATACCGAAAAACAGTAAAATTCTTAATTAGTCCCGGATCAAACCGTAAAATTACTGGGCTATAATGTCAATGGTATCTATTTTTTAACATATAAACCTGCGCGGGCGCATCCCGGTGTTACTCACCGCGCCAGTACAGAGGCACGTCGCGGCGCGTCCGCCTCCGCCGCAGTACGCTCCGCGACACTATCCTCATTGTCAATATGATCTCACTGTCACTACACTTTATATCACTAGCCGACACTTAGCTTCACAAGCTTAACAATTTCCACCCCTAATTGGAGTTTCTTTTCTACTTCAATAAAAGAATGAGATGTCTTGCTTCTAGAAGCAGAAGCTTAGGCTGGGTGTTAAGGACACTTTTTAGTACTTGTTTTAATAAATATAACTTTTAATTTAATTTTTTAGAAACAATGCTCTAATACTAACACTATGGACTTTGTCTGAAAAACGTATCTAAATTGATTTATTTAATGTCTCACTGTAGAACGCTATTAGGAACATCTACACTATTTGAATTAAATAAAATCAAAACAACAATAATACTGCTATTTTCTAACACTAAAGAACCGATGTTATAAATTGAGAACCGATGTTATAAATAATTTTCCTTTACCATTTAATTAAATAATAATAAATAATTAAAACTACGTAAACAATAAAAGTATTAACGAATAGATCTCGCGTCGATATGAGCCGCGAGTGTAGACGGTGCGCTTGCGCATCGCACCGCACAGTGACCGAGTGACCACTAGCCGGTGTATGCTCTATGGCGACCACTCGACTCGCGCCGGTGAGTCAAAGGACGCCGCCGACGCGGATGACACCTTCGTTAACTTCCACTGGTTGCCATGGTAGCGAAAATCAGCCGGTTACATATTGGGTCCTTCTTAATATGCTCCTTATACAACGTGTTAATGAATAAGCGCAAAACCTCATACAACCCAACTGATTTATAACAAAATAACTAGATTGAAACAATAATTTCATTGTTTTGATAGTTAAAATTTAAAGTTGTTCGTATTTTAAGTTTTGAGCCAAAAATTATTTGTTATCATTTCAGCAATGAATGAAAGCGCTAACGTACTCATGGATACATTATAAGAATCTTTTTTTGGTAGTAAGTAGGATGAATGTGCCCGTGCGGTGGGTTGAGAATTGAGATCGAATTCAGAAAATTTTTAATTTTACAAACAAATTATTTAATATTTTGAAAACAAATACCTATGTAGAAACCATGATAATTCTGTTCGGACCGAGCCAATTGGCATGTATTAAGTTAGAAGAGGCCTATGCCCAGCAGTGGGCTACTGCAAGCTGATAATGATGACATATAAAATGCTCTTCAGTTATCGACTGCGCAAACGATTTTCAGAATTATTGTTAGTTCACTTATTTAAACGACATACCACGGATCTATCACCTAGACGTAATATTTAGTTATGTATTTTGCAATAAGTGTGTCTGTGCGTCACTAGAACATTACTGAGCCGATTATGATGTAATTGTGCAAAGTACCTGCCTCTCAGTACGTACGAACATCAACCTCTAATGATAGTCTATTTGAATATAATTACTTGAATGATTTGGATAAAACTTTTGTTTTAAAACGATTTATTCGGCGACTCGATGTTGCATAATTACTTAATTGACCAGTTTTAGAAAAAATATCTCGACGTCGCATTGTGAATACAATCATACAACGTGTTAATGAATAAACGCAAAATTAGAAATTAGTTTGTTTAGAATCGAGAGCAGAATCGAATTATCATGGTTTCAACATAGGTTTTTTTTTCAAAATATTAAATAATTTGTTTGTAAATTTTTTAATATACTGAACTTGAACTCTCTCAACACACCGCACGCGCACACTCACCCTAATTACTACACAACAAGGTTCTTAAAATGTATCACGTTAGCGCTTTCATTCATCGCTGAAATGATAACAAATCATTTTTGCCTGAAAACTTAAAATGCTAATAACTTTAAATTTTAACTATCAAAATAATTAAATTATTGTTTTAATTTAATTATTTGGTTATAAATCAGTTGGTGTGTATGAGGTTTTGCGCTTATTCATTAACACGTTGTATAATATGAGTCTATTTTTTTAAATTACTTTTTTCTAGATGATGTTAGTTTTTTGTCCGACTGCGCGACGCAAAGTAAGGGTAATGTGTTTATCAGCCTATTTAGGTATGTATATTTGTATGTATGTAAGTTTGTTCCTTTGCACTCTAGAGACCGATTCCGATGTTGGTGCCACAGAAAATGTTGCCGGTGTAATCATGCCCTTAAAAAATTGGCAGCATGTTAAGAAGGACCCCTTTTGTCGTTCGTGTAAGAGGTAGCTTCGTCTTGGCGGGGCACTACCGCGCCCCCAGATAAGTAAGTATATCATTAAAAAATGTATTAGTTTTTTCCGCTAAATCAAATAATTAAATATTGGACAGCTCGTGTACGATTTTCCCTTTACGCGATATTCTCGGAAGGCGGGACGGGAAACACCGGCGATGTTAATGTTGCAGTGACCTTCGTTCGAGCAGTATAAAATAAGAATATGTGTGACCTTGAAAAAATGTTGGCTAATGAATACGAAAAATTATTTATTTTACTGTATAGTATCAATTATTTTATTAAATAGACTATGTATTATTGTATACATAACTTTAGCTTAAGAATTTATATTGTAATAGTTATTAAGTCGTGTTATGTTGTAGAGTTTCTGGCCGCATCTTCTCTACAGCGACAACACGTTCCGACGCGGTGGTAGCTTTAAAAAAGATTTGACGTTTGATAAGTGTGCTGCAAGCTCCTATATTGAATAAATTATATTGACTTTGACTTTGACTTTATTAGTGGACTTATTCGTAAGAAATGGAATATCTATCTATATCTAATGGGTATGAGTAAGGTTGTATGAAGGAAACACTTGTCATTTTTGTGTTAATAAAACTTACATAGATTTTTAGAGGACTTTCAAAATACATTAAAAAAAATCACATTCATTGCTAGGCCGCATCGGAGCTGTGCTTTTAAGGTACAAACAGCTTCTAAGGTTTTATGGGAGAAATCGCTTTTTAGCACTAAGACCGCCTTGTTTTGTGTCCTCGGTATTTCTTTACGGTATATTTTGCTGAGTAGGTAATATGATTCGATTGATTGATTGAAAATGAGTTGATTCTTAAAGACTTCATACAAACGTAGAGATTAGTTTCTAGATTGTTTGTGAAAAATTTCATTGTCTTTAATTGGTTAGTATTGAAAATATCACCAGTCTTCGTTTGTATGCAGCGCGTATTTACGCATTCGGAATAAACTTCTCTTAATAAAACAAATATGCCGCGAGTTTTGAAGCGAGACAAGCGCTGGTCGTTTGTAGTAGACGATACTTAAGTACCGGCTACGCAATATAACGAAGTACGAACTAGAGGTCACGCCGCGGTCGCAGGAGGTCAAGGTCAGCGGCGCGAGATTCACTAGAATAGTGATTTTTGTTTGCAACTACATATCTGTATGTATGTATGTATGTATGTATGTATGTATGTATGTATGTATGTATGTATGTATGTATGTATATGCTCACGACTATATTCCCCGAGAGGGTAGTCAGAGATGTTCTGAAACCTCAGAGCATCCACGTTTCACCAGTAGTACCGAAACTCTGTCCAGTGTGACGGGGGTGAGCTCGTCGCCACTTATAATGGACAGAGGGTACAATACATGCCTAGAAATTGAAGCATGCAGGTTTCCTCACGATGTTTTCCTTCACCGAAAAGCCAGTGGTGTTACAAATCGTACATAAATTCCGAAAAACTCATTGGTACGAGTCGGCCTGGACGGGGATCGAACCATCGCCTCCTGCACGGCAGGCAAGGTTACTCGCCACTGGACCACCACGGCTCTTACTACATATCTTTACGTTTATATTTTGATGTCTAGTCAACTACAAGGTTAACTAACAATTCACAGCAGTTCTATTTCGACACGAGGACGCGAGAGCGTCTCACTGCGTTTTTAACTAGTCATAAGCAAAAAATAAATGTAAACAATGTATGTACGATTGTATACAGGGTGTTAGGGTAAACAGTTGCATTTCTCTATGGGGTGATTCTACCCATGATACTGAACAACGTTCCCAAAGAAACCTATAGGAAATTTGCTGACCGCACGTTTGTATGAAAAGTTCATTTTTTTTCTCGAATTTCCATTGGTTTCTTAGGGAAAGTTGTTCAGTATCATGGGTAGAATCACCCCTTAGAGTAATGCAACAACAAATTCTTTAAAAAAAATTGTTGTTTTCCCATACTAAATGCAATCAGTTGATATAACTTTTGTATGAAGAGTCGAACAATTTTTTAGCCAATTTTATATAGGTTTCTTTGGCAAAGTTGTTCAGTATCATGGGTATAATCACCACTTAGAGTAATGCAACTGTTTACCCTAACATCCTGTATATGGTGATGTGACCTGAATGTAAGTGGAAATGCGGGGAATCACACGGAGGTCGCCGAGAGGTTTTCGAGGAATTATTCAATCTGTTGACATTGTGCTAAGAACTTTTATCGAGTTTGCATCGATTCTTGGAATAGATGTTATGATGGGTGAAGATGGCACTGCGAGGTCGATGTAGACAAGTTGTCAAACAGGTTTAACCGGCGGAAAGTTAAACCTGCATTTTGATTTGTTTGTATCTAAGCCGTAATATGGGGCAATTAGTACTTCCAACTTGATATCCCCGTAACACTGGACAGAGTTTCGGTACTACCGGTGAAACGTGGATGTTCTGAGGTTTCAGAACATCTCTGACTACCCCCTCGGGGAGTATAGTCGTGAGCATGCAAACTTAATATGCTGACACTGTTTTAAGGGGATGATCAGACCATCAAACTGAACAACTTTCTCTATGGGACCAACAACGAAATCGCGAAAAAAAAATCAGCTCTTCTATACATAATGACAAACCTACTTGAGGCAAAAGCCCCCTTTTTTCGCGATTTCGATGTTGGTGCCATAGAGAAAGTTGTTCAGTTTGACGGTCTGGTCATCCCCTTAAAAAAGTGTCAGCATATTAAGAAGGACCCTGTATACGAAGAACCTTGTATAAGGATGTCATTACAATGTTTTGTATCCATCTACCAAATAATGTGTGCAAATCTAAAATAAAAAGCATGAACTTTGTCAAGCAAGTAGGTATTATCAATAGTCGGCTCGTAGCACCGTGACATAACTTGTTAAACATGTTTAGTAGGTTGTAGGACGCGCGATGACGTCACCACGGCCGCCTCATGACGTCACTGAACCAGTATCTATGTTAAGGGAATAGAATTCGGAGCGCGCTCCATTCAAACAAAGTCTGGTGATATTTTAAATACTATTACTTAATGTTTTTTGCGAATTTCCTATTGGTTTCTTATGAAAAGTTGTTCAGTAGCATCTGGTATATAATTTGTGTGGTATATAAACTCTAGTAATAAAATCACAGAACATTATAAGAGGGGTTAGAAGTGCAAAGTAGGCGTGGAACGTGTCGCCACAGGTTATGCAATAATTTGCATAACACCATAAGGCGCGCGGCGTGGTGCGAGCGAGAGGGCATGAGTAATTGTAGCTGCGTGAGCGGGAAGACAAGTGTCGACAGCCGTCTCCGAAGCAAAATCGCTACTTTGCATTTCTAATCCCTCTTATAATGTTCTGTGAATAAATAAATACATAATGGTTTGATGACGCGGGGCTTTACGCCGACTCATACATTATCAAAGAGATTATACCTAATAGAGTGAGCCATACCAATTGTAAAGTGTCCACTTTTTTTGACGTTTAGGTTTGAGTGTGTGGTGTCAAGTAGTATGGACAAAAGGCACCAAGTGACATATGGCCTTATGTTTACGGTCACTTTTCACACACACTAGCTCTAAAAAAAGTGGACAGCCGCATAAACAAATATCTATAGTTCCGTCTCCTTCTACTATTAAAGGTACGTCATAAGACAAAAGAGACTAACTACAATCGTAAATTTATGCGGACTCTATGGCGATCCTTCCTCTGGGTACATTATGTTTTCCTCTTTATCTTCAGATCGCGTGAGATAACAAGGCTATTTTAACATTTTTTGTGGTAACATTGTTATAACCAGTAACCGTGACTGTAACAATTAAATAATATGCGGTTAAACCCTGAGTTATGACATTGTGAGGGACGCGGGGGCAATGCCATCGCATCTTTTTAATCTTAGACCATATCACGAGGGACCAGCCGTATGGTATCATTTCCCCTTTGCCACGTTACGAGATCAATTAATCATGCGCATTTACATACAATTTTATATATTTTAAGGGTCACCGTACCTAAAGGATGATAACGGGAACATATTACTAAGCCTACGTTGTCCGTCCGTCCGTCTGTCCTACCTATTTAGGGCTGTAACTCTTGAACCGTAATAGCTAGACAGTTGAAATTTTCACAGAATGTGCGTTATTATGGCGGATTTACTAACAAATTATAAAAATATCAAAAACTTATAAATTAATGGTGGTCTTCATACAAGGAACTAGTTTTTATCAACGTTTTTTCTTCTCACTCTAAAATAAAAACGGTAATACATACAAGCATCAAATTTGGTGTGATTATAGAACACACTCCACAGTATAACAACAAATAACAAAAACAGGTCAAGTGTGAGTCGGTCTCGCACTAAAGGTCCCGGAGAGAACAACATTTTTTAAGTGTTAATATGTTGTGGTGTGGTACGGAACCCTCGGTGCGCTCGTAGCCCGAATCGCACTTGACCGGTTTTTAGTATAGTAATGGTGTATGTACTAATAGTCAAATTCAACGGGTGCGTGCGTCTGACTGCATTCCCTTGCTCGGCTCCCCTCAAGTGTCCCCAGAAAGTGTGAGGTGGGGTATGTGAAGTCAGAGGAGGGCGGGGACTGGCCGTTCTCTATGTAGAACTATACAGGGTCCAACTTAATATACTGACAGTTTTTTAAGAGAATGATCAGACCATGAAACTGAACAACTTTCTCTATGGGACCAATGTCGAAATCGCGAAAAAAAATCAACTGTCCCATACAATTGGGTCGAGTAAGATTTCAGTTTAGTATGGAACAGCAGATTTTTTTTCGCGATTTCGACATAGGTCCCATAGAAAAAGTTGTTCAGTTTGATGGTCTGATCATATCCTTAAAAAGAGTCAGCATATTAGGAAGAACCCTAAATACTATTACCTATTCAGTGATAAAGGGATCTCTCAAACAGCTACGATCAGAGACATAGTATAAACTGTTATAGATTCGTCGGCTTATCGCAAGAAGTCATTAACGCCAAAAAGACACTGAGTACAGCTGACCACACTACTGAGTTCACCGCGACGAGTACTGTTATAAGCAAAGATCATTACCTGGATAGTACTTCAAATTTCGCCTTTTTGACCTATGCATAAAGTCGAAAGTGCGAGTAGCGAGCAGGAGGCGATGGTTAGATCCCCGTCCAGGCCGACTCGTACCAATGAGTTTTTCGAAATTTATGTGCGATTTGTAACACCACTGGCTTATCGGTGAAGGAAAACATCGTGAGGAAACCTGCATGCTTCAATTTCGAGGCATATATTGTACCCACTGTCCATTATAAGTGGCGACGGGCTCACTCCCCGTCACACTGGACAGAGTTTCGGTACTACTGGTGAAACGTGGATGTTCTGAGGTTTCAGAATATCTCTGACGACCCCCTCGGGGAATATTATCGTGAGCATATGCTTATGCTTCTGCATAAAGTCCATAACATTACAGCCAAAACGAATGATGTGTTTTCTCGAGTTTTACAAAATAGTAGTTAATGACTTGTTGCGATAAGCCGACGTAGTAATGCTAAGAGGAAGGATTTCCATAGAGTCCGCATAAATTTACGATTGTAGTTGGTCTCTTTTGTCTTATGACGTACCTTTAATAGTAGAAGGAGATGGAACTATAGATATTTGTTTATGCGGCTGTCCACTTGTTTTTGAGCTAGTGTGTGTGAAAAGTGACCGTAAACATAAGGCCATATGTCACTTGGTGCCTTTTTTCCATACTACTTGACACCACACACTCAAACCTAAACGTCAAAAAAGTGGACACTTTACAATTGGTATGGCTCACTCTAGTCTTAAAGAGAGATCCTTCCTCTTAGTAGTAATGTAATACTAACGATGCGGCAGATAGTCGTGGTCGTCGCCGCCGAGCGCGTCGTGGCTGTCGTTGTCGTGCGTCGTGTCGCGGTGGTCGTGCGTGTTGTCGCAGTCGTCGTCGCGACATGCGACGCGCTGGCAGCGGTCGCCGCTCCACCGCGCTGCGCACGCGCACCGCACCACGCCCGCCTCCGACACGCTACACGTGCCCTGCTCACAATCATCACGTTTTTAACCATCTACTGGTGTTACAAAAGTCAAATAAACATTTAAACCTTTTAAAGGAGTTGTTTAGACCATAAAACTGAACAAAATTTACTATGGGACCAACATCGAAATCGCGAAAAGTGAAATTAGCTGTCCCATACATTTAGCTCGAGTAGATTTGTAGTTTAGTATGGAACATCCGATTTTTTTTTCGCGATTTCTTAGTTGGTCCAATAGAGAAAGCTGTTCAGTTTGATGGTCTGTTCATGTTCTTAAAAAGTGTCAACATATTAAGAAGGACCCTGTATGTGACTGTTTGTAATCGCTAATAAATAAAAATGAAAGGTATGCCCAGACCTGGTTGAGGCAGTAGCCGTGGCACAGGTCGAGCGTGCAGCGCGCGGCGCCGGCGCCGGCACCGGCACCTGTGCCGGCGCACACGTGTCCCGGCGGACACGGCGGCCCGTCCGCGCACTGCTCGCACACCAGCCCTGCGCGACATCACAGACACGTTACTCGTTATTTTGCTTGCGTTGTACAATTTCACTTTAGGAAGTGTCCGTGGCATGTGAGAAGAAAAATGATAAATGAGAAGAAAGTGGTAAGAGAGGAGAGGAGAGGAAACTGATAAGTGAGGAGAGGAAAATTATAAGTAAGGAGAGGAAAGTGATAAGTATCCAGAGGAAAGTGATAAGTGTGTCTGTACATTGAAGATATTTACATGAAAAAAATTAAGATGTGGTTTTTAGGTATCCCGGACTCCAAATCAGCCTTTTTTACAATTGTTGTCTGTCTGTTTGTTTGTTTGTATGTTTGTAACAGCATCACGCAAAAACTAATGAACCGATTTTGATGAAACTTTTTTGTTTGATAGCTTATGATCTGACTTAAAATCTGGTACATAATTTGTGCGGACGAAGTCGCGGGTAAACTCTAGTATAGTATAATAATGAGAGTGGTACATACCCATGTACCCGGCGGGGCAGACGCAGTGCTCGTTGAACCTGGTGACCCGGCACGTGCCGCCGTTATGGCAGCGCACGCGCACGCACGCGCCCGCACTCGTGCCCGCGCCCGCGCCCGCGCCCGCGCCCGCGCCCGCGCTGGTGCGTGCCGGCCCGTGCTCGCACCGCGCGCCCGAGTACCCGGCGTTACATGTACACTGCGGGTAGAACAGTACATAAACAAATGTCTTGATAATGCTTAACTATTATATAGGGTGTGAGGGTAAACAGTTGCATTACTTTCAGAGATGATTGTACCCATGATACTGAGCAACTTTCCCTAAGAAACCTAAGGACATTCGCAACATTTTTTTTTTGGACCTCCCAATCTAAATGCAATCAGCTGATCAAAAGTTTATATAAAAGTCCAAAAAATTTATTACAAAATTTCTATAGGTTTCTTAGGGAAAGTTGGTCCGTATCATGGGTACAATCACCCTTTAAAGTATTGGAATTGTTTATCCTAACACCTTGTAAAACTGAAACAGAAGCGTGTACATTAAAGATATTTCCTATAAAACTCTCCCAAAATTCCTCTATACTCCATTCCTATCCTCCATCCTATTTTGAATTACACAAACAAAGATTTAATATTCTTTCGAATAAATAAATTATATTTGCTAATCAGAATTCGCCAAAATGATTAATCCATCCCTTGATCAGTCCGTCTTCCGTCGTCCGGACATAGCCCTCCTCCATATTTCTCCTTTACGTTCT
This sequence comes from Agonopterix alstromeriana, assembly GCA_963924505.1. Classification (NCBI taxonomy): domain Eukaryota; kingdom Metazoa; phylum Arthropoda; class Insecta; order Lepidoptera; family Depressariidae; genus Agonopterix; species Agonopterix alstromeriana. Next base: position 12,937,303 of record OZ004683.1, read on the forward strand.
GTCCCTCGCCCTCTGCATCCAGTTTGGACCCGCGTGTCTCCTAATATCATTGACCTATCTTTCTAGCGGGCGGCCTCTACCACGTTTGGAATGCTAAATAGGAATCAGAAAAACATTTCGTAGTACGTATGAAATAAATGTAAGTCCAGAGGTACCTTGAGATCCTTCCCGTTTTCGGCGAGCTCGCACAGTCCCCTGCGATGACAGTGCAGCGCGCAGCGGTAGTGCTGGCAGTGCGCGCCCGAGAACAGCGGCGGGCACACGCACGTAGCGCTCGTGCTCGTGCTCGTGCTCGAGCCCGCGGGCACGCAGCGCCCCGCGCCGCACTGCAGCGGGCACGTCTCGTTGTGTGCGGGAGGGGACAGCGGGTTGCTCGAGATCACACACTCGCGGTGCTCCTGGGGGCGACGGGGAACAGTTAGGGGTCGGCTTAAATATTACTTTGAACGTCTTGTCTTAAATTGCAATAGAGACTAATGCAGTAATTCAGAAAAATTATGGTGAGATCAGAGTTTATAGATTTGGATTGTGTAAGTTTTTGATAAGTGAAAAAAATTTGTATCGAACCAGTCTATAGTTCTTGCATGACAAATATACAACAAATCCGCAAGGACAAAGTCGCAGGCCAAGAGATTGTTATTTATTTTAAATAATCTTATCTTAACTATTATAAAACTGTAACAAAAGTGTGTATGTACATTGAAGATATTTACATGAAAAAGATTACGATTTGGTTTTTAGGTTTCCCGGACTCCAAATCAACCTTTTTTAGAATTTTTGTCCGTCTGTTTGTTTGTATCTTTGTAACAGCAAAACACAAAAACGAATGAACCGATTTTGATGAAATGATGATAAATTTTTTGTTTGATAGCTTATAATCTGACTTAAAATCTGTTATATAACTAGTGCGGACGAAGTCACTAGTAAACTCTAGTAATGAATAAATAAGTAGGGAACAATACAAACATCAGGTATGTCGGTAGTGGGTGTAAGGCCGTCGGGACAGAGGCACGCGAAGGCTCTGCGCTCGGCGCTGCGCACACAGAGCGCGCTCGCGCGGCACACCGACGCGCCGTTCTGTTGCGTGCACGGGTCCCTGTCTGTACCGGACGAATTGTTCATGGTTGTAAAGGGTGCGTAATACGGTAACGGTTTTTAAGAGGATGATCACACCATCAAGCTAAAAAAGTTTATCTTTTGGACCAACAATGAAATAATCAGCAGTCCGATACTTTGGAGTCGAGTAAGCATTGCAATTTAATACAGAACAGCTGTTATTTTTTCGCGATTTTAAAGTTGGTCTCATAGATCAGTTTGGTAGTCTTATCAGCCCCTTAAAAAATCGTATGTTAAGACGAACTTAGTAGGTACTATCTCAATACAGTATTTTTTTCAAATACCTACTAAATATAAAAAGATGTCTTCGCGGACATAAAGGAGGCAAATTAAACTCGAAAATTAAGTGATAAGTATAAATTTTAATTTTTAGCTTTGTCTCACAAGACGATCGGAAATGAAGTGACGTTGAAATTTATCTCACTTGCACAAGGTTCATAGCTTAGCACGTTTAGAGTGAACTGCTAATTTAAACACGCAGGCGCTTCGCGACGATGAACGCGACGCCTCAACATCTTCCGCCCCGTTGAAAGCCAGCTTTCAACTCTTCAGTTCTTCAGCTGTAGGCAGCGGACACAGTCTCATCAGGGGTCGTCGCTCGCATCCCTTTGTGGTGCTGACATCTGCAACCCTCGACAGCCCATCGGGTCCCGGAAACAAGCGTGCAACACGGCCAAGGCGCCAATTCAGTGGATGCAGCTGTTCCTCTTGTAGCAGGACAAGGTCACCTATGTTTAGGTTTGCGGTGTTTACTCTCCATTTCGTTCTCTGCTGCAGCTCTGATACGTATTCTTTCTGCCACCTTTGCCAGAAATGCTGTCGGATCTTTTCTACCCGAGCATAACGATGTAATCTGGTCTCGTTTGTATCTTCTAAGGCTGGTGACGGCAGCGCAGTCAGCGGTCTTCCAATAAGGAAGTGCCCTGGTGAAAGGGAGAGGAAGTCGTTAGGATCGGAGGATAAAGGACACAAGGGACGACTATTTAGTATCGCCTCCACTTGCGTAAACAATGTCGAAATCTCCTCAAACGTTAAATGGCTTTGTCCAATGACGCGTTTTAAATGGTACTTGGCTGACTTCACACCAGCCTCCCAGATGCCGCCAAAGTGAGGAGCGTACGTAGGAATAAACACAAATTTTACACCTTGCTGACTTGCAAAATCAGACAGTGGTACCACGTTTTGCTTTAAAAAATTACCAATCTCCTTTGCTGCAGCAACGAAGTTCCGTCCGTTGTCGCAGAAGATCTCCGTTGGTTTGCCTCTACGCGATACAAATCTTTTGAGAGTCATAATAAAGGCATCCCTTGATAAGTCGCTAACCGCTTCCAAATGAATGCACTTGTAGCGCAAACATACAAATAAACACAAATAGCATTTGATTACGCGACTACCACGGCCCTTTCGGTTAATAATATAAAACGGCCCGGCAAAGTCAAGGCCAACAGACAAAAATGGGAAGTCAGCACTTGTCCTCTGAGAGGGAAGACTGCCCATCTTAGGGCATAGAGTCTTGCCTCGTACACGTCTACATTTCACACAATTATTAACAGTGCGTCTAGCCAAGATTCTTCCACTTACAGGCCAAATCGTTTCCCTAACCGCAGCCAATAATAGCTGTGGACCAGCATGCATTTGATTCAAGTGCTCTCTCTCGAAAACAAGTTTAGTTAACCGATGCTTTGAGTGCAATAAAATCGGATGCTTTCTCTCGTAGGAGTAGCTTGAAGCATCCAGTCGACCACCGACTCGAATCACATTTTCTGGGTCCAAAAATGGTGACAATGATAAAACCTTTGATCTAGCACTTAAAGGTTTGCCTTTCGTTAGCAAATCGTACTCGACCGGGAACGACTGGCTCTGAGCCAGAGCACAAAGATTGTTAAAGGACTCTCTTAGTTCATCCACTGATAAAATACCTAGACGTTTATTATATGAATTTTTTAAATTATATATAAATCTTTTGACGTAGGCAAATGACCTTTGGAGTTTGTTAAGTGATGAATGGTTTTCAAAATTTATTAATGGTTCTGCAAGTATACCGGTATTTGATTTAATTTCTGGCAAATTATTATTATCATTTGAATTTAAATTTGGCCATTCTGACTCATTTTTGAACAGAAAGGATGGCCCTGACCACCAAAGATCAGTAGAAATTAGTTTACGCGCATACACACCTCTAGATATTAAATCAGCCGGATTAGATGCAGTGGGCACATAACGCCATGATGAAGCCTCAGTATCTTCCTTAATCTCGCTTATGCGATTAGCCACAAATGTCTTCAGCTTTGTTAAGTCGCTGTGGATCCACCCAAGAACTATGCTCGAGTCACACCAATGTACTACACGACCCGGTTTATACCGTATGGACTCTATAACAGATTTACAAAGCCTAGCAGCGAGAAGAGCAGCGCACAATTCCAAGCGTGGAATGGTCGTGGGCTTCAAAGGAGCTACCTTTGACTTGGCGCAAAGCAATTTCACAGTGACACCATCGTTGGAGCTAATAGATCGCATATAGACACATGCCCCATAGGCACATTGAGAAGCATCGCTGAACGAGTGCATTTCAATTAGTTTTGGTGAATCACACAACACTAACCTTGGAATTTGCAATTTTGGAAGGAATAAAAAGTTTTCAGAAATCTTTTCGTAGTCATTTTTGATTTCCTGGGGCACAGGCTGATCCCAATCTGCCTTTTCGTGCCATAGTCTCTGTAAAAGCATTTTAGACTGAACCACGACCGGACTCAAAAGACCCAATGGGTCAAATATTTTATATGAATTGGACATGATAAGGCGTTTCGTAACAGCCTTATCCTTTGGAAAATTTTTGATTGGAAAATGAAAAGTATCACTCGACGGCGTCCAACCAAGACCGAGTGTGCTCGATGATTCACTGAATGTTAATTTGTCACTTGAGTTTACGTCAATATTTTTAAAAATACTAGGTGAATTACTCTTATATTTTCGCAAATTAAAACAACCGGAACTCAAGGCTTTAGACACAGAATTTTGAATATATTGCAATTGACGATCATCATCAGCCCCTGTTATGAGGTCATCAACGTAAAAGTCCTTCTGGATGATATTTTTTATCATTTCATCGTTCTGCTCCTCCCCCAACTGCCACAAACAACGCGTACTCAAATAGCTCGCACTTGCTGTACCGTAAGTGAGAGTATTCAATTTTAACGTTTCGATGGGTTTGGACTCATCTCCTCTCCATAATATGAGCTGCAGGTTACGATCATCTCGATCGTCTGCGTTAAGCGCCATCTGGCGGTCATCAGCGCCAACTACGACTTGGCGGTACATCTTCTCGATGTCGCCTGTCAACAAGAATTTATATTGCCTCGCACGCAATAGAATGGAGAACAGAGAATCCTGGACATTTGGACCCACCATCAAAATATCATTTAAAGAGTATCCAGACGAGGAAGGAGCAGAACCATCGAATACCACTCGCAGCTTGGTGGACTCACTGTCTACCTTTAGGACCGCATGATGGCACAAAAAGTAAGATATGTTTGGTTTAGTAACATTTGACTTTGAAAGATGGCCTAAATCTGCATACTCTTGAATAAAGTTAGCGTAATCCAGTTTAACACTAGGATTTCGTTTAAATCGTTTTTCCAAATTTATAAATCGCGATTTTGCTAATTTATATGTATCTCCAAGACAATCTGGAGAGTCTATTAAAGGTAACTTTACATGAAACCTGCCAGACTCATCTCGGTAAGTATGAGTCACAAAATGTTTTTCACACTTATTGTCATTTTCACTCAAAATCCCTTTGCCGGGTACCTCTTCAATGTCCCAGAATTTTGTGAGCATATTATTGACGTTTTCTTGTTCATCATTAGAAATTAAGGCATGGTTGCAGTGAACATTTTTTGTACGATAGTTGTTAGAATTGATTCTACCCGAAATCAACCAACCAAGCTTAGAGCTCCTTAAGCTTGGACTATTTGCACCAAGAGCCCGTTCCTCATTTCCCAAAATATCCCAAAATATGTCGGCTCCTATCAAAACCTCAATCGTTGAAGGCTGATAAAAGGTGGGATCTGCAAGCTTAATATTTTTTGGCCATTTTATGCCTTGTATGTTGATCGGGGTCTTAGGCAAACAACCCGTTAATTCATTTAGAACTAAACATGACAAAATAACTTTGAATTGACTGTTCAATGAGCTTATTTGTGGGTTACAAGTTTCGTGCACATTATTAGTACAATTATTGCCAATGCCAATGACCTTTAGTGTGTCAATCGGATTGGACTTTAGTGATAATTTATCCATCAACGACTTGCTTATAAATGAAGATTGACTTCCGCAATCTAAAAGTGCACGAACTCTTTCCCTTTGATTTGTTTTTGGATTAGAAACTTCAATTATAGCTGTAGACAAAAGTATTTGTCCTGACATTTGCCTTGAAAAGTTAACTAGCGGTTCATTTTGCTCACCACTACCATTATCCTTTATAGGATTTGGGTTATGCAATAGACTGTTATGTCTTTTCTTGCAATCACGACAAGGACCCATTCGGCAGTCAGACGCAGGATGGCCTTGTCGCAAACAATTATGGCACAATTTGTATTTGTTCACCTCAGCTAATCTTTCTTCAATTCCTTTGGCTTTAAAAACGGAACAATCATAAATTCTATGATTGTCATTGCAAATGATACATTGAAATGACTGCGTGTGCGGCTTATTCCTATTACCTTTATTATTAACGCTAGCAAATGACTTTGTATTGTCATGCTTTTGATTATTAGGCGCATAATGGCTGCGCGATGTCGACGGTGCATTTTTAGATAATGCACTAGCATCGTTTTTATTACGGCTTACAGACTCTAGAACGTCTGCCCTATCAATCAAAAACCTTTGGAATTGCTCTAAAGTTGGAACATCGCTTGTCGTAGAATTACGATATTCCTCCCATTTCATAAGTGTACAGTTATCCAGCTTGGAGGAAAGCATGAAAATAATTAACACGTCCCATTTGTCTATTGGCTGACCCAAGCTGGCCAGAGCACGTAAGTTTTTCGTCACGTGGTCTACCAAGAATCGTAATGATTTTTCTGATTCACGTGGAAGCGGCCTTATATTAAATAGTGAGTTAAGGTGATGATTTATTAAAAGTCGTTTATTGTCATAGCGACTGCACAATAAATCCCATGCCTCTATATAATTTGCAGAAGAAACTTCAAAGTTTGAAATAATCCTAGCCGCATCGCCCTCCAAATATGAAATAAGATAATGAAATTTTTGAATTGGCGAGATACGGTTATTGTTATGAATTAAATTCTCAAACGTATCATGAAACTCCAACCAACGGAAATAAGCGCCATCGAATTTGGAAATTTGTATACTTGGTAATTTCAAGCCCACATCTTGGTGGTCGTGATGACAGTGAGTGACGTCATTGTTTGAGCTATTATCATTTTTGCCCGTCTCAATCAATGTCTTTGCTATGGCAATATTAGCAATAATTTCTCGCTCAATATCATCACGCTCATCAACTTCTGCACTAATACTGTCCGAACTCAACACCTCAATCTCATTTTGCAACTCATCAAATCGTGTTGATAATGCTTCGAATCTACCGAGCCTGAGCGATAGCTCGGCCAGTTGAATATTAGAAAGATCGGGATTATTTGTTAAAGTACTCAAATAGTTTTTAAATTTAGTTATTTGACCCTTAATTGAGCTTCGTTTTGTTATTAGCTCCTTTAATCGCTGTTTAGAACTTGTCTCAGTCATCGTAACAAAAATAGGTATGAATTTATCTTTGTAAATTTAACTACCAACTTCTTAGTGTGTTATTGATAAACAGCAAACAAAGTAATGAATTGTCTAGCTCACGCTCGCTCCTCGCTTCGGCGACACCAGCTGGGCAGGGAACCGTTACTCGTGCACAGCTGATTGACAACTGATAACTCCGCGAAGCGGTGAAAAAACCTGGAATAGTCGGCCAAATACTTTAACAATTGTTTAGGTATCAATAAAGTTTATTATTGGGTCATCACAAGAAAATACAGAATAAAATGCGTCATTGCACCCCGAAACCTTCAATATTATAATTACAAAGTGTACCCTGCTAAAACTGCACGCTTAAAGTGCACTTAGTAGTTGTAGCAACGCTCTGACCACCCCAAAGGGGATTATGGTCGTGAGTTTATTTTGTATGGTAGGTATAAATTTGTCTTGGCAAGTTAAATGTTACTTCTATTACACTGTTTTATGCAATTGGCTCAAATGCAATACAATTTCTTAGACGTAAATAGACGTAAATAGACGTAAGTACCTATTCAATACAATAGTTAAGTTTAACAATATTTATGCTTAAATTTATCGTTCGAACACTTTCTTACTTTCATCTAAGTTCGAACAATAACAATAAGTAAAAAGTAAAGTTTAATTTCACCTTTAAATCTATATTTTAAAGTTGAATCATGGATAGAATGATTTTGATAATTTTAACGTAGGTACATCAACAAAACGCTTAGCGAATTTTTCTTAGTTTTAACTAATTATTAGCTTGTTTTTGATGCAATTATGGGCTAAATCCTTTGATTACGCAAGTGGATTAGATTATAGCCAGTTTTGATGATTAAATGATGAATTTTAAATGTATTTTAGAAATATTTTTGAATGGAATTTGGAAATTGTAGGAAGGACAAAGGAAGGGCACTTATCTTTTGTAGAACTGCGCTGCACGACGTGATACTTTGGCTGCACCACTGCTCGATTCAGCTTAGATCTTCAACTGCTGCAGACCACAACAGCATCCATGGGCACCTCAAACTTTGAACTTCGGAATGGCGTCGGCTGACACGTAGTTAGGTCGGCTCCAATTTAGATAGTAATTTTGTTGAAATTTGTTGGTTCTTCTTTTGTTCCCCTCATGGGCCACCAATTTATGTCTTCGCGGACATAAAGGAGGCAAATTAAACTCGAAAATTAAGTGATAAGTATAAATTTTAATTTTTAGCTTTGTCTCACAAGACGATCGGAAATGAAGTGACGTTGAAATTTATCTCACTTGCACAAGGTTCATAGCTTAGCACGTTTAGAGTGAACTGCTAATTTAAACACGCAGGCGCTTCGCGACGATGAACGCGACGCCTCAACAAAAGAAAATTGATAATATTTGGTCTGCGCCAGCCCGCGCCGCGTCACGCTGGGCGCGGGACCACACGCTCTCCTCCCACACCGACACCGACACCGTGTATACATACCGGTGCTGGCGGCGATGAACAGCGCGGGGTGTAGTATAGCTATGGCGGTGAGCGCGGAGGCCTGGCGCGTCACGCTGGGCGCGGGACCACACGCTCTCCTCCCACACCGACACCGACACCGTGTATACATACCGGTGCTGGCGGCGATGAACAGCGCGGGGTGTAGTATAGCTATGGCGGTGAGCGCGGAGGCCTGGCGCGTCACGCTGGGCGCGGGACCACACGCTCTCCTCCCACACCGACACCGACACCGTGTATACATACCGGTGCTGGCGGCGATGAACAGCGCGGGGTGTAGTATAGCTATGGCGGTGAGCGCGGAGGCCTGGCGCGTCACGCTGGGCGCGGGACCACACGCTCTCCTCCCACACCGACACCGACACCGTGTATACATACCGGTGCTGGCGGCGATGAACAGCGCGGGGTGTAGTATAGCTATGGCGGTGAGCGCGGAGGCCTGGCGCGTCACGCTGGGCGCGGGACCACACGCTCTCCTCCCACACCGACACCGACACCGTGTATACATACCGGTGCTGGCGGCGATGAACAGCGCGGGGTGTAGTATAGCTATGGCGGTGAGCGCGGAGGCCTGGCGCGTCACGCTGGGCGCGGGACGGGCGCGGAGGCGCCGCGGCAGACGCGCCAGCCCGCGCCGCGTCGCGCACCACACGCTCTCCTCCCACACCGACATGCGCCGGCATGACCGCCCCGCCACCGTGTATGCTGTCGCGTTCGCACGCTTCACGTCTGAGGACAGAGGTTCATCATACTTTAGCTAATTATAATACTACGTATCAAAAACTCTATTAGATTGAAGACGAAGATACATAATTACTATGACTATTTATATGCATAATTAGGAGGCTGCAGCGCGCCGTAGTGCTACTCGTATAGACAGGACTCACCGAGGTCCAGCAGGTCGGCTACGTGCCAGGGCTCCCTGGCGGGCAGCGCCGCCGGCACCGCGTGGTGCAGGAACACGGCGTGCAGCTCCCGGCGGCCGCCGTCCGCCCGCACGCTCTGCAGCGCGCCGTAGTGCTACTCGTATAGACAGGACTCACCGAGGTCCAGCAGGTCGGCTACGTGCCAGGGCTCCCTGGCGGGCAGCGCCGCCGGCACCGCGTGGTGCAGGAACACGGCGTGCAGCTCCCGGCGGCCGCCGTCCGCCCGCACGCTCTGCAGCGCGCCGTAGTGCTACTCGTATAGACAGGACTCACCGAGGTCCAGCAGGTCGGCTACGTGCCAGGGCTCCCTGGCGGGCAGCGCCGCCGGCACCGCGTGGTGCAGGAACACGGCGTGCAGCTCCCGGCGGCCGCCGTCCGCCCGCACGCTCTGCAGCGCGCCGTAGTGCTACTCGTATAGACAGGACTCACCGAGGTCCAGCAGGTCGGCTACGTGCCAGGGCTCCCTGGCGGGCAGCGCCGCCGGCACCGCGTGGTGCAGGAACACGGCGTGCAGCTCCCGGCGGCCGCCGTCCGCCCGCACGCTCTGCAGCGCGCCGTAGTGCTACTCGTATAGACAGGACTCACCGAGGTCCAGCAGGTCGGCTACGTGCCAGGGCTCCCTGGCGGGCAGCGCCGCCGGCACCGCGTGGTGCAGGAACACGGCGTGCAGCTCCCGGCGGCCGCCGTCCGCCCGCACGCTCTGCAGCGCGCCGTAGTGCTACTCGTATAGACAGGACTCACCGAGGTCCAGCAGGTCGGCTACGTGCCAGGGCTCCCTGGCGGGCAGCGCCGCCGGCACCGCGTGGTGCAGGAACACGGCGTGCAGCTCCCGGCGGCCGCCGTCCGCCCGCACGCTCTGCAGCGCGCCGTAGTGCTACTCGTATAGACAGGACTCACCGAGGTCCAGCAGGTCGGCTACGTGCCAGGGCTCCCTGGCGGGCAGCGCCGCCGGCACCGCGTGGTGCAGGAACACGGCGTGCAGCTCCCGGCGGCCGCCGTCCGCCCGCACGCTCTGCAGCGCGCCGTAGTGCTACTCGTATAGACAGGACTCACCGAGGTCCAGCAGGTCGGCTACGTGCCAGGGCTCCCTGGCGGGCAGCGCCGCCGGCACCGCGTGGTGCAGGAACACGGCGTGCAGCTCCCGGCGGCCGCCGTCCGCCCGCACGCTCTGCAGCGCGCCGTAGTGCTACTCGTATAGACAGGACTCACCGAGGTCCAGCAGGTCGGCTACGTGCCAGGGCTCCCTGGCGGGCAGCGCCGCCGGCACCGCGTGGTGCAGGAACACGGCGTGCAGCTCCCGGCGGCCGCCGTCCGCCCGCACGCTCTGCAGCGCGCCGTAGTGCTACTCGTATAGACAGGACTCACCGAGGTCCAGCAGGTCGGCTACGTGCCAGGGCTCCCTGGCGGGCAGCGCCGCCGGCACCGCGTGGTGCAGGAACACGGCGTGCAGCTCCCGGCGGCCGCCGTCCGCCCGCACGCTCTGCAGCGCGCCGTAGTGCTACTCGTATAGACAGGACTCACCGAGGTCCAGCAGGTCGGCTACGTGCCAGGGCTCCCTGGCGGGCAGCGCCGCCGGCACCGCGTGGTGCAGGAACACGGCGTGCAGCTCCCGGCGGCCGCCGTCCGCCCGCACGCTCTGCAGCGCGCCGTAGTGCTACTCGTATAGACAGGACTCACCGAGGTCCAGCAGGTCGGCTACGTGCCAGGGCTCCCTGGCGGGCAGCGCCGCCGGCACCGCGTGGTGCAGGAACACGGCGTGCAGCTCCCGGCGGCCGCCGTCCGCCCGCACGCTCTGCAGCGCGCCGTAGTGCTACTCGTATAGACAGGACTCACCGAGGTCCAGCAGGTCGGCTACGTGCCAGGGCTCCCTGGCGGGCAGCGCCGCCGGCACCGCGTGGTGCAGGAACACGGCGTGCAGCTCCCGGCGGCCGCCGTCCGCCCGCACGCTCTGCAGCGCGCCGTAGTGCTACTCGTATAGACAGGACTCACCGAGGTCCAGCAGGTCGGCTACGTGCCAGGGCTCCCTGGCGGGCAGCGCCGCCGGCACCGCGTGGTGCAGGAACACGGCGTGCAGCTCCCGGCGGCCGCCGTCCGCCCGCACGCTCTGCAGCGCGCCGTAGTGCTACTCGTATAGACAGGACTCACCGAGGTCCAGCAGGTCGGCTACGTGCCAGGGCTCCCTGGCGGGCAGCGCCGCCGGCACCGCGTGGTGCAGGAACACGGCGTGCAGCTCCCGGCGGCCGCCGTCCGCCCGCACGCTCTGCAGCGCGCCGTAGTGCTACTCGTATAGACAGGACTCACCGAGGTCCAGCAGGTCGGCTACGTGCCAGGGCTCCCTGGCGGGCAGCGCCGCCGGCACCGCGTGGTGCAGGAACACGGCGTGCAGCTCCCGGCGGCCGCCGTCCGCCCGCACGCTCTGCAGCGCGCCGTAGTGCTACTCGTATAGACAGGACTCACCGAGGTCCAGCAGGTCGGCTACGTGCCAGGGCTCCCTGGCGGGCAGCGCCGCCGGCACCGCGTGGTGCAGGAACACGGCGTGCAGCTCCCGGCGGCCGCCGTCCGCCCGCACGCTCTGCAGCGCGCCGTAGTGCTACTCGTATAGACAGGACTCACCGAGGTCCAGCAGGTCGGCTACGTGCCAGGGCTCCCTGGCGGGCAGCGCCGCCGGCACCGCGTGGTGCAGGAACACGGCGTGCAGCTCCCGGCGGCCGCCGTCCGCCCGCACGCTCTGCAGCGCGCCGTAGTGCTACTCGTATAGACAGGACTCACCGAGGTCCAGCAGGTCGGCTACGTGCCAGGGCTCCCTGGCGGGCAGCGCCGCCGGCACCGCGTGGTGCAGGAACACGGCGTGCAGCTCCCGGCGGCCGCCGTCCGCCCGCACGCTCTGCAGCGCGCCGTAGTGCTACTCGTATAGACAGGACTCACCGAGGTCCAGCAGGTCGGCTACGTGCCAGGGCTCCCTGGCGGGCAGCGCCGCCGGCACCGCGTGGTGCAGGAACACGGCGTGCAGCTCCCGGCGGCCGCCGTCCGCCCGCACGCTCTGCAGCGCGCCGTAGTGCTACTCGTATAGACAGGACTCACCGAGGTCCAGCAGGTCGGCTACGTGCCAGGGCTCCCTGGCGGGCAGCGCCGCCGGCACCGCGTGGTGCAGGAACACGGCGTGCAGCTCCCGGCGGCCGCCGTCCGCCCGCACGCTCTGCAGCGCGCCGTAGTACGCGTCCACGAAGTAGAGCCGGTCCGCGTGCAGCGCGAGCGCCGTCACGCGCCGCGCGCGCCGCCGCACCACCCAGCGCGCCCCCGCCCCGTCCAGCCCCGCGCACATCACCCCCGCCTCCCCGCCCCGCTCCGACCAGAACACCTCCCTGACACGTACGAGTATGCACAGAGTTACTTATTGACAACTCTATGTGAGGTACCGGAAGATAGGAGCAGCACGGAAAGAAACAACTAGAAAAAGGCTAGGAACGGTTTATTGGGACTTCCGACTTAGAGCAATATTACGTGAGCGATTTTTGAGCATACGATTATGCAAAACGATATCGCCTCGATATTTCGAAGTTCTGTCGACGCCTATGCTCTAAAATCTTCGCGATTCAGTTGCGACAACTCGCAGCGATGCGATTCCGACGTCACTGCGGTGCGATTATGACATCGCGTACGCTCAAAAATCACTCGTGTGATAGCTATCTTGATTCGATGAAATCATATTTTTTATTCGTAGAAAGCACTGCATACATAAAAAAAAAAATTAGTGACCGAAGCGAACTGAATATTTATCTCACCGAGACTCGCAAAAGTAGTGGTACCTACAGTCAAAAGCTAGAGCGAGCCAGGCGATCTCGAAATTAGAGTACAACTAGGTATTGAAGTGAAATAATTCAACTTGAAAAAATTTGAGACAACATTTTAATCTAGTGTCAAGCGAGATACTGATAAAACTAAAGGTTCACCAACATTAACTTTCTTCCGGAGATTCGGACACATTCCAATAAATTTGCGTTTTTAATGAAAAAGGCACCCTCACCTAATTGCGAGGTGTGCGTTACTGTGGAGGATGTCCAGCATTTATTAGTGGAATGTGTAAGGTATCAATCACAGAGGCCATTACTGTATAATAGTTTAAAATTAAATATTTGAATGTAGGTAGGCTTTCGTCACCATTTTAGCCGCCCCTACGACGGGAGACGCTAAAATGGTGTACCTTTTTATTTATAGTACTAGTGTTTAGTTGTATATTCGTTAGGAAGTGTTCGGTTTTCATTGTATTGTTGTGTAGAGTCTCAAAATTAAGGCACGATTGGGCTGGCATAACCTCAGGGTTAAAAGCTCCAATATAAAAATATATATACAACGTGTTAACGAATAAACGCAAAACTAGAAAGTAGTTTGTTTATAATCGAGAGCAGAATGGAATTATCATGGTTTCAACACAGACAGGTAATTTTTTTCAAAATATTAAATACTTTGTTTGTAAAATTTAAAATTTACTGAACTCGATCTCAACCCACCGCTCAGGCACTCTCATCCTACTTACTACCAAAACAAGATACTTAAAATGTATCCATGAGCACGTTAGCGCTTTCATTAATTGCTGAAATTATAACAAATCATTTTTGCGTGAAAACTTAAAATGCGAATAACTCTAAATGTTAACTATCAAAATAATGATATTATTGTTTTAAACGAATTATTTTGTTATAAATCAGTTGGGGTGTATCAGGTTTTGCACTTATTCATTAACACGTTGTATATATTAGCAAGTATCCGTGGTGCACATACCTGGTGCGGTTGTATATGAGTATGTCGTCGGGCTCAGCGCCGCGACGGGAGTATATGGTGGCGCGGCGGCGTCCGTCTGCGCCCGCGCAGTGCACCGCGCCCGCCCCCTCCCGCACCGCCGTCCAGTACACGCGTGACGTCACCGCGTCCACCGCCACGCCCCGGATCAGACCTCCATCCGTCACCTGACCGACAAGACGGGGCACGATTTTAAACAATCTTTTAAGGGGATATAATTCGGAGCGCGCTCCATACAAACGTACTATGGTGATATTTTCAATACTAACCAATTAAAGTCAATGACATTTCGCTGAAACAATCTTGAAACAAATATCTATGCTTGTATGGAGTCAGAGTTTCGTTAAAATATACAGTTCCAATGCTAGGATTCATTTAAGATTTGTATGGAAATCTTTGAGGCACTGTAACTTTAAAACTATAAATTTTAACGAAAATCTGACTTTATACAAGCATAGAAATTTGTTTTTAGATTGATTCTGAAAAATTTCATTGAGTTTGATTGTTTAGTATTGAAAATATCACCATAGTACGTTTGTATGGAGCGCGCTCCGAATTATATCCTCTTAAGGCGCAACAGTAGGACGAAATACCTTAGAGGCATCTTTTATTTTTCATTTTTCGACAAGATTTATACAATTGGGTATTTGACTACTTACAATATATTTTATTTTTATCTTCTCAATAAAAAAAGGGTAGAAAATAACGCTAAACTCTCATTTACATTGAGTTTTTAGCTTGAATACTATTTTTAATAACAAGATAAACTTTAAAAAGTAATGAAATGTTGATGACGTCACAACTCAGAATTGAGTATAAATTTCATACAAAGCGCACGTTTTGACGTCTGATAAAGAGTAGCTGATTTGACTAGTTGTCAAGTATTCTTGGATAGTTTATCTAGTGAACTCATAAATTGAATGCACGATTGAAATTACTTTAGACGATAGATTTTTTTTGAAAAGTTAAAAAAATAACACATTTTTAACATTATTTTCTCAAACTAGAATAAATTGCAACCGTTTATAATTACTGGAATTGTAATTACATATTCACCATTAGTTTATCTATTGAAATCATTAAAAAAATCAATGAAAATGAAATGTACTTTCATTAATTATTTTTTCATCTCCCCATCTCGTAAAGAGTATTTTTGCTCTTTCTTGCTAGAGGATAAAGTAAATTGAATTGAGAACATCGTGTGAACTAAGTTTTTGAATTCAAAACATTAAACCTATTTACTTCTCCCTCCATGGTGCCCAATTTATCATACAACCTTTTTTTTCGAATTAATTATTTCCTCGCTGAGGTGGGATGAAAAGTTACGTGTTGCACTCGAGTGCAAAGATTTTTCACCTCGTACTCTTTTGATTCCCTCGCTGACGCTCAGGATTTTAATTTTAGCATCCTTCGCTTGCTCGGTCATCAAAATTTAGCACGCGGTTAAAAAGCAACTTTGCACTCTTGTATAACAAATAACTATTAATCTAAAATACGGCACACGCACGCACTTTTCGGAGAGCGGGGCGCGTTTTTAAAAGTTTTCAGCCCCTCAACAGAATGTTTCAGACATCAACGAGGGGTACGTGTGGTACTCGTATACTCACGATGGTCTCGACGGGTCGCGGCGCGTCTCGCAGGTCTCCGAGAACGGCGCGCGTGACGTCACGGCGACGCAGACGCCCGCTCTCGTCCCCCCACCACGCCCACCAGCGCTGCCCCACCAGCGCCGCCGCGATGCACGTTATACCACCACTGCGGTATACGTTACTATTGTTTAGTTATACTGTATTAAGCCTATTGAGAATAGTATTACTGTTGACTACGACTCCAAAGATTGATCACTGTTCAAAAATTAATGTCATGTTAAGAGGGCCCTATTGTTTTATATGGCAAGATTTATTTGATAATATATTTATTGGGTCTGAGGTCACTAGCTTATAGTTTATTTACTTTACTGTATAGTATCAATTATTTTATTAAATAGACTGTATTATTGTATACATAACTTTAGCTTAAGAATTTATATTGTAATAGTTATTAAGTTGTGTTATGTTGTAGAGTTTCTGGCCGCATCTTCTCTACAGCGACAACACGTTCCGACGCCGTTGTAGCTTTAAAAAGATTTGACGTTTGATAAGTGTGCTGCAAGCTCCTATATTGAATAAATTATATTGACTTTGACTTTGTAGTTGAGCGGCTCGTCGTTGTCGTGCTCGTGCTCGTGCTCGTGCTCGTGTCGGTGCAACGACCCACAGTAGCAGCACTCGTGTACACATGGAGCTGGTCGTACCTGTCGGTGTCGTCGGGGCTGTAGTTGAGCGGCTCGTCGTTGTCGTGCTCGTGCTCGTGCTCGTGCTCGTGTCGGTGCAACGACCCACAGTAGCAGCACTCGTGTACACATGGAGCTGGTCGTACCTGTCGGTGTCGTCGGGGCTGTAGTTGAGCGGCTCGTCGTTGTCGTGCTCGTGCTCGTGCTCGTGCTCGTGTCGGTGCAACGACCCACAGTAGCAGCACTCGTGTACACATGGAGCTGGTCGTACCTGTCGGTGTCGTCGGGGCTGTAGTTGAGCGGCTCGTCGTTGTCGTGCTCGTGCTCGTGCTCGTGCTCGTGTCGGTGCAACGACCCACAGTAGCAGCACTCGTGTACACATGGAGCTGGTCGTACCTGTCGGTGTCGTCGGGGCTGTAGTTGAGCGGCTCGTCGTTGTCGTGCTCGTGCTCGTGTCGGTGCAGGTCCCACAGGTGGAGAGCCGAGCCCACGCCCACCAGCGCGCGCGCTGCCATACCTGGCGTTACGATATATACATTATTAACACATTTATATTCATTTATTATTTCAACAACAGTCAAAAAAATTCATTCACATACTAATTATGAATCAATTTTTTTTTAAATAGTGAAATATAGAACATACCAGTGGCCTCGCAGGTGGTACCGCCCTCCGGTAGATGTCGCAGCTTGTATCCCGCCATACATCTGTACACACAACCAGACTGTTAACTTCTAATATACACGTCACTGTCTAGCGCTCAAGAGAGACACTATACAGGATGTAAGGAAAAGTATCACTAACCTTTAAACCACATACTCTACCAAACTGAACAACTTTTATTATGGGAGCAAACCAGTCAACACAAAAAAAATTTCAGCTGTCCCATACGTTTTAATCAAGGAGGTGTTGCAGTTTAGTATGGGACAGCTGAATTCTTTTTTGTTCTGATAGGTTGGTCCCATAGTAAGAGTTGTTGAATTTAATGGGTAGAGTATGTGGTTTAAAGATTAATGATACTTTTCCTTACATTTATTATTAGAACGAGAAGATATCAAAATGAATTATGTTGTTCATTTCTACAAACCGGAGTCACGTAAATGATGGAACGCGATAGCGCAACAAAAACGATGCCTATGCCCAGCAGTGGGAAGACGTGGGCTGACCAGATAGATGACAAAACGGTTTGATATTATATGAAGATGTAACTAACTTGCAGGTGTCGTTGTGCCCGTGCTTGTGTATGCAGATCTGGGAGCAGGCGCGCCAGTCACACTCCTCCGGGTCTGGCAACATATTACATTAGTTAGTCGAAAGTCGTGGTGGTCCAATGGCGAGTAACCTTGCCTGCTTCGATCCCCGTCCAGGCCGACTCGTACCAATGAGTTTTTCGGAATTTATGTATGATTTGTAACACCACTGGCTTTTCGGTGAAGGAAAACATCGTGAGGAAACCTGCATGCTTCAATTTCGAAGCATGTATTGTACCCACTGTCCATTACAACTGGCGACGGGCTCACTCCCCGTCACACTGGACATTGTTTCGATACTGGTGAAACGTGGATGTTCTGTGGTTTCAGACTATCTCCGACTACCCCCTCGGGGAATATAGTCGTGAGCATATGTATGTATGTAGTTGATCATCAGTACACAAGTGTCGGTGTGTATGTGTATAGTATAGTCACACCCCGGACACTGCCTACAAAAATCTGAAATTAACAAAATGACGTCAGCAGATGCGAAACAGAGTGCGGTACATGATTTTTTCATAAATAAAACGCATTGACAAACGTCTATTCAAAAAGAGTTTTTATCCTTTGTCTTGACATTATATTCTCTGTTTCGAAAACATTAATTCTAGCGTGTCAATTGTGATGTCAGGTAACCAGAGTGTAATAGAGGGGGTGAGGTAAAAACTAGGTGGGAGGCAGGGAGTGTCCATACTATACAGGGTCCAACTTAATATGCTGACACTTTTTAAGGGGATGATCAGACCGTCAAACTGAACAACTATCATTATGACACCAACATCGAAATCGCGAAAAAAAAATCAACTCTTCCATACAAAACTGCAAACCTACTCGAGCCAAATGTTCGATGTTGGTCCCATAGAGAATTTTGTTCAGTTTGATGGTCTGATCATCCCCTTGAAAAAGTGTCAGCATATTAAGTTGGACCCTATTGTATAGTGCAGTTACCGGGGTCGCAGCGCGCGCGGGAGGGCAGGCAGCGGCCGTCGCCGCAGAGCTGCTCGTCGCGCGCACACAGCGCCGCCGTGCTACGCCGACGACCTGCGGGCACGCCGTGCTATAGTCACTCTCACGTCCACCATTCATCATCCATCATCATCATCTATACTTCATCTTAATCTTAACTATTATAAAACTGTAATAGAAGTGTGTCTTTACGTTGAAGATATTTAAATGCAACAGATTACGATATGATTTTTAAGTATTCCGGACTCCAAATCAACCTTTTTTAGAATTTTTGTCTGTCTCTTTGTATGTTTGTAACAGAATCACGCAAAAATTACTGAATCGATTTTGATGAAACTTTTTTGTTTGATAGCTTATGATTTGACTAAAAATCTGTTATATAATTTGTGCGGACGAAGTCGCGGGTAAACTCTAGTTAACAATATAATGGTACGTACACATGAGGTCGTGCTCGTCGCTGTGGTCCGCACAGTCCGACCGCGAGTCGCAGACTATGTTGGCGGGCACGCACGTCCC